>JAEIFV010000191.1:0-451929 GCA_018904265.1 Lordiphosa collinella | reverse complement strand
AACCGAATCTTGCCATTTAATAATTGTTCTAATTGTTTAGAGTTTAATTGTGTACGTCCTTGTGAATTCTGTAGGTCTGGATGATCAAAATCCCAAATTCACAAAAATTATTTTACCGACAATATTAAAACCCTTAACTCACATAATAAACACTGCGATAACTACGTCAACATTCCCAGAAATATGGAAGGTTGCGACAGTCCACCACTTCCAAAAGGTAAAGATATTAAAATTTTTCTGAAGATTTTCGAACAAATTTTCGCACCCAGATACAACCTTTTCACACCAATAAACTCTAAACAATAAACAATCTGCATTCGGAAAAATAGAAGCTGCACGATAGCAATAATAAAATTGTAAAATTGAAGAAAGTTGAATAAAAAATGACAGTAGCCATGTTACTTTATTAACATTACCTTGATTTCAGTAAGGCATTTGACTCGGTCAACCACGATATACGAGTTGTGTTCCAAAAGTATCGCGAATTTTGTGTTTTTTCAAAAATTATTTTGTCCCATAATACCTTCAAAGTAATCCCCATGAGATATTATACACTTGTGCCAACGGTTTTCCAATCTTCGAAGCACTTAAAATATTTTTTTATCTTGTTCAGCTCCTCCTTCGATGCCGTCTTTATCTCGTCAAGCGTAGCGGGGTAACGTCGTCCTTTCATGGGCCTCTTCAGTTTAGGGAACAAGAAAAAGTCACAGGGGCCAGATCTGGGAATACGGTGGCTGCGGCATCATTAGTTTGTTGTTTTTGGCCAAAAAGTCGCGCACAAGCAACGATGTGTGAGCAGGGGCGTTATCGTGGTGCAAAAGCCAATTTTGTTCTTCCACAAATCCGGGCGTTTCTGGCGGATTGCTTCGCGCAAATTGCGCATAACTTGCAGGTAATATTCCTTATTGACCGTTCTTCCCTGTGGCAAGAACTCATGATGCACCACGCCCCTGCAATCGAAGAAAACTGTCAGCAAAACTTTCACATTCGACCGAACTTGGCGAGCTTTTTTCGGTCTTGGTTCGTGCGGCTGCTTCCATTGAGATGATTGAGCTTTGGTTTTCACGTCATAACCATAAACCCACGATTCGTCACTAGTTATGACCCTCTGGAGCAAATTTGGGTCGTCGCGGACAGAGTTTAACATCTCATTAGCAATGTTCATGCGATGCTGTTTTGGGTCGCAATTGAGCAATTTTGGTACGAATTTCGCGGCGACCCGTCTCATGCCCAAATCATTGATAAAAATCGAATGCCACGAGCCAATCGATATGTTTAGGTCCTCAGCAACTTCTCTAACGGTGATTCGACGATTGGCCAATACCATTTTCTCCACTTCATTAATTTTTTCGTCTGTTGTTGAAGTGCTCGGGCGTCCGGCACGCTCTCCGTCGTTCACATCTTCTCGGCCTTCTGAGAACATTTTGTACCACCGATAAACGTTGCTTCGGTCCAAGGTAGCTTCTCCGTATGCCACAGTCAACATTTGGAATGCATCCGCGCACTTAATTTCGTTTTTCACACAAAATTTGATACAGGTTCTTTGATCCATTTTTTGAATAGGTAAAAATCGAAGACGATCCAAAACACGTGCAAGCAAAGCAGCTGTCAACAATTAAGTGAACATTCAAAATGGCCGAGCTTGTCGGCATAAGTGAGAGACATGAGTACCAACATAACGCCACAAAAAATCCAAATCGAATAACGTAACCCGCGAAAATTCAAAATTCGCGATACTTTTTTGAACACACCTCGTATGTCAAATTGATTAATGTATTGATGCCGAGAAAAACGGTCTGTGTATGAAGTTTCGACACAAAAAATCTAAATAAAATCTTAATAGGCGGCACACAAATAGTGTATGTTGATTCGGCTGACAATCTTGGCATAACCTTAAATAAAACTCTCTCTTGGCAAAACCACACGAATAAGGCGGTGGGTAAAACGTATGCTCTGCTTCGACAGCTGTCGTTAACGCAAGGGTTTTTACCAATCAGCGTAAGAGTTCTGATTGCAAAAGCCTATGTTATACCAGTATTGTTTTATGGAGTTGAAATATTTGCTAAGTGTGATGCTGCAAGTCAGCACAAAATTAAGGTGGCATTTAATAGCATAGTTAGATATACCTATGGGCTTTTAAGAACCGACCACGTAACAAGCTCAGCTTCGCAAATATTTGATTTAAGCCTTAATGCCTGGACCAATTATAAGCTACAATTTTTCTGCACAAAATAATAACTACAAAGCAGCCAGACTATTTGTATGATTTTGTGAGTTTTGCCTCGTCCAGAAGAACCAACAATATCGTTTGCCTAAGAAACCGACTGGCTTGCACTGACAGACACTTCTTTGTAAATGCTGTTCGTCTTTGGAACTCATTACCGCATGACATTAAGACAATTAGTAGCGCAAAAACATTTAGTAGTACTTTAAAAAGCCATTTTCAGACCATAGACTATACATTAAAAATATAAAAACAATGTCAAATAGTAATATTATAAAAAATCGATAGTTTTAAGATTTTAAAAATCAAAATTGTTAATGTAATGAACACACTGTCGTGACTACTGCCCTAAAATAGGTTAAAAAACCTGTAGCGCTAGCATCGAACCGGATATGTATATGTGCTCTATGTGCTCGTAAAACGAACTGCGAACCGAACCAGCGTCTGCTTAAAAATGCAGAACCAAACCGAAAACAGCTCGAGTTGTGGAGATTTTCCATATACCTCTAAAAGCACCAGTGAACTGTCGGGTTGAAGAAGGATTCCTGAACTTTTAAAACAAAATGTAATCTATAAGTTATAGTGTTTGGGATCTTTGATCTCTAGATTTTGTACGCAGTCAGAATCAAGTGACAACCTAAGGGGTTACAAGGGTTTCGTCGGGGAAAAAACGGCCAATTTTCAATTTTTCAGTTTACTAGTTGGTCAGTAGTTGGTAGTCAAAAAACTAATTTGGGACTCTCATAGCCTACCTCTCATGTGGCTCTCAGATTGACTATTACACTTGTCTGATATCTTAAATGGGAATGTTTTATGCATAATACAATTATACAGGTAAGGCGGCGGATAGGCTGTCAATTTAGTCTACATTATTTCAGTCTGTTGCTGTAATTCCATGTGAAAGGTTGTCACACTCTCCTCTCTCCGATTGCCGGCGGCAAATTTAAGAAGGGTTTCTGTTTGCACAGCTCTCTTTGTTCAGGCCTGTCCAGCCATGGCCCCTGGGGCCCGAAGTCACTCGCCGATTCACACCGAATGCTTCTCTGTTCTCTGTCCTCTCTATTTGGCCAGGTATGTAATTTAAGTATGTAATTTTGAAAATAGTTTTTTTTCACACACACTAAATAAAACATACACTCTCGAGCACACTTAGCAAATGCTGTCAGTCCACATTCTTAAATGAGCGCCGTACCTGTATTGTTGTATCATGGTTTTATGAGATATTAGATAACTGAAAAAACAGCTAGTTTTTAATATAGATTTTTTTTCTGATCAAAATGATGAATCAACTAAGGGTTGGAAAAAAACCCTTCAGTTTTCATATAAATTAAGTTAAAGCTGCTTAACCATGACATTATTGGCACATTTCGGTTAGATTTATATAATTCACTTGCTTACCATCTCGCTCAGTGGGCGTGCGACATTTGGGACAAGGTTTGGTGCTGACTTTGATGGTGACATTGCTGGCTTCCTCCCAGCGGGCCTCCGCGGCGCGCTAAAAATACACCAAAATCATATGCTTATCTAAGAACAGACACACAATCACATAATAAAAGACTCACATTGGGATCCACCGTGTATTCACAGGAATTTTGCGCACTGGCATTGCCATTTTCAGGCAGACATTCTCCAATATGATAGCCCTGCAGGCAGTTGCGACAGAATACATAACCACAACCATTCTGACATGTCACCTTGCGACAATCGGGCTCAATCAACAGGCCCATGCCGCAACCCGGCTGTGGACAGAGCACGCCGCCAGCCTGCAAGACATACTCCTCGGTGGCAAATCGTTGATAGCGTTCATATTCCTCACGTGTCAAGAGTTTAAAATGATGAATTTCCTCAATGAAGGAATGCTCACAGCCCGCAGGACAGGGTAAAGTATAACCAAAATCTGGATGTGGCATAAACTGACGCTCACTGAGGCGGGAACGGCAATAATGACGAAAGCAGTCAATGCAAGTGACGTGCTGCGAGGCGCAAGGGAACACCAAAACCGTTTCACTGAAATAATAAGAATATGTTTAGATTTGGGATCAGGCGCGGATCTTAGATTCGATTTTGGGGGACTATGAAATCTCAAAAAAATATCTTATAACAAAAAATAGGGGAAAGTTAACTTCGGCTCGGCCGAAGTTTTGTACACCCTTGCAGCTTCCATTGAAAACAAAAAGTTTTTCTAACTAAGACTACTTTTTGTACCTTACTTTTCTATGGGATCTGTACTATATAAATGTCTGATTTCGACCAAACTTGGTGAAATCATGGAAAAGCATAATACACTGTTCATTACGAAATTAAAAGGCAATCCCATTTAAACCAAACAAGTTTTTCTCACTAGAACTTCTTTTTCGACCGATCATTCATGCTGCAGCTATATGCTAAAGTCATCCGATAAAACTTTGAAGAAATGTGTTAAATTATTTAAAATAAGAAATTGCCAATAAAAAGGACGTTTTCATTAAAAACAAAACAGTTTTCCTCACTCGAACTATTTTTCGACCGATCGTTCCTATGGGAGCTATATGCTATAGTCATTCGATTTCGACCAAACTTTTTAGAATTGTGTAAAAATATATAAAATAAGGTATGCCAATGATAAGGACGTTTTCATTAAGAACAAAAAAGTTTTTCTCACTAGAACTAGTTTTTCGACCGATCGTTCCTATCAAGAACTATATGCTATAGTCATCCGATTTCGACCAAACTTAGCGAAATCATGGAAAAGGATAATAAACTAAGAAATACGTACTTTGGATGCGTTTCCATTAAAAACAAAAAAGTTTTTCTCACTAAGACTAGTTTTCGACCGATCGTTCCTATGAAAGCTATATGCTATAGTCATCCGATCCGGCCGGTTCCGACAAATGTGCAGCGTATTTGAACCAAAAGACATCGTGCAAAGTTTGGTGAGGATAGATTTAAAACTGACGGAGGAGATAGCTTAGAAACAGACGGTCAGGTCTAAGTCAACTTAGCTCGACATGCTGATTAAGAATATATATACTTTATGTGGTCGGAGATGCTTCCTTCTATGCGTTACAAACATCCATAGATTAGGTTAGAATAAGCAAATTATATTCTCTACACTTTCTTAATATGTATGTAATGCGTTTAAGCTAATGATTGATTTTCGTGACTAATGCAATAACTTATAAGTCTCTGTACTTGTAGCATTACGAAGCACAAACTCAATTTATATCAAATAAATTTGGTTGGAAGAGGTTTCTGTGTCACCCCCGTATGTGATCATTGACATCGGATTTTAGGCAAAATCATATTTTTAAGGGTGGTCAAAAAAATTTGCGGGTACAATTTGTTTCACGAAAAGTTGATTATTTTAAATCCTTGCATATTTGACATATTTTGATATCTTCGACCTAAAAGCATATTCGAGAATATTTCGACCTATTTTGGAATATGTCATATGCTTTTATATATACCGAGAGTCAATATATGCTCCCAAGTAGGCGTCTGCAATATAATATAAATAAGACTGCAGTCCACGAAAATGATAATATTCCTGAGAATTCGTTTAATTTTGAATTGTGCCAAGCAATGGTTGCCGCAAATATACCATTTAGCTCGTTAAGTAACCCAACTTACAATTAATTTTTGAAGAATCAGAATATCCCGAATCAAAGCACAATTCGCAAAAACTTTTTGGATAAGTGCTACATACAGAAAATATCGGAAATACGAGAAGCTATTGGAAATAATCGTGTATGGGTTTCAGTAGATAAAACCACTGATAAAGCCGGGAAGTTTATAGCCTCAATGATTTAACTCGGAAAGCCATCAATGATGTAGCTCGCACAACGTTAACAGTGGTGATATATCAAGATTTGTAAATAATGCCCTGAGGAATTTGTGGCCGAATGACATTGAAGAAAAAGTACCTATGCTACTAACGGATGCAGCGCTGATTGGATGGAAAGCATCTAAAAGTATTTTACCCCAACATGATTCATGTTAATTGTTTGGCTCACGCGCTCTACAGGATTGCTGAGACTGTGCGTGCATATGTGCCCAGCGTAAAAAAAGTATTTTTGAAATCTCCAATTCGGGCAAAACAATATAAAGATGTATTATATATAATGTTCTACTCACGTATTTTGCAAGGCGATGTCCGCTCAATACGTTAACGGATCTCCAGGCACGCTAGGTCGACGCAACGCCATGCAGGAACCGACGTGAGCGACGCTCGATAGACGAAATGCCATGCAGAGAAGCGACATAAGTCTCAATCGTTGTCGTCACGACGCATCACCGTATAAAGAGCAACGCTGGGTTGACGCAAAAACTGTGACTGACCCCAGCCGTACTAGAGGGAGGCTAACGATCTCAACGCATGTTTGTACTATATGTATGCAACAAACTATGAGCGCTCTCTCATTCTCTATCGCACTAATACTCTCTGCTCGCACTAGAATGAGTGTTCTGTTGGTCTTCAAATAACTCACACTTTGGGAACGCTTGACTGAAATGGGACTGTTATTGGGTTGCTGTCATACCGACCAGCGTTTTCTGCTCAACAACAGCCGCTTAACAGAGAGCGCGACAGCACCACATAATCGTTTAAGGGAAGACCGAGGCAGCTTTTTATACCCTTGCAGAGGGTATTATAAAATTGTCAAGCAGGCCTGTTCCCGTTTTCGATTTCGATCAGATCATGCGGAATCGGAATTGGTAGCTGTTCTCGATTCCGAAAAACGATCAAGTTATTCGGTTTCAAAAGTTTTGCCTAAGAGTCAGTGGAATGAAAAGTAAATGTAAGTTTTCTTGGCAACAGTGATTCTTTGCATCTTGCAAGTATTTTTATTTTAACATGTCAAATGTTGTAGAGATTTTGAAGTATTCATTGATAAATCGAGCATTCAATTTGATTTAAAATCATTTTTATTAAATTTGTACCTCAGAAATCGCATGCAGACGAAAGAAAAACGATCGAAATAAAACCGAGCTGTTCGCAATTCCGAATCAGCGCATGCGCAGTGCTGATCGAAATTGCCAAGGCTGCCTTATGGCTGAATTAAAATTCGAAAGCGATTCGACATTATTCGAAAGAAAATCGTTTTTTAAACGGGAACACCGAAATGAAAACGATTCGGAATTGCGATCTTTTTACTTTTTCATTCCACTCGGAAACGGGAACAGGCCTGAAGATGTTTGTAACGCATTGAAGAAGGCATCTCTGACAACATAAAGTATATATATTCTTGATCAGCACGATGAGCTGAGTTGATTTAGCCATGTCCCGTCTGTCCGTCCGTCTGACTGTTTCGATGCTATCTCCTCCATCAGTTCGAAAGCTATCTTTACCAAACTTTGCACAAAGTCTTTTGGTACATATACGCTGCACATTTGTCGGATCGGATGACTATAGCATATACCTGTCATAGGAACGATTGGTCGAAAAACAAGTTCTAGTGAGAAAAACTTTTGTTTTCAATTTAAACGTCCTTATCATTGGCATATACTTATTTTACACAAATCCACAATATTTTGTTAAAATCGGATGACTATAGCATACAGCTCCAGTACAAATGATGTGATCGCCTCCAAATTTCGTAATTGTTAGTTTGTTATGCTTTTCCATGACTCCACTAAGTTTAGTCGAAATTGGACATCTATTGGTACATTCAATAAAAGTATAGTCTTAGTATAGAAAAACTTTTGTTTGCAAGGTCACCGAATAAGGATATAAATCTATGTGGGTTAGGGGGGGGGGGGGGGTTTTGTAGAAATAGTTTCGGCTGTAAGAAAAACTTTTTTTTGCAATGGACGCTGCAGGGTATACAAAACTTTGGACGAGCCGAAGTTAGCTTTCCCCTTTTTTTTTTTCTTTTTTTCGGTTATGGTCGTGAGCAGAGCAGACCAAAAATGTGGGTTGGGTTATTTGGGCTACTTTTCAGTGGTAAACCTTCAAGACGAAATAGTAGACCGAAAACTATTTCTCGGCGGCTAGCGGTAAATCTTTGACGAAGACGCCTCACGCCCAAAATCAAACAAATGACCCGGATATAAAAAGGACATTTTCGAAAGTCGAGGATTTGTCCAACTGCCGAAGTTTTATCGATCAGTGCCTACGGGGAAAAGTTTTTCAGAGAAGAATTTTTGGACAGATTTGAGGAATCGATTGAGAGTCGAACTGGTGAACAGAGCTCGACGAAATTAAATTTATATAGAAGAATTTGATTTTTTTTTGATTCGACCGCACAAGAGCCACTTCTTCGAAAAGTCAACGAATAAAAATAAAAAAAACAACATGTATGCAATTCATTTTGTAATAATACATCAAGTATGAAAAAATTGGGCAATTTTATATTTCCCGCTATTCCGCTACTGTTTGGGATGGCTTTAAACGGCCATGTCTCACTCACCTGACATCCGTGCAGGCCAGGCAAGGCACATCTTTGATATTGTTCTTAATCAAATTCAGAGGTACGGCGAAATCCTTCTCGCCACCTGAGACATGTTCCGCGCACTTAAAATAGAACTCGGCAAACGGTGGATCACCTGCCTCATTGTCCACACAGGCTACCTCCAGACTCTCGCAGTGACCGGGAACACGTCGTGGTTTCAGAACATCATCCCAGCACTCGGGATCACGATGAACCGTAAAGGCCCCACCCTTGCAGAGCGAACAGCGAACACGGAGTTTGCCATTGCACAACTTATCACATTGACCGCAGTGGACAAAGAAATGCGCCTTGGCACGAACGCGCTCTAATAAGTATAAAGCAGAGTACCTGTAGAAACTGCAGAAGATCCTTAAAAATGTGCCTTACCCTCGTCTGTGATATTGAGACGTTCTTCGCTTTCCAGCTGCAAGTCCAGCAGAGTCTCATTCATGGGTCTGGAGGGCTCTTCCGCTGCTGGACCGAAATCCTCCTCCTCTAGCGTGGAATTGGACATAGAAGGACGCTGGGCCTGAGGCCTCAAACGTATGGCATGCAATATACTCTGCTGGCCCAGATCACACTGCTACTGGGGTTAGTCAGGATTAGAATTTGATTAGTATGATTAAGTCTCGACGTACCTCTATGGTGGTGGCATCACTCAACTCCTTGCCAGCAAATATGATTTTCACTTCCTCCGGCTGCAGTCCCAACTGTGGGGCGACCAATTCTTTGACATTCTTTATGTCCCACTGCGGCTCCAGATTCACGGACAGAGTGCGTCCCGTGTTGGTCTTGACATTAATGCTCAGCGTGTGGGTTAATGTTTTGCCTCCAAATTGCAGCAGCTCCAACATTTTACGCACAATTGTAGCGAAAAATTTAAATATAAAACTCATTTGTTGTCGTTATCAAATCAGATGCGATGTTTGGCTGTCTGACTAGTGTTGGTCAAAGACAGCTGATACTTACATATTGTATAGCACTGATTCATAGCGGTGGAACTATCGTTTACTTTCAGGTACTATCGGTGGTGTCCAGTGAGGCATGTTATGGTATAAACTGAGCTACTGAATCGAAATAAAACTATAAAATATTGTAATAAAATTATATAGACAAATTTTTCCTAGGGCTTTTACAATGCACATTGTACATATGGGACATTCCATATTAACTCAGCCACCCCAGTTTAATTTTATTTAAAAAAAATTGATAGTCCCGAAAACACATAAAACTTTCAAAATCTCATAACTTTTGAACGGTGTATCGGATTTAGTTGAATCTACGGCGTTTTTTTTTGGTATTTTCTCTTGAATTTTTTTAAATTTGCATTTTGCATAGAACATAATATAACGCGATTGTTGGAATTTCAATAACCTTTCGACTCATATCTTGGTTGACTTCATCTTACGTTTCTGAATTGAGATTTGGCTTAAAAAGTTTTTATAAAAAAGTTTTGAAATCGTTTTTCGAGTTCAGCAATCCAAGCTACTTTCAGACAAATGGTTTTTTTTGGCTGTAAGCTAGTTTTATTAGTGGCGACTTATAGTGGTATTCCTGAAAGTGATTTGCTTTCGATAGGTATCGTGGAAATACTGGAACGATTGGATTGGAACATGAAGGCAAACAATTTTTTTTTTATTTCCAGTAATACTCAAAATTTTCGAGAACCGCGAACTTTCGGGGAACCGGGTGGGTCCAAAAATAGCGAAGCTGTACCGGGTGAAGCTCACAAAAATGGTCGATTTTCGAAATTTGGAATTTTCAGCCCTACAGCTTCTGTTGTCGCAACTAGGCAGGTGCGACAAATTCTGAGCAGATCCGTTTTTATTTCATCCATTTCTGAGAAAAGTCCGGAACCATTGGACCTTTTTATTTTGTTTTTAAGAATGGACTCATTAGACTTTTGTTTTTCTTGGATAGAAAAGGTGAAAAAAGTACATTAGCTTATCGTAAATTGTCGTTTATCTCACTTGAAACGACCCATTTGCAGCCCACATACTAATTTAAGAAGCTTAGAAAACTAGTTATCACAATTTTATTCAACATTTTTGGGATTCGCGCCTTTCTCTTAATTGTCGCCAATTTCCAATTAGCTGTTCAGCAAGCTTTAAGCAAATCAAAATGAATTCGGGGTCGTTCCATCAACTACTTTCGATTTGCTTTCACAAAATCTAAATTAAAAGCGAATCTTTTTCAGGAATACTACTATTAATAGAGATTTTATCAATTTGCATACCCCATTCCAATTTTTACATAGCCCTTGGGAAAATTTTTGTATAATTTTGCTGTTTCCAAGAAAACTATTAACAATCATTTGGAAGGACCTTCAGGTTGAAGCTTCATCAGTTGACGATAACGACTCAAAAATGGATCTTTAAGTCCCAACTGTCCCAACTGCAAACTTTAAGCGCAGTTGCCACAAAACTATGTTCTTTGACCTGGCTGGCAAGTTTGCACGAGTTCTACTGAACCGATTTTGATGAAATAGGCTTTAATTGAAGCAGAATTTATGTCGCTATAGCCCCTACCTCAACGAAACAGTTTTTACTATATTTATTTTACATTAGACTGCAAAAAAGTGGTACAAATCGATTTTTCAACTTTGAATGGCCTCCATTTTGTGATATTTTTTTGTTTTTTTTTATGATTGAGGTAGGGGCGATAAGGACATTAATTTTGATCAAGAAAACGTTTTGCTTTATCATTTTCGATGTCTGGGAGCCCCGGAATCCTGCCAACCACCTCTACATCTTTTTTTGGAGAGCGATTTTTCAAGGCCGATAACTTATTGAACAGACACTCAATTCCATAAAAATATATGTCGAAAAATTTTTCCGATCAATTTAAAACAAAAAAAAAAAATTAAAATTAAAAAGCTCTTATAGTTTTCTTTCCACGATGTTTTAAAAAAAAGGTCGAAAAAAGCGGGTTGCAACGTAGAAACACAACTTCTGTACTTGTTCAAAGACTTTTGTTTATTGATATCTAATATCTTTTGTAGAAGTATTTTTTTTAAATTTTTTTAAAAATTTGTTTGTTTGTTGTTTTGAATTAACTAATTCGATTGAAAAACGATGTTGTTGGATAATCAATTATCTTTTGATTCATACCTTGCTTGACTTCATCTTATGTTTCTAAATGAAAATATGGCATGCCAAAGTGTACCCACCGAAAATTGTAAAAAATTGATATAATAAACGTTGCCATAAAAAATATTTGTTATCGATTTTCGAGTTCAGCAATCCAAACTACACGCAAAAATATTGTAGTATTTTTATTTTTGTAAGCTAGTGTAATCATTGAAATCTGTGAACGGTCACACTTTGTAAGGTTTGCCATCTCTAAGCGTCTGTTGTGCTTTTGCGCTCGAGTTAAACATTTGTTTGAACTTAAATAACTTTGTGCCATGTCCAGTTGTAATCTTAAAGAGATCCGCGGTGATTTATTCACTGCTGGAGACGATTACTCCTTGTGTCACTGTGTTGCGGCTGACTTGCGCATGGGCAAGGGAATTGCCATTAAATTTCGGTGAGATTTGTTTTTGTCTTACAGTTATTTGATGTGTGTACTTGCATTGGTATGCTGGCACTAGGTTAAAACCCAGACAACCAGTGGAGTCCGCAAGGTGCTCCATTAGGACTCGCTGTACGGTGCGCTAAGCCTCCTAGGGAGGCTCCGAAAAGTGTTCTAAAGGAGCATGTCTTAAAGGACTTCAGAAATGAGAGATTTCGGCGTGCCAGAATGCTCAGTCAGACTTCATTTTCACTCCTTTGTGAGTATTGTTTGATTCCTGCTTCAGAGCGCTGCGGAAATACTTCTTCGATGTGCTGCCTTGGGAGTTCCATTTCACTCCTTCTTCGAAGCGCTCGCATATGGTTGGCAGGGGAAGGTCAATTTGTACCCTTTATCATAGATAGAATGACTTAGTCGAGCTTTGAACGTATCTGATAATTACGCTTTTAATCTCTGTTACAGCAACAAATTTGGCCAATTGCCTTTACTGCAGCAGCAAAATGTTCAACCCGGTGGAGTGGCCATTCTAAAGGATAAGCAACGTTTTATTTACAACCTGGTGACCAAGCAAAACAGCTGGGGCAAGCCCACCTATCAGCTACTCAATAGTTCCTTGATCGAGATGCGTCAGCATATGGTAAGTGAAAGTCTTACCTATATCCACCCACTTCTCCAAATCGCATTTCCCCCCTTCCTTAGATCAAAAATAATGTCCAGAAATTGGCTTTGCCACGCATTGGTTGCGGTTTGGATGGTCTCAATTGGTCAAAAGTAAAAGCTATGCTTTCCGAGATCTTCCAAGATGATGCCGTTGAATTGTTAATTTTTAATTATTAATTAAAGGGCACAAAAATATATTTAATACATTTTTAATTATTAAGAGATTACTTGGGCGGCACATAATTGTACACAACTATCTCCAGCTGCTCCTGGCCAAATACCTCCTGGAGTAGGGCACTAACCTTGTCCCATTCAAGGCCATCTATGCCACAGCCTATACGTGGTATGGCAAGCTGTTGGATGTGGTTTTGGCGCTGAGGGGAGAGAAGTACTTAATTAGCCAAATCTTATAAATTAATGACCATCCGCTCAAAGGTTCGGTTCTAGTTCGAAAATGATACATTAATCCAATAATCTATGAATACAGGGACTGCAACCCTAATGTCGTTCAACTACTCACCATATGTGACCGCATCTGCTCCAGCGAAGCCTGCAGCGTCAGATATGTAGGCTTATCCCAGCTATATGGTTTAGTCACCAAATAATAAATATAACGTTGACCGTCCTTCAGTATGGCCACATCTCCACTGGCTGCCCCCTGACCACGTAGCTCATCTACCTTGCCATAGACCTCTTTGAATTTTACTGCTATGCCTCCAGCCATGGCCAGGTCAGCGCCCACACAATGAGCCAGCGAGTGCGTTTTGGGTGCCGAGAAGAGATCGCCATCGATCTCGTTGATTTTAAAATTGCTTGGACCTTGAGTAGCCATACCAATCACGAAAGCACGACGAAATGACTCGCGTAGCTCTAAAAGTTTAGAAGAATACATTTTTTTTTTTATTAAACGGAGGGTAAATTGAAATTGAATATTTATCCAGGCACACTAAAATAGTTATGTTTTAAAGCTATGTACTCAAACAAAATCAAGACCTTGCTAAGATGACAACTTTGTGATGTGTGACTGTTCAACGCCAAAATACCATCCTGTATGACCAAATGTCACCAAAATATCACCAAATGTCAAATGGTCATACTGCACTTGTTTATATTGAAATTGATTTAATTAAAAAAAGTGAAAATGCAGCAGTATGTGAACGATATTTGGAGAGCAGAAGTCATGGTCAACGCCATAGTCGTGTTTTATTGGCTGCAGCCACTGTTGAATACATTTAGCTGGTAAGGTGACTTAAAAATTGCCAACAATTTATTTGGCTTCTACCTAGCTAAACTCCCAGCTAAACTCAACCTTTTAGCCAGTTAAGGTTGCGGCACAACGAGTTTTTAGCTGGGTATGACCTAAGGCATTTAGCTTTTCTGAGAACTGACTCAAGCTAAGAGGGTGTTAGGGTGTTATAGACATCCTCAGAAAATTTCAAGTCAAATATGGTTTAAAAAAAATTTTCTTTTGTGAAGGTAGGCTGTATCAACTGTTGTTTCCGAAAAAGTCATTAAAAAAGACGAAAAAGTTAATAAATCGGGCCTGTTCCGAATTCCGAGTCGGTTTTCGTGTAAACGTTGCTTTTTCTAGTTTACAGTTCACAGATTCATATGAAAAGTAAGAAGAATGTCTGTGGCTACTAGATCAGTTCGTCTCTTTTCGACGAATTCAATCCACTTGGCATTGAGCAATCGGTTTCAACTGCTTAAGCAATTCCGATTTCCCTCAAACCTGATCTAGTAACCGTTGATATGCTTGTCACCTTCCATAAAACATTGTAAAATTTAAACTCTAAATGCATACGTTTCCACGAAAACCGACTCGGAATTCAGAACAGGGCCGAATATTAGTTTCTTATCTAAAAATATGAAACTATTGCAAAATCAAACATATTAATTTTCTTATGTTTTTTTACGATGTTTGTTTTTTTTTACCACGTTTTTACGTTCTTTGAGCCAAACTACTTAGAAACTACTAAACAGATTTTGATAATTTTCTTTTCTCGGTGAAAGCTAGCACCTAAATGCATCAAATTCATGTATTAAATCAGTTGAAAATAATTTTTATTTTATCGAACAGTTGTCGAAACTTTAGACGCGATTATCTCGAAACCATTTTTTCCAAAATGGTTGCCCAAAAACAAAGAGTAACTGTTCACCGATTTTCAAAAATAGTCACAATTCTGGTCGGTACCAAAATATTTGGGATCGGTCAACAAATAACGGAGTTAGGACCAATGAAGGGGGAAAAAAGTCGATTTTCGAAATTTTGACTTTGAAACCCCATAACTTCGTTGTTTATTGAACGATTCCAAATATTTTGATACCCACCAGAATGTTGAATGTTAAAAATCAAAATTTTGAAAGTCGGTAAATATTTACTCTTTTTATTTGGGTAACCATGAGACTATGTTTTAAAATTTTGGTCAACTTGGAACCAAAATACAACAACAAACGCAGCAACAACAAGTAAGGAAGCTGTAGTCGAGTGCCCCGACTACAAAATACCCTGTTTCCTTGACTTCTTGTGTTTTCATACACATATACACACACTCACATAACACACACATACTCTAACTAACGGTGTGTCGTCGCGCGGCCGTCGCGCGGCGCGGGGGTGGGGGGGGCGGGGTCGGTGTGTCGTCTATGTCTTCGGATGATAGAATTGTTTAGGGAAGGTCTATCTTAAAGGGCTTGTCGCGGGGGGGGGGGGGAGGAATTTTCCAAATCTAAAACAAACTCGATTTGAATCGGGTATACACCTATCCACATGCAAAAATTTGTGGCTCTAGCTCTTATAGTCTCTGAGATCGACGAGTTCATACGGACAGTCGGACGGACAGACGAACATGGCTACTCGCTCGGCTGTTGATGCTGACGAAATGTGATGTTACTGCATACTTGCAAACTCTGATCGCCCTTTTTTTCATGGGGGTTAAAGGGGAAAGTTAACTTTGGCTCGCGAAGTTTTGTATACCCCTGTTTGTTTTCTAAATAGACTACTTTTTGGACCCTATTTTTCTATGGGAGCTATACTATATGATGTCCGATTCAACCAAACTAGTGCAACATGGAGATGCATAACAAACTGTTAATACGAAATTTGGAGGCGATCCCAATAAAACAAATTTTTTCAAAGACTTGTTTTTCGGCTGATTATTCATACTGCGTTTTTGCTCGTTTTGACAAAACTTTGTAGAATTGTTAAAAGATATAAACTAAAATGCAACGTATGAGACGTTTCCATTAAAAACAAAAAAGTTTTTCTCACAAGAACTAGTTCTTCGACCGATCGTTCCTATGGCAGCTATATGCTATAGTCGTCCGATTTTGACCAAACTTTGTTGAGTCGTGTGGCAGCATATAAACAAATACATGCCAATTTTGAGGACATTTCCATCGAAAACAAAAAAGTTTTTTTAACTAAGAATACTTTTCAGACTCTAATTTTCTATGATAGCTAAACTATATAGATGTCCGATTTCGACCAAATTTGGTGGAATCATGGAGAAGCATAGTATACTGAGAAATACAAAGTTTGGAGGCGTTTCAATTGAAAACAAAAAGTTTTTTTTTCACTAAAACTAGTTTTTCGACCGATCGTTCCTATGTCAGCTATATGCTATAGTCATCCGATCCGGTCGGTTCCGACAAAGGTGCAGCGTATTTTTACCAAAAGACTTCGTGCAAAGTTTGGTGAAGATAGCTTTCAAGCTGACGGAGGAGATAGCATAGAAACAGACAGACGGACAGGGCTACTCATCTCAACTCAGCTCGTCGTGCTGATCAGTTTTCTTACGTGGTCGGGATGCTTTCTTCAACTCGTTACAAACATCCGCACAATTTTATAATACCCTCTGCAAGGGTATAAGAAAATATGGGGTTTTTTAGAATTTTTTTTCGTGGAGGTAGGCTGTATTGTCGTATTTGGAAAAAAATGTTGAGCATTGTTGTGATACCTGTACTGAGGCTAATACATATTTGACTATTTATAGCAGTTGCGTGCTGTGGAGGCTTGGTTCCTCTAACTATTCATTTGTGTACTAGAGGTGAAATGCTGGCTTGATAATAGTTAGTGGGGTGAAAGGACTAAAAATCAATTTTTTCATCTTTTTTGGACCAGGAAAAAAAGCTGTGGCTATCTCCGGCCTAAGATTGTCAGTTCTTATCATGATGTAAGTCAAACTTTTTGAAAAATTTCTTTTTTATATATTTGGTTATTAAATTTGAATGGGAGCTACATCTTATAATAGACAGACTTTAACGAAAAGGCCAGAATGATATGCTTCACATAAAATAAGCGTACGGCAAGAACTGTCCAAATAGGACTAGTTTTAGGAGTACCATAAATGGAACTTTTTTGTGGGAAAGTGTTGGAAAACTTTCTTCCTTCTCACCTTGGGTTGCTCATCGATTTCTGATTGGAAAAATATTGCCAAAAATGAAATCAGAGCATCCAAAAATATATGAAAAGATACCCAATTTGAGTTTGTGTTTAATTTTATCCCCTCCTCCTTCCATAGGGCAGCCCTCGACACCTATCAGAAAAATATTACCAGAAATCAATTAGGAGCACTCACAAACCTAAAAAACGCTACCCCATTTATTTATTTTTTAGATTTTACCCCCTTCTCCCTCTATAAGTCAGATCCTTTCGCTGGGATCGAAAAAGTATTGCCAGAAATGAAATTAAATCACCCAAGATCCTTTCATTTTTGCATTTCAAAGCCCACACAGACGCCTCAATCGCACATACACGCACACAAACGCAAAACACTTTAATTTTCTAAGATCGCGATAAAACGGTCACCGAATGAGCAAAGCAAAAGGGAAACAAAACAATTGGCTGTTCTTTGAGTACAGACTAATATATATTTAAGAGACGATGCGAACGGTTCATCTCGGACTCTTGCCCAAAGGGTCCGTAAATAACACAAAAAATGGACAAAAAAAAAGGGTCAACTGTTATTTGGGATCTCTGGATGTAAGGGATCCCATGTTTTTAATTGGTTGGCAGCTACATAAATCCGACATCAGTAGGGACTTCTTGTAGAAAAGCGATTAAAATTCACAAAATGTTTACGTGAATTGAATTGTTCCGAACCGTTTTTCTTTGTGGTTTTTGGTTCAGTATTTTCGGAACCCGCAATACTGACATCCCTTTTAAATGGATAATAAAATGTTTCTCTTGCTTAAACGATGATTTTTTCATATCATTTGAAAATCTTCTAGAAGAGAAATCGGTCTAACATTTTTTTTTTTTTTCGATATATTTGCCATTCCATAAATCTCAACAATTTCTGTTATTGCCAAAAGCGTGTCTTTTATTTCATTTTACATCATAAATACCCATCAAAATATCATAACTTTTTTATACATAAAATGGAACCTTATCAACTATATAAGTAACTGGGTGCATTTGGTGCAAAAAACAAATCCCATGCAAACCATTTCGAGAGTTTCATATAAATAGTTTAAAATTTATATACAAATATCCATAACATGCACAAATCTTCTCCTTAAAATGGGGTCTTCTCCCTATAGAGCGACTGTGTCGAACGACTAACGTGTCGGGGTACATTAAAAGTTTTCATCTGATGGCAGGTGGGACAAACAATTTGTATAGATTTGCCCACCATGCTGGGTGGCTGATAGAAAAATGCAATAATATCCACTTTATCCTCAGCAAATACCAATTCCAGTAGACTGCGCACACGCAACCAATCCAGACGATCAATGCCACAGCCCAGACGTGGTATGGCCAACTTGGTAACATGGTGCTCCCTCTACGGACAGAATAAAGAATCAAATTACTCATTTTTTAGTGTACTCAACTCCTACCATATGCTCGCGCATGGCCAGCAGCGCATAGTAAAGAGCCGTGTAGGTGCACTTTTCATGACTGCGTTCCTTTGTCACCAGATTGTAGATAAAGCGTCCACCTTGCTCCAAAACGGCCACGTTCCCTATATGTTTATGTTGCCTCTTCAGTTCATCTACTTGGCCAAATTTGCAGCGGAACTGCAAATTGATGCCTGCACACATGGCAAAATCGGCACTAACCGAATGCACCAAAGCAAAATTTTCCGGTGCACTGAACAGATTGCCCTTGGCTTCGGTTATCTGACACTTGGGTGCAGCCAGCTGAGGATGGAATTGGGTGATAAAATGTTGTCAAATAATTTAAGGTCTTACCTCTTTGGTCATGTCGTCATGTTCACAAATAAGAATCTCTATGGGATACTCGCTGTGGGCAAAGATCAACTGCATAATGCGTTTCACTTGCTTCCATTGGAGGCCATCGCTGCCACAACAGATGCGAGGCATGGCCACTTTAGTGATTTCATGATTGCGCTGTGGAAGCAAGACAAGAGACATAAATATTTTATGGCACAAATAAATTAACTGTAAATTAACGAAGGCAATACAAATTGGGTGAAATCTTGCGGCAAGTCGACTTTCAGTTGCCCTTAATAAAAACCTAAAAGTTTTTGAAGTTTTTTTCTAAATTTATAGTTTACAATTTCTAAATTGGTATATCGAAATTGATCTTAGCTAATTTAATTCTTGCATATTCTTGCAATTCTTGCATATTGCTCTTGCGTTTGGTCTCCTCAGTACAATAAAAATCAGGACCTTATAGAAAGTGTTAAACTGGGCTTAAACTGGAATAGTAGCTACTATCATCTTATATGGACCGACTACGACTAATAAACCTGCCAACTTTGAAGAAGCGAAAAACATGTCATGGCGTAATATTCGTCCACAAGCCGTCTGTCTTTTCCGTCCACTTGATGTGAGCTATGGCATATCAATAAAAATTTCCCCTAGCCTGGACGGTGAAGTAGATCAACATTATGTATTTCTTTTAATTTTAGTGTCAACTACATTATCGGTTCAACATGGCGAACCCATGGCATTCCTGGCTTACTAGCCCCTGGTAACAGAACGATGCTACCGCAAATCTGCTAGCTATCGAAAGCCGCAAACCGTCCCTAGGGTTAATAGGGTTGGTGCGTCGAGCTTGGTACCCATCTTTTTTAAAAATACTCCACCAAAGAAAATTGCGACAACATATTGATTTTCTAACTAAGACTACTTTTTGGACCTTACTTTTCTATCGGATCTATACTATATAGATATCTGATTTCGACCAATCTTTGCAAAATCATGGAAAAGCATAACACACTGTTAATTACGAAATTTGGAGGCGATCCCATTTAAAACCTAGTACGGAGAACGCCAAACTGTTTGTGCGCGACAAAAAAAAAAACCAAGAAATGGCGTTATG
The DNA here is from genome assembly GCA_018904265.1 of Lordiphosa collinella. Lineage (NCBI taxonomy): Eukaryota > Metazoa > Arthropoda > Insecta > Diptera > Drosophilidae > Lordiphosa > Lordiphosa collinella. The sequence continues at coordinate 431,834 of JAEIFV010000191.1, read as the reverse complement.
GTAATTTTAAAGCGCCTTTATTACAGATTTTGTATCTGAAAACTCAAGTTTTCATTTATGCCGCACAAATTGCCTTGGATGAGGAAGACAGAGCATACAAGAAGCAGACGCTAGCGTCTCAGTTGCCATATTTGAAAGATTTGCTAACGATATGAGTATATCGACAAAGCTAAGAGAGATTGTAAGATCTAATGTGATTTCACCAATAGTTCGAGTCACAGAAGTGATCATTCAAAACTTCCAAATGAGCGCCAACAGTTTTAATTGGCTACAAAACAAAGCACCCGGTGCAGACGCGATACGAATATGCAGGAGTGCGAGATCAATAATAAATGTTACACATTTTCAGTATTTATTTGTTTTTATTTCATAAGCGTTAGTACATATATATTAATGTGGTTTCTCTTCATTGACATTGGCCGGTGCAAGCAACAAATTTGTTGCTGCTCTTTCTGGACACTAGGCTGTCCTATGGCAACTGAATCTAAATACTCAAAATATTGATGAGGGCCCAACAAATAATTATCGAATTTTTATTTTTTTGGACATATTTTTGCTCTACCGACCGTCAAAATAAATAAATTTAATTAGAATATGGATTTTAACGACCTATTTTGATTTTAGTCAAAGTGAATGTTAGCAGGCTCAAGGTCGAGGTTTGATTATAGTTCAATAATCAACCAGAAAATTCAACAGAGAATACATTTGAACATGAACAGTAGGTGTGGCCGCCATGGCAAAGCCTTCGCCAGTACACTTTCAGTTGCTGTCACACCAACAGGCCATTTGCAAATCCTATTTATACTACCAACTGGGCGAATAAATTGTTGAGAATTCCAAGTACACAAATTTGCACGAACTTTCAACTAGCTTTTAAGCTAGAATTCAAGTGCACAAACTTGCACGAACTTTCAACTAGCTTTAAGCTCCGCTCTTTTAGGGTATATGAAGGTATATGCATTGGCATTGAAGGTTGTTCAATGTATCTCTGTTGTTTATGGCCACTATTTTAATTACTGAGAAATTCGTCTCAGAGTGTGATTAAAGTGTGCCACGATTTTCTTGTGTGCATTTATTTAAAGGGGTATGCTTCCCTTTTTGTATAAATACCAAGGTATTTTTTATTGTTTGTTTAATAGGGAACCGTTAAGGTTTTATAACAAACATCACGGCGAGCCAATTCCGTTATTGTATCTGAATATGGATTTTAACGACCTATTTTGATTTTAGTCAAAGTGAATGTTAGCGGCAGCCGAAACGGCCGTCTACACAGCCACAGCTACTGTTCATGTTCAAATGTATTCTCTGTTGAATTTTCTGGTTGATTATTGAACTATAATCAAACCTCGACCTTGAGCCTGCTAACATTCACTTTGACTAAATTTTAATTAGTTTGGGCCCACAAACAAAACTCGAACAGCTGTTCAATAAAATCCAAATGCGCAGAGTAGTGGGTAACGCGAGGACGCCAGTGTGGATTTTACCACCCCTCTGTTTGCTTGTCAGCATACTAGTCGCAAAACGTTTAACGTCAAAAATTTTGCGAGCGGTTTTACAGTGTCAATTTTATATGAAGATTTTTGTTTGCGAGCGCTTTTTTGCGTTCTCCGTACTAGGCTTAAAACAAAAAAGGTTTTTCTCACTATAACTTCTTTTTCGACCGATCATTCGTACTGCAGCTATATGCTATAGTCATCCGATTTTGATAAAACTGGGTAGAAATGTGTTAAAGCTAATAAAATAAGAATATGCCAATAAAAAGGACGTTTTCATTACAAACAAAAAGTTTTCCTCACTCGAACTAGTTTTTGACCGATCGTTCCTATGGGAGCTAAATGATATAGTCATCCGATTTCGACCAAACTTAGTGAAATCATTGGAAAGGATATTAAACTAAGAAATTCGTACTTTGGAGGCGTTTCCATTAAAAACAAAAAAGTTTTTCTCTAAAAAACTTGTTTTTCGACCGATCGTTCCAATGGCAGCTATATGCTATAGTCATCCGATCCGGCCGGTTCCGACAATTGTACAGCCAAAAGACTGCGTGCAAAGTTTGGTGAGGATAGCTTTAAAACTGACGGAGGAGATAGCATAGAAACAGACGGACAGGGCTAAATCAACTCAGCTCGTCATGCTGATCAAGAACATATATACTTTATGTGGTTGAAGATGCTTCCTTCTATGCGTTACAAACATCCGGACAATTTTATAATACCCTCTGCAAGGGTATAAAAAGCTGTGGCGATAGTTTGGGGGGATTTAATCAGAGCTTGGCGATGTATACAAACAACTTACATTAGGTAACTAATTTTTGAAGTTTTAATTCGTCATTGAAGTTTTAATTCGTCTTTTCTTTTTTTCATCCAATCTTTAAATTGGCGATACATCGCTTAACAACCACTAAGCAGATCCGAATTTCAGTGGGTCCTTTTATATTGAGAGTGCTCGAAACTAAAACATGAGAATTACAAGTGGTCTAATCTATGCGATATGCAGGAAAAATATTGTGGAATACTTTTAAGCAGATGATAGTTTCAATACAACATAAGTAGCAACCAGTGTGTGCGATATCGCAACTGTTTGAGAAGAACCTCCAATTGCATCCAAATCCAAGAGTAAAATAAAAATTTTTATAATTAGTAGATTTATATAACTTTCTATTAACGCTATTTAGAAACGTATAAGCTTTTTTACCGCCCAGGAGTGTCGCAGAATGTCTCGCTTCTTCCCGAAGGGAGATGAGAAAGCGATAGCACTGTGATAAGGCGATATCTACTAGAAATATCGCGTTCTTAACCACAGCGATTAAAAATGTTTGCTGGGTTGTTCTCAAGATGAGCACAAACATTATCAAAAACTTTAAAATCGATTTGTCACGTTTGTTGTACAAAGTTCTTACTTCAAGAACAATTTATTAAGTACACAAAAACTTGATTTAAGTTGATATTTGGCTATGATATTTTTTAAAGCGATCAGCTTTCTGGAGATCTCGTATAGAGGACATATATCTTTGAATTGGGAAGCCAAAATTATTTACAAGCGCTGCTCCGCATCTATTTTAATATTTAATATAATTTATTTACGCCTTTCAGAAAATCAGAGAACAATTTTTTTGGCTTTTCTGAGAGGGCCAAAGCCGAGCTCCTCTCAATCTCTTGGCTTGTGCGCTTCTACAGTTTAACGCCGAGTCCGAACGGCAGTTTGAGAAGCTTTTGCATGGCTAATTACTACAAAGCTGGCGCCAACAGCAGAGAGGGGTGACCGGGTGTGTAAGTTTATTCAAAGAAAATACTTTTCATTAGATGTTCCCAGGGGGGATCGAACCCACGACCTCTTGCACAGCGGTCGCGCACACTAGCCGCTGAGCTACACATCTTAAGGGCTGTCTATTCTATTCTGTGAGTTCTTTGAGTGGAGTTAAACTGTGCTCATCTTAAGAACTTTGAGAACATTTATACTCAACATTGTTGAAAAAGTTGTGTTCTTATTTGGATTTAAAGGCAACTTATTTTCTGAACAGGTTTTTTTCTCTCGGTGTAGCCTGTTTGGTTGATTACTAATTTAAAATTTATTTGCTACTTTTTGTGAATGTTCATTAAAGTCAGCTAAGTTATAGGTTTAAGCATTGACGAATATTTTTTTACACGAAAGTTGCTCTAAATGAGCAGTGCAATTTACCAAATCCACCTAGATTTGCAAAAACTGGAACATGAGAAAACGGCCCTAAACGGTTCGGAACCGTATCTTAACAAAAGCTGAACTAACTATTTATAAGGTCCATTTTGAGTTCAATTGTTCTTATTTTAACGCACTTTATATTGGTGACAAGTTTAAGGAAATAAAAGTTTTTCGAACAAGCTTGAAGCACCTAAATTCATACCTTGCGGTGGACTTTTTCAAAATCGAAATGTTGCAACCTATAAGGAAATGCATCATATTGATCTTTTGCTAGTTTTCTCAAACATGTCCCAACTCTAAGACAAGACCCTATTGGCAAAGCCACTATACCCCACCACCAAGTGTATTCCCCTCTTCAATCCTCAACTCACCATATGTTCTCGCATACAAATCAATGCCGCTTGTACATCATCATATGTGCTGGCATCGTATATGTTCGCCTTGGTCACCAAATAGTATACAAATCGTGCATTATGCTCCAGCACAGCACAATTGCCTCGTGTCACCCGTCGCTGACGCAGCTCATCAACATCACCAAAGATTAGAGTGAACTGCCAGGCGAGGGTGCCGCGCAGTGCCGTGAAAGATGACTCAACGGCATGGGCCAGTGCATAGCTCTGTGGTGCTTGAAATATATCCAGTTTCGATTCGATGATTTTCACATTCGTGTTGGCCATTTTGTACCTCTACTGCAATTAAAATTGAAAATTGGTTGATGGTTTCGAGTTTGGTCTCAATGCCAAAAAAAGAAAACAAAATGATTTTTGTACTTACGTGCACGCAGCCGCCAAATTAACACAGGAAAAACTTTCACGACGAGGTCGTCGAAATCACAATGAAAACTTTCTGGGTTTTTTGGGTTATACTACTACGATTGCAACACAATCAGAACCCAATTAGCCAAATGCTCTTTGAGTCGCCGTGGCGTCTCGTCTTTCGTCAATTGTTAGGAAAAAAGAAGATAGTGGTAGGTAGAGGCTTGTTTCTAGTTGTGTACGTTTATTAATCAACCCGCAACCCGCTTTTTGGACTCCGATTCGACCGGCGTTCTGCAATGGAATGCGTTGAACGTGCCAAGCGAAAGCCCCACCAGACCCAACAGCGACAAAATATTGGGCAGAGTCGTCACCCAGAAGGGTAAGCTTCATTCCTACCCAAGCTTATGCATAACCAGAGACTCACTCCGCCCATGTGCTGCCGTTGCTGCGGATGACGATGATGATGATGATGACATGTCCACAAATGTGTGTATGTTTTTGGTTATCGCTTTGTTTGTTTTTGTTTAGAATCCAAAATTCACAGTTAATTGGTTGTTGTTGTTGTCTTTAGACCCTCTGGGTTAGGTGGATTAGGTGATTCAGGTGATTCCATTCAAGTTGTTGTAACCCAAAGTTCAAAATCTTGACTTGCCAATTAAGAACATTTGTGCTAAGCACGATAACCATATTGATAGTGTTTTTAATAGATAAATGTGTAAGGCGTGGGCAGTCAGCTGCTGCTCGTCAAAGTCAAAGGTAATCAGTTGCTTATGTGCTAATATGGGGGCAGCAGGTGATATTATTTTGTTTGCATATATAAATATAAATATGACTGAAATTATACGTTAATTGTGTATATGGCAGGTGAAATATAATGAGAATAAACAAACATGCACACAAAAACACACTCGGATGTCTCGCATTCAAATCACCATATTAAGTTGCTAGTTAGTTACTAAATTAAACAACAACAAATTGCCAAAAGCAACAAACAACCAAATACCCAAAATTCAAAAGCGTCGTGGACTAAAGAGATGAAGCTTTTTGAAATTTTTAAATAAAGCGCGCCATTCTGTTTGCCAACCAACACTGATTGTTTACACTTTGCCGCACTGGCTCAAATTTGGAAGCTTTTTATACCCTATTCAGAGAAGGTATATGCATTTTGATCAATTTAGTTATTAGTCGGGACTTACACGATGAAGCAAACTTAAAGAAGCAAGTTCTTTTTGAAAAGCTACGTGAAGCTTGCCTTATCGTGTTAGTCCTGACTTACTTTAAATCGAATGTTATTCGAATACATTTCTAATAAAAATTTTCTAAACGCATTCTAAAAACAAGAAGAAAAAGTCGGTCAAGCCCGACTATAACATACTCTGTACCTGTTTTGTGCTACACATCACCTTTGCGACCGGTGCGGCTTTTGATGCTGATCAAAAATATATATACTTTATAGGGTCGGAAATGCTTCCTTCTGGCTGTAACATTCTTTTGCACAAACTTATTTTACTCTGTGTCACAAAACAAGTCTTGAAGCTTCTTTTAAGGGAGCTTTCAATCGAAAAAGCTATACAAAAACTACATTAACAAAGCGGTCTTTCCGTAGATGTGCACTTCGCCGAATTCGCTCTCCGACACAGTTTGAAATTTAAGAAGAACGAATGAATACTTAGGGCGAGCGCACACCTGCGGCTGAAAGATGAACTGACTGCAGAACTAAAAAACTGATCTTGACAAATAATCTCTTAAGTTCAGCTGTAAGCTTATCTTTGCAGAATCAATCAAGCACGTTTGATTATTTTGGCTTGCTGACGTGCTAAAATATAGAATCAATCAAGCATGTTTGATTATTTTGGCTTGCTGACGTGCTAAAATATATTGCTTAGTCGTCAGTTCATTGTCTGCGTGCTCCCTTAACGATGAATTGAAGGGACATCAGCAAAATAAACCCCATACGAACAGGGCACTGCCGTGGGCTACAAACCGGTAAAAAAATTCTAGCTATGGTTAGTAGGACAGCACTCTCCCAGAGCCACCCTGGACTTCCTCAACAGCAGCAAATACTTCTAACGGGTGACAACTAAAAATCTGGACAAACTTTGAGAGAGCGCGCCCTTTGCTGAGCTTTACATAAAAGCTTTCGGGATGACATTTTTTTCCATTTGTTCTCCTGTCAACACGTTTTCATGCCCCCCTGACAATTTTGACAAGTAGCCGACATCATGCCGTCCGAGCAAGAGCGTCTTCGTGATCGCTTTGTAAAATTCTACGAAATGCACACTGACAAAGGTAAAGGGTTTACAGTAAACCATTTTACCCAAGAGGGCAAGGCCAAACGTACTATTTATAGTATTTTGCAACGAAAAATAATAAATAGAGAATTTGGAAGTGATCGGAAAGCTAACCCAACTTTTTAACAACATAAGTCAACGAGATGCAGCCAGAAAATTTAATTGCAGCCAACAACACACATAAGTAAAATGATGAAAAAGAATAATATTGTTGCCAGACGTAAGCAAAGAGCACCAAGTTACACACCTGACCAAATACAAACTGTCAAATCTCAATCTCGGTGGATGTGCAACCAATATAATGGCAAACTCTTTGTTTTAGACGATAAAAGTTACTTTGGTATGAGTTGCAGCCATGTAACTGGAAATATTGTTTTTTACACCTTCGATGTATCGTCAACAACTGCTGAATTTCATAAGTAAACACATATTTAAGTTCAAAGAATTGAGCTAAAATTGATATGCTGATTTTGTGTGCTACATCTAAATATGACAACTATTGAAGGGCTTCAAAAATTTAATTCAAAATTTGAACTCAACGAAGTTTTTTTCATCATAAATTCGTGAACAAGTTTAAACTTCTTTTTTTACACAGTGCGACACTCAAAAGAGACCAAACCTTTTTTTGAATTTCAGAGGTTTGACATTTAAATTATCTTATGACTAGATTTTTGCTTTTTTTTTTCAAAATATCCATATACATATTATCGATCATTTTTACCCTACAAAAAAGTTTTTTTTTTAATATCGTCCATAATATCGATATAGATATTTTTGAAATATCCGACAACTCTAGTTCAGACAGACAGGGCTAGATCGACTCGGCTGTTGATGCTGATCAAGAATATATATACTTTATGGAGTCGGAAATGCTTCCTTCTGCCTGTTACATACATTTGCACGACTTTACTCTACGAGTAACGGGTATAAAAAGATTTCGGCCAATACCGAACGAATTTCATTTCGGATTGAAACCCTAGTCAAACATCAAAAATATTCATGTAAAATTTTAAATAGAAGTCACGAGTAATTTTTTTGAAGCAAACTTTTTTTTCTAACCGTTGTTGGGGAAGTCATAAATTTTAATGTTTTGAAGGACCCAACACACCTTTTATAATTAAAAAATATGTATAGTTTTTTCTAGCTTTTCATCATCTAATTCGAATTCGAATACGGTTTGGTTCGAATTTGATGCCTGACAAAAGGGTCCGAGATTGTACCAGTCAAACAAGAACCGTATCCGTATCTAGTTCAAAGCTTTATAACAACTTTTTGCACAATTTCAGAGGTGAGGAAAGTTTGGGCCAGCGATGGGCATTCTATGTGCCGTTTTGCCCACAATTAAGTGCAAGCACCGCTGCTCTAACCTGGATAGTTTAAAGTTGAATGCAAAAAAAAAATGATCGAATCTAGTCAACTAAACATGGAATTTGTAAACTTTTGTTAGAGTATAAAATCTTCGATGCGTTTTGCCCCCTAGGGAGCTTTTGCTGCTGCAGCTGACGAAAAGTCTACACTTTTCCACGCATGTCTGCCTTAAAGCGCGGGCAGGCAAACAATTTATTAGATTTAAATGTTGCTTTCTATCAACCAATTCAACTTGGGGCACCTTGTGGAAAATGCTATAGCAAACATCTCACTCAGTTCATGGGAGTTCACCGAACAACGACGACCACGACGAAGCGTCGACGCTGGCGAGGAGCAATAATACGTACAATAATAATAGTTGTTGTTGTGATTTGTGGCCGTAGTTAGCTTTGTTCGTCGTTTTTGTGCAAAATTACGTAAATTAACTTGTGAACAGCTTTTGTTTGTTAGTTTTTATTAAGTTTAAATACTTTACTTAGAAGTTGTGTAGTTAGTTGCGGTAGTTCCCGGCGTGCGACAAACATACGAACTTTTAGTTTTTATTTTCTGGGCAATTATACGACTAAATCTCCCAAAAATAGTAGAGAGAGTGGGAGAGAGCCCTAGAAAACTGATAAAACGTTCTGATTCACACGCGATGCTGCTAGAGAATAACTAAAAAGTGCAAGCGCAAAACTCAACGAGCGAACAGTCAGCGACAATAGCAACGCCAGCGTCAGCTGTTTGGGACCCCGCTTCGCTCCTCTTGGCTCCACCAACGACGCTTGCTTTGCCTTACGTAGTCACGCTGCCATTTCGAGTTGTTGTTGCCTTACGTGTAGCGTAGTTCTTAACTAGTTTTTGTTGTGGTTATTGTTTTTGTTTTGTTGTTGTTGCCATATTTGTGGCAAAATGACTTCGTTGACATTGTGCCGCTGCTTGCGTTCAGCTGACGCAGCCACCTACGCCAGCGTTACCAATTGGCGGTTAATTCAAACACTTCAAAGGCGCCAACCACGAGCAGAATGTAGGCGTCTACTGCATGCTGCCACAACGAGTCATAGTCATGCAGCCAGCATTAGGCCAAGCGGTAAGTTTTGTAGTTTAATTATGCTAATTACGCGTGCAATAAGTGATTTATTAATGAACTGCTCTACTCTCCTCCAACTGACAATTGAGCGTTTAAAAAGTTGAATTTTTATTAAATTTAACTCGTTTCACATATCATCTCCACCCACGCGTCACAGTGTTTATATAGAAAAAATATGTATAATTAAACAAAATATTTTTCCTATACAAAACAACAAACGATTCCTCAAAAAAAAATGGGCGTTCAAATTGCTTAAATGTTGAATCATTGCATTTTAATTGCCCAATTGTAAGCGAGAATTCCTAAACTGGTGCGTATCCATCATTTATCTTTACAAGCACAAGGTGTTAATCGGCTCAACAAATTGATCATAAAACTTATTTACTTTTTTGTTAATTGTTCCACACAGTCGGAAGATTGATTATCGTGTGAAATATTTTAGCCTAGGTCCGTCCAGTAGATAAGATAAGGAAAAGGCAATGAAAGTGGGGTATTTTTTTGTATATACCAAGAACCGGTAACTTAGACCAGAGGTGCCCGCGCTTTTTGCGCTTCAGGCGCATGTGCTGTTGCTTTCCGCATTGCCACTGCCGCGTATAGGACTTACGCATAACAAAACAACTTCGTATGTGTCTCTCTTCTCTGCTGAGTAGGCTTCGGATGTCCGACAAACTTACGCTTCGCACTAAAAACCAACAGTTGTTCGGAAATCTTCAACAATTTCTGTTCTGGTGCTGGTTCTTGCAGTTACAAAGTATAACCAAAAATGTTTGAAAATTGAACACATTGTGTTCCCAAATAAGACCGCGATACTCTACAATTTCTCCCAAAATATTGCCAAAATGAGCACAAAGTGGTCTTTAAACGTTTTCAAAATGTTTCTGAAAGAACCCCAAAAGTTTGTAAAACGACCCCAAAATGTTACAAGTGCTACACCTAAACGTTGATGAAGATCGAAAACGGCGTTTTAAAATTGCGTTTATAAAATGACACCGCCGTTTACAGTTTACGAAACACGAATAGTCTTGATTTCGGTAAATTTTCACCCTGGAGGCCGGCCTAGAGGATGAGCTTGTGTTTTGGTGAAGCAGGAGCTGATTCATTACCACCTCCCTCCAGTCTCCAACAATTATATCCAATTGGCAGCAGTAATGGTGTCGACAATGTTTGGTGAAGAGCTTGTGGGAGCTGCGTACTTGCCACCATCCCTACCATGGAGCTCTTCTGATTTTAAGGTGCTTTTTGGACAACTTGGCCAAAAATTTATCATTGGAGGAGACTTTAATGCCAAGCACCGGCTCTGGGGTAACTTCAGGGCCAGCCCACGAGGCACAGCGCTGCACCAGGCTATTCGTGGTGACTCCACACAAGTCCTTGCCACTGGAAGACCCACCTACTATCCATATAACAGGCGAGATACACCCACCTGCTTGGATTTCTACATGTATAAGGGGCTGCCAGGACATCTCCTAACAGTGCACGAGGAGTATGACCTGTCGTCTGACTATCTCCCCATCCTGGCAACTGTGTGCCTGAGTCCCCAAACTACCCCTTGTAGAAAAAGAATCATTCTCCCTGGGTCTGACTTACGCAGGTTTCAGGACGTATTGAGTGACTCCCCCTACCTGAACATGGAGATCCTGTCCACTGAAGACGTTGATGACGCCATTGACTCATTCATGAGCAAAATCAGAACAGCTGCCACCAACGCTGCTCCAGCAAACCCACTTTCTGCACACACAACTCGTAGAAGTTTCGTACTGACCCCGGCGGCAGAGGGCCTAATAGCACTGAAAAACGCCTGAGGAGGGAGTACACGTGAACCCATGACCCTGCGATCGACAGAATATACAGGAGGATTGCAAATCGGGTAAGAAAAGTCCTGGCCACAATCCAGAAAGAGGCGACAGACAAGCTTCTTGAGGATGCCACCCCTAATGAGGACTCCAAGTTCGCTCTTTGGAGGCTCACTAGGAGGTATAAGAGGCAGGTGCAGCCGAAATTTCCGGTCAGGAATGCTGATGGAACATGGGCTAAACACCCACAGGATCAAGCTGAAGCCTTTGCCTGCAACCTAGAGGAAAGGTTCCAGCTTTTTAGCACTGCTTCGACCAATAGGCTGCAATTGGTTCAGGACACACTGGACGTCCCTCTACAAATGGAGCTGCCAGTCAATCCTATCACATATGAAGAGTTGAAAAGTGAAATTGTCTCGCTCAAAAGCAACAAGGCTCCTGGAGAAGACGAAGTGGACAACAGAACAATAAAGCTTCTCCCTCACAAGGCGGTATTGTTTCTGTTGCTCATATTCAATGCTGCCCAACGCCTCAGCTACTTTCCCAGTGCATGGAAAAAAGCCAATATCGTGATGCTTCACAAACCTGGGAAGCCCCCAGATGAACTGGACTCGTGCAGACCTATAAGCCTACTCCCAGCATTTGGCAAGCTGCTAGAAAGAGGCTTATTGAGAAGTATTCTGGAGACCCCAGCAGTCAAAAGGAGCATCCCTAAATTCCAGTTCGGCTTTCGACTGGGACACGGAACCCCAGAACAGCTACACAAAGTGGTCAATTTCGTCCTGTAAGGATTCCACGCCAAGGAGTACGTTGTGGCAGCGTACTTGGATATCCAACAGGCATTTGACCGCGTCTGGCATGATGGCTTACTAGCCAAACTCAAGGGAACGCTCAATCCTCAGCTCTTCTTAATGGTCAGATCATTCCTAACTGACAGGACATTTAGAGTTGTCGGGGATGGTACCTCAAGGAAGCATTCTGGGGCCAACCCTGTACAGCCTGTTCACAGCAGATATGCCTACTGCTCTGTACATACCCATAGAAGAACCGCAGGACCTCCTGATAGCAACCTTTGCCGATGACACGGCAATCATGGCACGTGACAGATGCGTCTATTCGGCAACAGACGCGTTGCAAGAATACCTCAAGAGGTTTGAGAACTGGGCCTGTCGCCCAGCCTGAGAAGTGTGTTAGTGTCACGCACACACTCAGAAGAGACAGTTGCCCCAGAGTCTTTCTACATGGGGAGGTGCTTCCTTACAAAACGGCCCATAAGTATCTGGGAGTGACCCTGGACAAGAGGCTAACCTTCAAGCAGCATCCGAACAAAGGAAGCTCAGGGAGACTGAGTTGGGTACTCAACGCCAATAATAAACTCTCACTTAGGAACAAAGTCCTTATATACAATGTCATCCTGGCACCAATATGGAGGTATGGCGTCCAGTTGTATGGCATCGCCGCGAAGACACACCTGAACAAAATCAGGGTCTTTCAGGCCAAAATCCTCAGACGAATCACTGGAGCTGAGTGGTTTATTCGCAATCGAGACATCGAGAAAGAATGTGGCGTCCCAATGGTTGGCGACACCATCAACAGCCAGGCTGCGCGGTACCTAGACAAGGTGGCCTCTCATTCCAACAACCTTGCCAGACGTCTCCTCAAAAGACGGAGGATAAACGGGATCAGGGCAAGGAGAAGGCTCCTAAGGGTCCACCCAACTGACCTTGCCAATGGGATCGCGAGATGCTCCCATAATCTTTTTACTTATTAAACATTTTAAGACTGAAAACAAATCTTACACTGTACAGAGACTTACCGGCTATACAAACCTGAAACACTTACTTGCTAAATTGTGTCACCCAAGTTTTTCGCAGTTAGTCTTAAGTTAAAATCCCTACTATAAGACAAGCACAACATTTTAAACACACCCTAAACTCAAATAATATTGTACAATTTATATGAATATTCCCTACAGTACAAGTTAGCTTTAAGAAGTAACAGTAAGCTGTAAAAAATTAGTTCTAAGGTGCTAATTTCACGAATAAATATGTTTTAGACCTTAAAAAAAAGAAAATAGGTAAATTTTGAACGGATTTTTTCCTGAGTGTAGGTCAACAATAAGGCGTTGTCTTACCTAGTTCGATTATTTATCAATCGGCCCGTTTATTTCCAATTGTTTACCGAGATTAGTTCTTCTAGTCACTGTAGATCAGAGGCAGGCAAAAAATACATTTAAATTTTTGCATTGGTGTGTGTGAGAGCAGCACATAAATTGCTCTCAATTTCAGTAGCAACGACTGCGTTGCGGCGTAGAAAAGTAAGCAACGCAGCGGCGCTTGTACAGCTTATACTATGTGTGTCAGAGCAGCGCTGCTTAGAGAACTTTTGTATGCACACGAGATAGGAATGTGCCTGTCCCTGCTGTAGATAAACCAAAATAGCACTCGAAAGATAAAATGTTCTGAGCTTGTTTATCTTTAAGAACCTCAATTTTGGCGATGCTAATGTCAGATTTGACGCCTACACTAGGGTATTGCCAAATCTCGGAAAGAAAAATGCATTTTGAGTGAGAACGAACTTTCACAAATTTTTAGTAAAAATAAGATTTCAACCTCTTTTTTTTACCCTGTATGTTGGAATTAAACTGTGCTAGTTAGATAAGATAAGCTTAGACCCATAAAGCTCTCCACTTGATTGAATTTAAGTCAAGTGTCTTTTGTACAAAAAAGCAAACATTAAATTCACTTTCATTGTGTAAGCTTAACAGTGATTTATATTAAGGGTGGGGCGGACTAAGCCCTTAGACATTTATTTCCGTACTTCTCCGACAGTAAACCGGTTAGGTTCCACTTTCCATTACAATTAATTCACTTCAATTGTTTTGAAATAATTTCCATGAGTGAAGTTCAAGGTCATTAACAAGCAAACTACCCACACGCATTAATAAGATAAAAACTTGTGACTCTCACACATTCCACTACAAACAAATAGATAAATAAGCAGCCGAATGAATAGCAAATAATGTGATATGTATGTATGAGAATGTATGCATGTATTGACGCTTGCGAGCCCCCTCAGAAAACAAAACGTGTATTTCACGCGCCTCGAGAGAATCTCTTCCCTAGGTAGAAAATTTTGAAATAAATAATCTACTTGGCAAAACTTTTGTATGCGTGATCAAACATTTTGCTGATAAGCATTTTTATGTTCTTCTCACGCGCGCTCTCTCTTTGCTCGTCCAACCCTTAACCCCCTGCTGTTTCCAACTGCCTAGGGTCTGTTAAGCTATGTTGGTATGGGTGAGAGATTGCCAGAATAATAATTACTCTATCGCTTCTATCGCCTCTGGCTAGCTGGCCGCTCCAGACCCAGTCGCGTATACGCCGCGTAGCTGTACGTACACGATCCGCTCTGTCAAAAGATTTACCTAAATAAATTTCGTTCCCTCCCTCCCCAGACTTTGCCCCGCTGCTGCACAAAATCCAAACCAGAAGAACAATGTCGTCTGCTCCTGCTAAACTGGTGGCCGTGGCCGAGTCTCGTCGCTTTATGATCGATTGCTTCAAGGCTGTCAATGTGCCCCAGGCGCATGCCGAGGCTCAGGCGGATCTACTGGTGGCTGCCGATCATCGTGGACACTTCAGTCATGGCATGAATCGCTTGGAGATGTACATCAATGATTTGGCCATCAATTCCACGAATGGAGCTGCCGAACCCAAGATTCTGAAGGAAACGCCAGCCACTGCCTGGGTGGATGGACTGAATGGTTTGGGTGCTGTGGTGGGTAACTTTTGCATGGATTTGGCCATCAAGAAGGCCAAGACCGTAGGCGTTGGCTGGGTGTGTGCCAAGGGTTCGAATCATTATGGCATGGCAGGCTGGTATGCCATTCGAGCCATGGATCAGGGCCTGGTGGGCATGTCCATGACCAATACTTCGCCACTGATGGCTCCCACACGTGCCAAGGAGGCTGCCCTGGGCACAAATCCACTGTCGCTAGGTGCTCCGGCTACAAATGGTGATAAGTTTCTGCTGGACATGGCCACCACTGCGGTGGCTGTGGGCAAGATTGAGATTCAGCGGCGAAAGGGTGCACCTCTGCCCGATGGCTGGGCCCAAGATCCCAATGGTAATGTGACCAATGATGCTGAATTGGGTTTCTCCACGGGCTGCCTTATGCCCCTGGGTGGATCAGAGTTGACCTCGGGCTATAAGGGTTATGGACTGGGTGCCATGGTGGATATACTGTCGGGAGTGATGTCTGGTGCGCATTATTCCACCCAGGTGCGTAAGTGGACGCATGCTGGTGCCGATTCCGCTGCAGATTTGGGCCAGGTCTTCATAGCTGTGGATCCCAATTGCTTTGCTCCCAACTTCGAGGAGCGTATGACTGATTTCAATGCTCGTCTCAGGGGTACCCAGCCGGTGAGTAAATGAGTTAATTATGTAACTTTTTCCTACTAAACGTTCAATTGATAGACCGATCCCAGCAAACCTGTTCTCTTGGCCGGCGACAAGGAGTCACAGAATATGGCATCTGTGAATGAAGCTGGTGGCATTCAGTATCTGGAGAATCAACTAAAGACCTGTGCTGCCTTGGCCGAAAAGCTGCATATCAAGCCTCTGTCTTTCAACTAAACCCACGGATGGAGAGGGAGCCAAGCTCTTTTTCTACTTCATTGCCATAAAAGTTTATGCTTTTGCATTTCACTTGACCAAAGGACGACATTTGTTTAGTGCCTAAGTGTTTTTGACCACAGATCCAATCCGTTGGTGTTCATATGCAACAATTTGTTTTGCACGCCTAAACTTTTACGTAAACACGATATTGATTAAACGATATATACAGCAACAATACGATATTATCACATTAAAGTAAAAGACTTAACGATAGCAATAAACTTTGAAAATTTAAGCTGTTTTATTCTTGGGGAATGGAACAAGAAATTTACGATATTGGTTTGATTTGCGGTCTTAGAAACTTTGGGATTTACGGTATTCGTGGACTGGAACTTTGAGTTTTGGTTGAACTTCCGATATTGAATATACTGAAAATTGAGGACGGCAGATTTTGGAAAATTTACCAAATTGAGTTCACTTTGGGTATTTAAGGTCTGGTTTTACGATATATGCTAGAAGTATTCGTGGGTTGAAATTGAGTTGTTATAACTGTTAGATGCACGATATAGAAAATATTTTTAAAGTACTTCCTGGCAGCGGTCCTCGGTTGAAATTGAAGAATTTGTAAAATTGTTAGATTCACGATATTGAGAATCACACAGATGTAAGAAATAGAAGTCGCAACACACAGCTCCGATGTTGAATTGGTTCGAGGTACGACAGGGTGTTACTTGTATCGATGCCATAAATGTAAGCTATGCTAAAGCCTATTCTCTGGCAACAGTCAAAATGGTCCCTGCTTAGTAGCCTGACGAATAGCTAATTAATGTATCTTTATAATCTTGACAATTAATTTATGAGAACACATTTTTTCCAGTTTTCCCCATTTTTTTTTGTCAAAATATTGTAAAATTTACAAAACAAATCTTTATGGTGAAATTTAAAGCTTAAGCTCAATTTACACTACCTGATCGCTCAGCTGAGTTTTACTGACCTGAGTGTCAAAGCAACTGAGTTCAGCATTTACACATGTCTGAGAAGCTTAGTTGATTCAGTTGCAAAACCAATGGATCATTGAGCGTTCTGCTGTGCGATCAGTTCAATCAGATACTCAGATACAAAACTCACCTGAGAGATCAGGTCGTGTAAATTGGGCTTTACCTCTAATAAAAACTCAAAAATGACACGCATTAAAAATTCTTAAAAATTCTTTTATCGATTTATTTTTTAGAAAATTTCTTAGTAATGATTCCTCATCTTCTACATAGAGATAAACTCACAAATAACGGGTTAGATTGGAAGTGAACACCATAACTCAAAATTGCTAAAAAAAACCCCCCTTTTATACTCTTGCAGCCTCCATTGAAAACAAAAAAGTATTTCTAAGACTACTTTTCGGACCTTACTCTTCTAAGGGAGCTATACTATATAAATGTCCGATTTCGACCCCTCTTAGTGGAATCATGGAAAAGCATAAGAAACTAACAATTACGAAATTTGGAGGCGATCCCTTTTAAAACAAAAAGTTTTTCTCACTAGAACTTCTTTTTCGACCGATCATTTGTACTGCAGCTATATGCTATAGTCATCCGATTTCGACAAAACTTTGTAGAATTGTGTAAAAGTATAAAAAATAAGTTTAAGCCAATGATAAGGACGTTTCCACTAAAACCAAAAAAAGTTTTCTCACTAGAACTAGTTTTTTAACCGACCGTTCCTATGGTAGCTATATGCTATAGAAATCCGATTTTGACAAAACTTTGTAGAATTGTGTGAAAGCATACCAAATGAATATAAGCCGATTTTAAGGACATTTAAATTGGCAACAAAAAAGTTTTTCAAAGACTACTTTTCAGACTTTACTTTTCTTTGACAGCTATACTATATAGACGACCGATTTCGACCAAAATTTTGTGAATACATGGGAAAGGATAGTAAACTAGGAAATACGAAGTTTGGACGCGTTTCCATTGAAATGTGCAGCGAAATTGTACTAAAAGATTTCGTGCAAAGTTTGGATAAGATAGCTTTAAAACTGGCGGAGGAGATAGCATAGAAACAGACAGACTGACGGACAAGGCTAAATGAAGTCAGCTCGTCTTGCTAATCAAGAATATGTATACTTTATGTGGTCGGAGATCTTCCTTAAATGCGTTACAAGCAACCGCACAATTTTATAATAAGGATGATATTTTATAAAAAGGATGAGGTGTAGTAGCCTTGAACTAATACGTCATGTTCAATTATCTTGGCTGGATATGAGATTTCATATATTCAGTTCAATTTTGGCTTTGGAGCAATTGAGGAAAAGAAGAAGACTTTACCGACGATCTTCTGATCGATAAGAGGCATTCCTCGGGCCTCCTCATCAACTAGCTAATGCTGTCTTGGCACTCAATATTTGGGTGTCCAATGGATTCAGTTCTGGGCTACCAGCAGGCTTAATAATCCGCAGAAATAAAGTTCAGTACATATTTTTTTTGCCATGTTTGAGTTGTTCTTGCCTTGTGAGCTGGAGCCGAGTCTTGTTGAAAGCTCCACGGCTTGTTTGCAAATAATGTTGTGTTGAGAGGCTTCACAACCTTTTTCAAAAGTCAGATTGATACACTTTCGCCGAAGTTTTGACTCCTTTTTACAAAAAAAAAAATGGAGCTTGGTGACCCCATCATGGTGACGTCTCTGAACTCTCGGAATGAGTTCAGACACTTGCTTTGATAACACAGCATACACTCTATAGTTCTGTATCCCAGTCGGACTTGACTGCGTGCCAGAATCACATAACGTAAACAACTTTTGTCACTAAAAAGTAGGTGCAAAAACCTGCAATCTTCCTTTCGCTTTTGTATAGGGGCGAAACGCAGCAGCAACTGTTCTATTAGAAGCGACGTTTGCATGGGTTGTTGTTGTTGGGTCAACTTCGTAAAAACGCTCGGCTCTCTCTGCTCCATGCTGCATGCGTGCCATTAGAAGGGACGTTTGCATGTTATGCAGATTTTATGCCTTTCAACATACGGCAAAAAGAAAACATGTTTGGAAAAAACGAACGGTCGTCAATCGTTCGGGCCTCATTTCGCATATTGGTTTCTAATAGCACGGGTGTTGCATGCGTGCCATTAGAAGGGACGTTTACATGTTGTGCAGACTTCTTCGCTTCTAACCTACTGCCAAAAGGAACGTGCATCAGTCACAGAATATACTTCTATTATACTGCAAAAGTTGGAAGTGCTAGTAAAAAGTAGTGTACCAGAAGGCATTGCTTTCGGGACTCGTTAGTCTTTCGTTTTTCAAAGATTTCCTATGGTGAATTTTCTCGTCTGCGTCGTTGTGGGCCTGTCGCTGTTGTTGTCTTTCGGTTCAATGCTGTTGTAAGTGGCCGGTGTGTCTCTTGTATGCACTGAGTCCCAAGTCGCGCTTTATGATCCCCAGCAAGCAAAGTTCGGAGGTCTCCAAATTATGTGTCTGAAAAGAGGCGAGCTAAAGAGCGTTTTTGGAGTAAACACATAAATTTGAGGGTTTTCGGAGCATATTCAGTGCTCTCTAAGCACGGGCTCATAAAAAGCACTTGTGTCTTAGCATTTTCGGAGTTAAAGTAGGCAGGTTATCGAAAATTTTGATTTGGTGGGATGTTTTGCTTCAAGTGCCTAGAAAAGTAACTTCAATGTGACTTTTATGAGGTTTTTATATGCTTCATTGGCAGGGTGAAAGCACTTATATCTGTGTCAGAAAAAGAGTCAGATTAGACTCAGAAAACTTCCACATTAAGTGCGACCGTTTTTAAAGAAAAAACGCTCATTCCGGACTCTTTTTTGTATACGTTATGGCGGTGAATGCTCGTAAAAAAGTGTCAGAAAACAAAAATATTCGCTATTACTGTGATATTCATCTCACGAGACATGATTTTGTGCTTCAGCAGTGGACTTCGACAAATTCGATCTTGCACGGCTTTGATGGCTTGTGGCGTTCGCACAGTGCGCACCTGATTTCGCGCGGATTTTTATTCTACCACAATCCTTAAATAACTTCACAAAGTTTCGGGTGATTTCCAGGGGGCGCTACATCCAAAAGATTTCACCTTTTTCGTAGCCGCATTTATTCAAGCCAAAAACCCCATTCCATGATTGCAAGCAACTGACACCAAAAACTTTTGATGCAGTAATACAGCATAAACGACACTTGTCAAATATCCGTCAAGTTGGAGTGGATGCGTTTAATGGTTCTCGAGAACGAGATACTAAAAAATTGGAGAAAATATACCTTTTCGACCTTCAAATGCAATGTGACCCCTTTGAGAATCAGAGCACCTTAGCAGCTGTCAACTACTCTGTTGAAAGGCTCCTGAGCAAACGATAGGCAATCGCTTGTAGGGAATTCTGAATAAAAAGCAAAACTGCTGGGATTGAACATTGGTTTCTGGCAGACCCTTAATTAAATTTAATTTTGTATCACTTTATAACTAGCAATATTCCCAGCTTTGGCAAATCTATACATAATATAAACAGCTTTGCATATTCCCACATTTTAATTGAACATATTCAAATATTAACATCACAAACTCTTCGATTAAATATCGAGCACCTCATTCAAGGTTTTTTCAGCATCCCATTTGGCCAGCTTGTGCTCTATTGGTGATTTCTTTACATGACGCATTTTGAATTCCATACACTTGGCGTCGAATAACTGTGGCGGCATCGGTTGATCCACACAAGAATTCACCACCATGGCCGATCTCAATTCTTCAGCATTTTCGGTCACACTCATCGATTTGATGAAATCAATATAGCGTTGATTCTCCTCGGTCAAACGACGCTTTTCCTCTAGCAGCAACAAATTCTGTGCCTGTGCCATGGCCTGACGACGCCAAAAGTTTTTGAGCATTTGATTAAGCTCCACCAGCTCGGCTTCGGTCATATCTACATGATCTTTCATATTCAAAGTTTCGAGGGTGAAACTCTCATCGACATTACCCAGATCGGTCTCATCAAAGATCTCACCGCCTAGAATGACTTTTTCCGATTCGGTTTGTAGTTTGCGGCAGGTGATCGATAGGGCCAGGAGTAATTCGCCGCTTTTGACATGTTTTTCGAATTGCTGGAAGAAAAGGGAAGGTCAGTTTAACAAGACACAAAACCAGAAATGGATGAAATACCTTCGTAAGATTGTAACACTCTTCGGTAAGTATGCGCAGCTTCGCGTGCGTGATCTTTCGATCCATTTCCTGATTGGCCTCAATCTTCTTGCGCACACTTAAAAAGTACTGAAACTCCAGACGTAAATCATTAATGGTGGTATTATTCTCGTTCTCCAAGCGCAGCATTTCGCGATGCATTTCATTTTGCATATTTTGATACTTCAATTCCTCTGCATTCAGTTTCCTTGATTCCTCCATAAAGACCTGCTGTCGCTCGGTTAGCCAGCGTATGCGCTCATATTTATGCGCATCGAGTTCGGTGCTGCGCAACGATTCTACAAATTCATTCAACTGGCGTTGCATAGTCGTCATTTTGCGTACCACCTGATCGCGTATAAGAAAACGATTCTCAATTTCCGTGTTCACTCGCTCATCACGCTGCTCCAGATAGATTTTGTAGTCCTCCTTCAGTTGGTCACGTGTGGTGATGTTGGTGGCATGTATAATATTCTCACTGTTTTGCTGCATGAACTCCACCTCCTCAGTGCGACGTTTGACCTCTTCGTAGTAATCGCGTAGCAGTTCCTCTGCTTGCTGATCGTACATATTGCGGACCCCATCCAACATCACTTGGAAACAGTCGCGTATGTGATCGATCAGCTCCACCGTTTTACTGTAGCTCTTCACCTGTTGATCCTGTGTCTGAGCCATATCATCCAGCAGCATGTTAATGTGATCATTTTTACGCTCAATATTCCGTGTGGCCTTCTCACCCCAAGTGACAATCTCTTCGCGGAGTTCTTGTATTTTGATTTCTTTGCACATGTCATGCCACTCCTCATTGCCCTTCTTTTCCATACGCTTGCCCAGCTCCAGTTCGCGACTCAAAGCATCCTAGGGAAGAGGGATGTTTGTTAAGAAGCTACAAAGTATTACCTGTACAAATAAGTTTTAAAGGATTTTATTAAGGTGGAACCGGACAATGTTGCAATCAACTTCATATTGAAGCCTTATCTTTAGGCATTCTTTTTTAGTATGTAACGCTTCGCTGAAGTGTAAAGAACATAGTTTTTGTATGCTCCGAATATGTTAACTTCTGTGGCAACAAAACACAATTTGCGGAAAAGCTGCTCCAACGGCAAAAAGAAAGGGATTTTTGCATCGTATTGTGACTGGTGATGAAAAATTGGTTCAATACAGGCCTGGCCAGCCATAGCCCCTGGGGCCCGAAGTCACTCGCCGATTCACACCGAAAGCTTACCGAAGTCAACTATCACTGAGTGACTGAGAGAGACAGACATATTTTTAGGTCCTCTCTATTTGGCCAGGCCTGGTTCAATACGATAATCCCAAGCGCAAAAATACAAGTCGCCCGGCGATATGCCAAGATCGTCGCCAAAGCTGAATATTCCCGGTGGCAAGGTCAGGTGTGTATTTGGTCGGACCAATTGGGCATGGTCTACTATGAGCTGCTACAACAAACCGGCGAAACCATCAGCAGAGGCAACTTAATCTAACAGAAATGCTCAACCCCTCTTTTGCGAACTCCAAAATCGTTCTGAGCCGATGCATTCAAAAAATATCAGAAAGATGGGAAAAACTATTGGCTAGCGATGGACAATTTTTGAAAACTGAATTTGTTGCAATAATGTGAAAGTCAAACAAAAAAAGTTAGTGTCATTTCTGCCAAATTACATTCATTCTCTCGTTAGTTTACATCTGGATAAGGGCGGGTCAAATTTTTAATCGAACAAGCGTATAGGAGAAACATTATTTTCGGAACCTTCTAAGAAAATTTCACCAAGAAACCATTGGTCTAAAATCAATTCCTAAGTCCCGCCAAGCGCAGTCAAAGTTTTTATATAACTTTTATAAAAAACACTGTAGAAAATTAAAAAATGGCAACGTACATCATTGATCTTGGTCTTTTTTTAGAGGAAATTTTACCAGCTTTCCGAATCAGTTTTTATTTATAAAATATTTGGACTTTTAAGTCGAATTTGACGGACCTGATATATCAAAATATCAAAAAAAAAAAAAACTGGTAAAATAAAACGATTTAAATTTCTTAAAGAAAATCTATTCTACCAGTGCAAAATTTATTTACTAAAGTAAGACTTTTAGATCTTGTTTTCTCTCAATGCGTGTTATTATAGTTCGACTTTCTGTAGTTGCAGGCATAACATCGTCTCGATTTTTTTTTAAACGTGGCGCGACACACTTGAAAGTAATTGAACAGCTCGCCAATTTCGCATAAGTAAACAATCAGCCTTCTCAATTCCGCTTCCACAAAAATATTGGTTATTGTTTAGTAGAGTTACCCCTCACCAAAAATTCTGATAAAAAATCCTCGATGGACCGCGAATTTACAAGAATTAAGGAGTCTTCAGATCGCGGGGGACTTCCGCGGTCCAACACACAAAATAAATCTGGTGGGTAGAATTAACTACGCTAACAGTACATTTTTTCCAATTTTCTCATGCATGTGTTTTGTTGTTGTTTGGTAACTGTACTAACAGTTAGATCTACCGAAGATATTGTAAGTTCCACGTATTTATTTTTGCCCTTATGTTGTTGTTGCAATTAACAACTGTTATCATAGTAATTTTAGCTCATTGATTTTCAAAAAGGTCACTAGAACAGACACATAGTAAAGCAACTTTAATAGTTACATTACTATTTTTTGGTTCTTTTACAGTAAAAAATGTTATCATACTGTTTGTATGGTAACTTGACAGCTAAAATAGTACTCCTACTACTTTACAGAAGTTTTTCGGTACATTTTCCAGAAAACTGTCAACGTACTATTTTGCTGGTAAAATTACTGTGAAAATAGTAAGAAAAGCTACTTACTGTAAACATCGGTATATATTACAAACTAGCAAATAACCCGGCTTGCTTCGCAACGCCGCCGTCAGTTAAGCTATTTTAACCGATAGGGGTATCAGATTTCTTTTCCGACTTGGGGATGGATTTCACAAATTGGAAAATATTTGACCGTATCTTATATACATCGGCTCAACGCAGAGATTAACTCTTATGCCTCGCCCGGTAGTTGAAAAAATGAAGTCTCTCCTGACATTTCTGATCTTGGTGGTGGATTTTTAAAAATTAAAGCTTACAACCCCAATTTGATAAAGATCGGCACAAACATATGGATTAGCCTTGAACACACATTTTGGGACATTTTCCACCAATTCTCCAACCATTCCTCAAATTTGCATTGTTCTCGGATGAACACTATAATTTTTCAAATTTCGCCGTTTGTGCACCATTTTCCGCCCATTTCTTTAACTTAAAAAACTTCCCGGGCAAGCGTCCACCATTCCACTACGTTTCAGTGAAATCAAAAATTTGCCAAACATCGCGGTTTGTGCACCATTTTCTGCCCATTTCTTCTATGTAGAAACCTTCCCGGGCAAGCGTCTCACCAATCCCCAAAGTTTCACCGAGATTAAGAATTTTGCAAATATTGCGGTTTTCGGACCATTTTGCACCTCCAGGTCCACCTCCATGTTCACCTACAGGTCCACCTCCATGTCCACCTACAGGTCCACCTCCATTGACATTCCATGGCCACCTTCATGTCCACCTCCATGGCCACCTTCATGTCCACCTCCATGGCCACCTCCATGTCCACCTCCATGGTGGCCCTAAGGTCAAATTTTCCAGCATCAGAAAATAACATTATAAATTATTTCACTTACTATCCTTACAAACCGAATTCAATCAATCGGATGAAAAATAGATTTTTGCATATCGAATTTCCCCGGTATTTGCCTTGCGAGCAGATTTTCAGAAATTGGCAAAATACGTGTCCAATTATTATGTATTCTTCGCCTACAAACCCAGTTTTAAGTCAATCGGATGAAATTACAATCTTTTGCGACATTTTTCCGGGACCTACGGTCGAGTTTTCCAACATCGGAAAATCTCATTTCAATTTAGTTCACTTACTTTCCTTACAAGCCGAATTTCAAGTCAATAGGATGAAAAATAGATTTTGCATATCGAATTTCTCGAGAATTTTCCTTGTAGGCGGATTGTCCGAAATAGGGAAAATACGTGTCCAATTATTTTGCATACTATGCTTACAAACCGATTTTCAAGTCAATCGGATGAAAAATAAAATTTTCCCCATACAAACTTTTCCGACGCTTTTCCGGATGAAATTTTCCAAAACCCCGTCTTAGTACGCACTTTCATCACATAAGGAACCTCCAGTCCAAATTTCAGCCCTCTAGCTCTTACCGTTTAGGCTGTGCGATGATCAGCAGTCAGTCAGGTTGAACAGTTTTATATACATAGATTACCATTGCACAGTGGATTAAATTCCAAAAATTTTGGCAGAAATTATAAAATTTTTTAAGTGTAATGCAAAACCAAATTTTTTTCCAATAGAGTACTACCTAGTGCACTTAAAATCATAGTGGTACAGTTGAAATTGAAACACTGCGAATTTAGGCAGCTCAGGAAGTCAGCTGATCGTTTACCACAAGCTTTGACTTTGTTTACCTTGCAAATGAGAGCACATTTCAAATCAGTGTAAAATAAAAACTACATCGAATATTGAAGTATGTAAATCAAAATGGAAAACAAAGATGAAGGGTTGTATATTATAAATGTTATCATGTTTTTTTTTTTGTTTTATGTGATTTGTCTTTGTTTATATGTGTTTTTTTAAAGTGATGTTTTCAGCAAAAGTATGTTGGATTGACGTGGATTAACGTAACTATTAACACTACATTATTCTTCAATATGTATATAATGCGAGGGTATCAAACTCTTTTGCACCTTTTTGACCCTTTTCTGAAAAATTTCTTTTAAAAATTGACAAAAACATAAAATTACCTGCAAGTCGAAAAAAGTCGCTATGTGAAATATTGAAATTTTAGTTCAACTGTTCAAAAACCAAAAAAAGTTGTTGCAAGTCGACCGGATCGGTTACATGGCATATATATAAACTAGTGCCGCAAATCCAGCCAGATTTGGTAAGTCGCCTTGGGCACAAAAAATATGTGTACAAACCAAATTTTAGCTTATTTGATTGAAAATCAACAAAGTTATTGCAAATCGGCTGAATCGGTTATATGGCAGCTATATAATGGTCTAAAACGAGCAAATCTTTGTAAGATATCTCGGGGGCCCAAAATAAAAACAAACCAAATTTGTGGCACAAACCCCAATAATTCGAGTTCTTGCCAAAATTTTTGGAATTTGGACTCTGTGCATTGAACCGCGGAAGTCATAATTCTTGTAATTTCGCGGTCCATCGAGGATTATTTTTTCAGAATTTTTTGTGAGGGAAGCTCTACTAAGCAATTACCAAAATTTTGTGATTTAAGGAGGTTTTTGTACTATATTTGGTCTCCAAACAACAAAACTTTTGTGGAAGTGAAATTGAGAACAAGGCTGAATAACTGTCTTTCGGCTAAATCTACGTACTTACGCGCATGACTAGTTTCTGATCCTCAATTTTCTGTAAGCGATTCGCTTCCTTACGCGCTGCCCTTTTTTCAGCTTTGGTGGGTGGACGAGGTTTTTCATTCTCTTTTCCGAACTCCGCCTCAATATCCTCTAAATAATTTGCGGTAATACGCGTAATGCGTATTTCCGGTTCTGCACCATCCGTATTAAGGGACATTTTGCTTGAGTTTGAAATATATTAAATTTTTGGAATATTTGTTAAATTTGTGACTGTACTTGAAAGCTTTCTCCAAGCCAATTGTTTTCCAACACTTAACTTGAGTGAAGCGCTCTCTCTCTCTCTCTCACCGCGCAGCATCTACAAAGCTTCGTTGGGGCTTAACTGTGATTTCCTCAGTTGACGTTGAAAGCTTGCACCGCGCGGTTGTCTTGCGCGCTTATTTTACGCCAGGATAACACAAGCAAACCGAATACCTTCCAACCCACTAGCCACTAAAGGCACGCTATTCAGTGTTATGTTTTTTTTTCCCGGTTGCGCCTTGTAAACAAAAATAACTTTGCTTGTTGGTGGTGGTTTGCTGCTTACAACCCCCAATAGCAACAACAACAACAACTACGAAGCTCAAGTGGCAAGGACAGGCCACCCAGCAAAGTTTTTCGGGGTTGCAGACAGTTGGCAAACAAGCTGTGAATTCAACTTTAAATGTCTATAAAAATTCCAACAAAAAAATAACATTTTGTGCAGTAAAAAAAAATGACGGATGCAAGCGGCTATCAAAAGCTGCCGCCCGGCTGGGACTGCAAATATGATCAGGCAACGGGCAACTGGTAAGCGGAGAGAGAGAGAGAAGAGGCAGAGAGAGCACAAGTGCATTGACAAACCAAATCTCATAAATATTTATGCATCAGTTAAGCAAATGTGGTTTTTGTTGTACTCAGGTGGTTGGCGGGGGAGGGGAGTCAGACAGTCATTGCATGCCAAGCGACTGTACTCGGTTAACAGCAGCGAGCCATTTTCATAGCATGCTTTTAGGCGGCAGTTAATAAATTGCGTGGGCGGAAAAACTCGTATTCAGGGTCGGTGGGAGGGAGTTGGAAAATGTTTGCCCGAAAGACTTTAAAATATTAAGTGTGACTGGTTTTACGACATAGCCATTTTACGATATTCAAAGGAAATAGGCGAAAATTCTGGCATTAATTTCAAACGACGCAATTTTTGCTGTTCCAGAAATCTCATTTGATTATTTCAAATTTGGTCGCTTTTGTTGAGGTTTAATAAAGTCGCAAAGCAGGAAAATATTAAAAAAATAGCAACATACATACATACGAGGTGTGTTTAAAGGAAAAGGTGAATTTTAAATTTTCGCGGGCTGTGTACATTCGACTATCGATATTTTGTTTTTGTTATATTCCTAGGCCGTGAGTTGCTACGCCCCCTTTAGACCTCCTATGTACTGATCTAGATTTGCCATCTATTAAATCTTCGTGATTATCCATCTAGTTGTCCCAGCAAGCTTAGTTAATTGAATTAATTTCGAACATTCACGACTCCACAAACAGCGTGACATTTCCAGGTTTTTGCCACACACTTCCGGCGAGTGCCCTTGTGACTTGTTTATGGTCATTGCAAATGAAAGTTTCACTGGAAAATACATACGTTTGAACTGGAACGGCAAATCGGTTGAAGTCAAGGGTATTCAAGAAATTAGGCATTCTTCTCCCTTGAACGGCCCTTTCAAAATCTTAGCCACTATCGCATTGTTCATTAGCTTTAAGACGCAAATGATAATGCGGCATGCCAGGCAAATCCAAAGAGTTTAAGAATCCCACTGGATTACACTAGGCAACAAGGTCCCGTATATTAAAGGATAGTGTTGATTGTAGATGAACACGAATCTGTTTTCAGAAATGGTCCATCACGCTTAGATTTTTGGTAATTTGAGCTTAAAGTTGCAATAAAATTCGTGTTTTTATACTTTTTATGAACTTTTTGTGGGGTTTCCTTTCGATTGATTTGGCATTCATGTTGGTTGTTTTAAATGTGAATAGCTTGTCAAATACATAATCGAAACATCCCAGTCGGATTTGTCGGAACGTGGTTCCCAAAAGAATGGCACCTGGCACACTTCTTTTTACTAGAAAGAAAGCATTACCAACTTTTGCAGTATGATAGAAGGCATATAATCTGCATAAAAACTGATGCACATTCTTTTTGGCAGTAGGTTAGAAGCGAAGAAATCTGCGCAACATGCAAACGTCCCTTCTAATAGCACGCATGGTACACCCATGCTATTGGAAACCAAAATACCAAATGGGACCCGAACGATTGAAGATAGTTCGTTTTTTACAAACATGTTCTTTTTGCCGTATGTTGGAAGGCAAAAAATCAGCATAACATGCAAACGTCAGCATAGAACAGCATGGAGCAGAGACAGCCGAGCGTTTTTACGAAGTTGAACCAACAACCCATGCAAACGTCGCTTCTAATAGAACAGTTCCTGCTGCGTTTCCGGAACAAAAATTGTTTCCGGATATGCTTCTGGCACGCAGTCAAGTCCGATGGGCTTTTGAGTGCTGGGATTCAAATGCAGGCCTACTAAACTATGTGTCGTCGAACAGTGAGAATTTAATAAAAATGCCTAGCCCACTATAGAAATGTTGCATAGCAATCTTTGGGCAGTAAGTGATGATTTTGAACGCATATACTTAAAATGAAATAACTTCGCTTAAAATAATTTAAGAAATTGTTGACATAGTTTAATAAAAAGCTAAAGAGTAGTGCATTACGATAATATCAAAGAGAGTTTAAAAAGTAGTTAAGATTCCCCACAAAAATTGCCGAAAAAAGGGTCAAAATTTGCTTTTTAAGCAGCTTTGAGCTTAAATTACCAAATATCTATACGTGATAGACTATTTCCGCAAACAGATTTGAGTTCAGCACACGAACCCCATCTGGAATCACCACCATCTCTTCCAAATACTATAAAAAAATCCCATTTTGTTGCCTCGTGTTAATATTGCGCAACTCTTTTAAAGATCGATCGAGAGCTTCTAATGATCATTTGTTCAGCCATGGCGGATAGCTTTAAAATGTTGCAAACAGGATTTTCGTTGATTTGCAGCGTTAAGGGAAGCTTCAGTGCTGAATGTGCCGTTCTTCCAACAATGTTGCGGCAATTCTCATGCGAAAGCTACCGCAATGTTCAATTCAATTGCAGTTCATCACGAATCGCAGTAGATCTCATTAAAAATGGTAAAGGGGGATCACGAAGTTGTGCAAATGTATGTAATTGGAAGAAGGAAACATTTCCGACTCCATAAAGTATTCTTGATTAGCGTCAAAAGTCGATATAGCCATGTCCGTCTGTCTGTATGATAGTGTTGGGTTATTGATGAGTGAGTGAACCAAATTGAGTTGTTCACTAAACTGAGCAATTGAACATGTTCTTCATTAAAGTTGTTCAGTTGTTCTTGTTCAAATGTTGAGCTGTTCACACGTTCAGTTGTTCACTTGTTCTTGTTCAGTTGTTCACTTGTTCAGTTGTTCTTGCTTACTCGCTCTTGTTCTGTTAGTTGTTCTTGTTCAGTCAGAGATGTTCATTTGATCATGTTCACTCACTCTTGTTCTGTGAGTTGTTCAGTTTGAGTTGTTTACTTGTTCTTGTTCTTGATTTACGATTTGTTTAGTCAGAGTTGTTCAGTGACTTGTTCACTCAATTTGGTGACTCTTTAGGGGGTTTTTGTCCGCCAGTAACATGTTGACGTGGCAACCATTTTAGAAATGGCTAACAAATAGGCAACATTCTGCAGTGTGACCAGCGACGAAGGATTAAAATTAGTTTGAATGATCGCTTATCGTCACAATGCCCAGCTGAAGAACTGGTGAACAATTGGAACAGCACAGATCCAACGAAACGGGACACAATTCGAACCAACACTGAACAGCTGAACAACTAAACAAGAACAGCTGAACAAGTGAACAACTTGAGTGAGTTGACTCACTTTGAAAAAAGAACAAATGAACATGTTGCAACATCGGCATGAAGGATACATGTTGCAACATCGGCTCGTAATCAACCGATTGAAGCGTTCGCTGGTATGACGTTGATTTAACTCAACGGCATGCTTTATTGAGTTATTTTTGCAGTTCTCTGGTGTGTTCCTATTTAAAGTTATGTGAAAGCATAACAAGAGGCCGAGATGTTCCACAATTATTCCCAAAATATTGCCAAAATGAGCACAAAGTTGTCTTAACAGTAGCCAAAATGTTTCTGAAAGAAGTCCGAAAGTTTGTAAAATGACCAAAAACGGTTTCCAAGTTGAACATAAAATGTTACTAACGCAACACCTCAAAGTTGATGAAGATCGAACAACGGGTTTTCAAATTGCGTTCATAAATTGACACCGCCGTTTACAGTTCAAGAAAAAGCGGGAGTACTCTATATTTGTCAACGAATGGTCTTGATTTCATATTTTGTTGAACAAGAAACAGAGATTTTGTCAAGGCTTTTGGATGACTTTTAAAAATATGATTTAATTTCGGTCTTTAGTTTTAGATTCTTAGCATAAGTTTCGGTTCGTGAGTTGGTTATTTGATACATGTAACCCTCCGGGAGGGGGTTGGCTCAACTTGGCTCATAACGTATTAGATCAGTGGTCGGCGCTTAAATCGAACAAAGGAGCTCTAAAAAACGGTTTTCTTCATTTTGGTGTTTGCATTTAATTGCGTCGCATTAGATGATTTGGGTTTAGTTAATTTTATTGAATAGCTAACCTATTGTGTCCAATGAAAAGTGCTTTTAATTTAAAGTAATAATGCAAAACCGTTCGGGAGTAGGGATTGGTTCGGTTAAGCGGTTTTCAGTCATTTTCACAAACAGGGATACAATCCGGTTCTAAACCAACCTGATCCAAATACTAACGAACTGCGAGTTTATGCTAGTTAAGCAAACCATGAAATAAGCCATTGTTCTCCTGACAACACTAAACCGAGAACCGCAAAACATATCGATGTTCAAGCGGGATGATATGTATTAACCAAAGCTAGCAAATAACGATTGACCGTTTTTCGTTGTCCAAAAATAACTGTTTTTTACGGACTCTGAGCAAAAAGTCAGAGATGAACCGTTCGGCTCATGAACGAATCACTCAGTGCTTAACGAGCAACCAATGGATTTGTTTACATTTTGCTCTGCTCGTTCACTGAGCAGATCGTCGCGAGCGAAGAAGATAAAAGTCATTTGCGCTTGTGTGTGTGTATGTGTGAGTGAGGTGTCTGTTCCCTCTAGTTCTGCCGACCAACGCTGTATCAACGTTCCGTCGACGATTTTGTGACTGTCGTCGACCCTCCGTTATACCCCTTAAAATGTGTTCGACTGACGTATTTTGCAAGGCGATGTCCGCTCAATACGTTAACGGATCTCCAGGCACGCTAGGTCGACGCAATGCCATGCAGGAACCGACATGAGTGATGCTCGATAGACGAAATGCCATGCAGAGAAGCGACATAAGCCTCAATCGTTGTCGTCACGACGCATCACCGTTCAAAGAGCAACGCTGGGTTGACGCAAAAACTGTGACTGACCCCAGCCGTACTAGAGGGTTTGGTCTTGCGACTCACACAAGCCACACACACACACAAAGCAAATAAATGAAAAAAGACCCTTTGAGGTGAGTCGTTCGGCTTTTTGCTCATCTACTGACTCTTAATGTGCGAGCGCTCAGTCGGATCGCTGTCTATAAATTGTTATTGAAAGAGCAAAACAAGCAACGCTCAACTGAGAACAGTCAACTGAAAACAAAAACAAAGAGAAACGAAGTGTTCTGCTCAGAGCGAGAGCAAGCGTGCATGGATTTTTTCGGTTTTGTTATTGAGCAGACCGCAAAGTCAAAAATGTTCAATTGTTATTTACGAGCTCAAGTATTAACTCATCAAACAGATTAGCTAAACATTTGGGCAAAAGTCTTATATTTAAATTGAATAAAGTGAGAAAAAGTTTTGCTATCGACTCGTAAAACTCCAATCTCAAGCGTTATTGATCTGTGCTAGCTTCGAGCCCTTTAACAAATGCTCTGTAAACCTTTAAACCAAACCAATTCGTATTGCCGAACGGTTTGCTTCTCTGCTTTTGATTCTTATAGCTAGCCCAACTTTTAATGGATAAACACCATCCTGATTTCTTTAAGAACTTTAAAAGTTTGTTCCACTTTTTCATCTTTATTCAACTAACGTTGCTTCAAGTGGCTGACAAACACTTTAGCTGCTTTCTGGGTCTACTCAGATGGGACTCCCTCCCTTTCTTTTTAGAAGAGATGCATAGAAAATGTGTCACTTCCGCGTTGGCAGACATCCCGCAGGCCTTTACCCATCTGCAACTCTCTGTGCATTTGTGTGCAATTAAGCAACAAGCCCAGGCGACTGTCATACCTTAACTCAAGTGGCCACTTTTAGTCTTGGAGACTTCTCCTTCTCCGGGACAACAAATCAGGGTCTCAAGATTGACTGTCAAACGACAGCGATGATGACGTCTGCCTTTTGGCAGCTACTTGCAATACTTGGCACGTGCCTCCATTTAGAGATGCTTTACCCTTTACCTGACTGCAAATTTCCCAAAAGTGCCATCAACATGTGTGTGGGGAAAGCCACCACCCAAAATAGAGAGCCAGCCGGCGGCCGGCTCAACAAAATCAACCCCCGCTGCACCGGGGAAGCTTTCGAGTGGAGGCATTTTATGACCTTTGATTTGTATTTAAACGAGAACTTTATGTCGTCTCCACAGCTATTACATAAACTATCTGACCAAGGCCATGCAGCTGGAGGATCCGCGCGGACGCAGTTACAAGCAGCTGCAGAACGAGCACTGTTCCACCGAGTCGATAGCCTTGCAGGTGAGCTGGTTCCGAGAATATGAAATACAATTTATTGATTCACCCTTTGTAAATTTCTAGCAGCTGGTCAATGCCCAGGCGTCGCAGAACAACTCGCCGTATCACGTGCATCCCAGTAACAATTTGACTGCAGTCCGAGCGTTTCAGGAGCGGCAGCAGCCCACTTTGCACAATATATCGACTAGTCCGCTATTGTCTGCCTCCTCCAGGGGTCAACTGGTAGGTGCATCTAGGGCAAACATGTCACAACTCAAAAACTGTCTCTTTCTTTCAGGAAATGTCCTCACCTTTGCCCTTTCAACGGACACGCGTGGGTCCCAATATGTCCCGACGGTCGACCATACAGGAGACCTCGTTTACGAATCAAATCGATACGGATGCCGTGGTGACCAAAATCCAAAACATGTTCCCCACTGCCGGCGAGAATCATATACGCTTGCTGCTGAAGCGGTAAGTCGCCCTCGTAAACTAATGCTACAACTAATCCTCATCATCCCGGCTAATCTCTCTTCCTGTACATATGTATCTCTCTGTCTTCTCACACGCTGCCGCTTGTCTGCACACTCTCACTAACACCCGCTTACTAACCCCTCACCACCCGCCTGCAGCTACTACAATCGTGAGGCTGTCGTCATTAGCGCCTTACAGGTGGAAAAGCATCCGGTCACGATGCCTGGGCCCTTTGTCACCCCACCCGCCCAGCGGCACTTGTACCACAGTAATTCTGCTTTCTATATGACACCACCAGCGCGTCGCCTGGACATGGGTGCTAGTCGTTGCACCTCACGCACGGCCAGTCCACTGCCTTTGCCAGGCGGCCGTTTTGGTAGTGTCATGAGCATGCAAAGCGGTGGCGCTCATTTCACCCAGAGTGTGGCTTTAGTGGGTAGCGCTGTGCCGCCAGCTTTGCATGGATCGCCGCAGTGGCGCAGTTCACCCAAACCGCATTCGTCGCCCAAAATGAAATTAAGGTTCGCCTTGGTCTTGTGTTGTATTGTTGTAAATGGATTAGAGATGGAAATTGTTGATGGATGGAATTGTTGAATTGTTAGATGGTTAGAGGGGAAGGACTAATAGAAGATAATGAAACGATGGACGATTTTTTTTCCATTTTCGAAAGCTCTTAGCAAAAATGTGCCTTAGCTATACTGATCATCTTGTGGCTTGTTACGCTCAGAAAAAAAATTGAGAATTTGGTACTTGGATCAAGTACTTAAGGAGTCAAAGGTACGGTAATCGGCAATACCTGATTCAGTCCCGTTTCGGTATATATTATTTACCATTTTAAAATCTTCATGATCCAACTATTACTACGTATTAGTCTTAAGTCAATCCCAAAAAACAACAATTTTCATACCTTACAGTCTTCATCAGAGTTATGCAACAGTGCCTGTTTTCCTGACTCGAGTATACTCGCTGTAGAAGCGTCTTGGGTATGATTCGACACTCAAAATATCTAGTCAGCTCATATACCCACTCATAGCAAACTAGTATTTCTGAGACTAAGTGTTTGCATGAGCTGGACTTAGATTTGTGGTATGTGTTTTGACAGCGTTTTCGGTGAAAATCGATTTTTTTTGCATAATATTTAAGTATGTATGATTTTTTTGCTCTCGCTCTCATTGATCTTATAAAATTAACTATAATCGCTGTTAAGTTGTTCTTGTAATGTCAAGAGAGAGCCACAAGAGAGAGAGAGAGCCAAGAGAGATAGCGACAAGCGAGAGATCCCGACTCCCAATCAACACTCAGATGTTTTCCGTCTGAGCTTTCCCATGTATAGGTGCCTAGTGGAACGAGTGTTTCTGCTACTGCATATACAAAGCACAAATATGCCATGAGTATGTAAAAGATTGCGACATTTGGTTGGAGTGTTTTCGACACTCGGGTGCAAGAATATTAAGTACTTATACAGTGCACTCGTGCAGATCTCTGGTCTTTATTAAAGTCTAATAAATTCTACAGTCATCTCCAATACACTTTTTAAACAAAAAGTTTTTAATTTAAGTCCATGAAATTCTTATGCTATTCCCAATTAGCTCTGGTGTAAAATTAGTCTGCATAGATCCAAAGACCTTGAATTAGAGCTGTGAACACATCGATGTTTGGCGACATCGATGTTTTCGGTGTTTTGCAAGTAAAACATCGATGCAACATCGATGTTTTTCAAATTTTAAGAGTCTGACAAAGTACCTTCAAAAAGCACTATCTTGCTTGCGATTAAATAGAAATAAATCATGAACGTTTCTTTATAATAAAATATATTTAGTTTAAATATATCAAACGTATTATAGCACTAATTTCCCTTCTAAGGCTCTGGATCAATTACACAGTTCAACAAATATCGGGTCCATGCGGGCCGGGGAATGAATACCGTGGATACCGCGGTTCGATGGAGTTTATCAAGCTGAACACAAGACAGTTTTCAGAATTTCTCTAGCACGTCACGTTTTTGAGAAATCAATGGTCAAAGATGTTAAAATCAGGGATGCAAACCGGTTCTGAACCGAACCGGGCTTGAACCGAACCGAACCGTTTTTTCCAGCTGGTGAACCGAGCCGCAAACCGAACCGGCCTCATTTCAGAAATGCTGAACCGAACCGAAAACCAAAAAGAAAAAGTTTTCTGATGAGTTTTAAAACGTGAATCGATTTCCTCTAGCCAATGATACCTACATATTATCTTCGCTTTCCTAAGATAATTTTAGTTCGAACATCTACCAAAGGGACCACTGATAGACCGAATTGATCCTTAGGAGAGATAAAGCCTTTAAGAATGACACAAATTTTACAACATGTACTCCTGTAAGACTATCGCAATTGCAAGCCGATCTCTGTCACCAGTGTGCATTCTTTTCTTGAAAGTTGATAATCATTTTATCTTAGCCAGGAAAGTTTTTGTTCTCATACCATTGATAGGGTGTTTAAGATGCATATTACGTATTCTCTTCCTGCCGGCATTCTCCGTTTTCGAAGTGCATTCCTAGAACTTATAGACGAGGCCTACAAATCCGACTTCAAAAGCCTTGGACATTCTTATAAAAATCTTAAAAATACTCAGATGGCTTATAGGAATTCTATTTCCAAAGTGTACGAAAAGTCACATTACAACAGAAATCAAAATACAGTCGAACTTCTCTATTACGAACTTCTGTACAATGAAGTTTTCTTTATAGCGAATTAACTTCCAGAACACTTCAATTTCGTTCAGTACTCAAACTATTCTATATTACGAATTTTCTATTTAACGAGCTTATTTTTGTCCTCGTAAGATTCGCTATACAGAAAATTCTACTGTATTTCATAATATGTCACTGAGCCGAACCGAAACCGCGGTTCAGTTAGCTCCAAAAACCATGTAATGAACCGAACCGGCGGTACAGAAACTGTGTGAACCACTGAACCAAACCAGTACTTATTTCGAGTGGTTTGCATCCCTGGTTAAAAGTGTAAAAAGCCATCTTGAACTGAATGATGCGCTTGAAAATTTTGATATATAGAGGGAACTAAAATCTGTGGACGGCAATTAACCAAATTCCTGGTGGTTGGTCCAGGATCCATAAATAAATTAAAAAAGATGTACAATTTATATTTTCCTAACAAACATCCTAAAATAGCTGTGTGTCAGTAGGAACTTTTCAAAATCAGTGTCTCATTGTTTTAAAATGAATACATATGCCTGTACAAATAACATGTAAAACCGAGAATTTGTCCAAACGGACCAAACTACTCCCAAAGAACATTTCGTAAACCGTTTGATAAGTCTGCTTAATGGTCTTTCTCTGAGACTTTGGTTTGTAAATTGCGGTGAATTTAAGACAACTTTAAATTTTAAGACAATTAGACACTGATTTTAAAAAGACTCTACTGACACACCGCTAATTTAGGTTAATTGTTAGGAAAATATAAATTGTTCTGCTTTTTAAATTAATTTATGGATCATGGACCAACAACCAGGGTCTACCCAGCTTTACTGAATTTCCTTCCAGACGCTGTGGATGAAGCCGGAATACATAATAAATAAAAATATTAGTATATATCTCAATACCTTTCAACAAATGAGTGGATCATCGTCCTCTGACAGACGTCATTTTTCCAAGAATTGCCTTAAAAATGATAATTACATTTGCTTTGCAAGCTTTTGGTTTATTTGATATTTTTAACGCAGAATGGAAAACTTTGGTTTCTTAGAATCGTCTGTTGAAGTATGCGGTGGCGTTGGTTGTTTATGGATATTTTAGAATAGTAATGCGTTTATTTCCTGCTCAAGCGCTTTGACATTTTTTTTTTAAATCGCGGATCTATGAGATATGCTGTACTTGACAATGACATAATATTGTGACCGATGCATCGATAGTGGGAAAAACCCATCGATGTTTTTAGCTTCGATGAAAACATCAATGCATCGATGTTACCATTGATGTTTCTCAAGCTCTACCTTGAATTTCGGGGGTGACTTAAAAATCTCTAGTGAATTTCGTATAAACGTTGGAATTTCAAATTTCAAATTCTTTACCTTTAAGCTTAGTACCTCAACAAAGGAGCTGCCAAAACAAAAATACTAAGAGGGGCCCAGTGTGGCCAGATGATAGAAACTTGCACAAGTGTTAAGCTTTTTAGTTTTTAGTTCATGTAAATTTTAAAGGTTAAGATTTTACAGGTTTTTGGCATCCAAGAGCATAAAGTGCGTTGCGAACTACTTTCCGCGCAGATTTTAGGGAAGATCGGGGTTATTTGCGAAAACAGAAACTGGCCTTCATTAAATTTATAATAAATAAAGACTGAACCGAAACGAAACCGCGGTTCAGTTGGCTTCAAAAACCATGTAATAAACCGAGCCGGTGGTTCAAAAACTATGTGAACCACTAAACCGAACCAATCCTTATTTCCAATCGGTTTGCATCCCTGAAATAAAGTCCAACATATGTGGGTGTGTTGATTATATGAAGCATTTCTAATGTAAACCGTTTGTTAAAGTGCTGCTTTCTTTCCAATATGCTCACTGCTGCGAAATCCGTAAAATATTCGCTCTGAGAAAAATAGACCGCGAGCGCTGTTTTTATAGCCTTGCAGAGGGTATTATAAAATTGTGCGGAGAGACCTTGCAGAGGGTATTATAAATTGTCCACATAAAGTATATATGTTGTAACAATTTGATCGGGCAGGTCAGAATGACGAGCTGAGTTCATTCAGCCTTGTCCGCCTGTCCGTCCGTCAGTCTGTCCGTCTGTCTGTTTCTATGCTATCTCCTCCGTCAGTTTTAAGGCTATCCTCCGCAAACTTTGCACGAAGTCTTTTGGTACATATACGCTGCACATTTGTCGGAACCGGCCGGATCGGATGACTATAGCATAGAGCTGCCATAGGAACGATCGGTCGAAAAACTAGTCTTAGTGAGATAAACTTTTTTGTTTTTAATGGAAACGCCTCCAAAGTACGTATTTCTTAGTTTACTATCCTTTCCCATGATTTCATTAAGTTGAGTCGAAATCGGATGGCTATAGCATATAGCTCCCATAGGAACGAACGGTCGAAAAACTAGTCCTAGAGAGAAAAACTTTTTTGTTTTTAATGAAAACGTCCTTATTAGTATAGATCCCATAGAAAAGTAAGGTCCAAAAAGTAGTCTTAGTTTGAAAAACTTTTTTGTTTTCAATGGAAGCTGCAAGGGTATACAAAACTTCCGCCGAGCCCAAGTTAACTTTCCCCTATTTTTTTGTATTGTGGTTTCATTTCGTCTTTTTATGTAAGATTTGTGTCTTGATAGTCTGGTCTTCAATTTAGATTTTGTCGTGCCAACATACATTTTGTCGCATAAATTGGTCCTGTCTCCAGCACCTGGTATCTTGTATACTACATTGTTCGTGTCTAGTAGTACTATTTTACTCTTTGTGTTCTTTGTGTGGTGTAATTGGGCTTTTGTGCTATATCTACATTGTCTTTGTTGTAACAATTTGATCGGGCAGGTCTATCAGAAATCCGTATTCGATTCAATCCTTTCTTACTTGGTTTGAGAAAATCCAGAATCGACTGACTTCTGACTTCGTTTGGGATTGATTTTAGTCCAAATATCTTGGGTTTTTTTCTGTGTATAAATTGCTTGTCTAAATTTCCAACAATATTCCATCTCTAAAGCCGCTAGTTGCAGTCTTAGACTAACTTTCACTTTCATATTTTTCAGGTGCCTAACACCATATCCTTAGCTACCATACTCTAACCTTTATTTCCCATCATTAGGTATATGAAAAACATTTTCCCCAAGGCTGATGAAATGCTTCTGTTGGATATTCTGGCCAATGCGGATAACAATGTGCAATTTGCTTCGGAGAAGTTAATTTCCCTGGGCTATGCCAAGCGGAATATACAACAACCGCATAAGCCGAACAATCGTCCGCCACAATTGACACAGGATGACGAGTCAGGCCAGGAACAAGGCATGCAGCATATTCCACTGCGTCCCAAGGAGTACACCGTGGAGGAAAAGACCAAAAGTAAGTTATAACAAGGATTAATCAACAAAATCCTAATTTTTTATACATTTTTCAGTGCAAACCCTGCTCAAGGAGAAGTATCCCCATATAGCCGAACGCATTATCTTAATGGCCTTGGAATCGGTAAACTATGCCGAGGATCGTGCCACTCAGATATTGCAAATTGTTCAGGATGAGGATGAGCAACGTGCTCAAAAGCTGACCATAAGCAAGGCTCACCTTTTGGACTTGACTCAGGCCAGAGGCGATAACACAGAACAAGTGGATGGTCAGGCCACAGACAGGTAGCTTAGCTAAATCCATCCCCTCCAATCATTCGCTCCCCTCAACGCCCTCCTCTTCCTTTTCACTTCTTCTCTGGTTTCCCTGCTGCTTTTATCAGTTTGTTAATCGATTGCCTATTTTCTCTGTAAACTTTTGTTGCTGCCGCCTTTTGACCAAATCCTCGAACAAAAAACACTTCCGCTTGCTTTTGCGCGCCGCTCCGCTGCCCTCCATTCAGCATACTCACCGTGGTGACAACGAAGCCACCACATAAGCAGCATCAGCGTCACATTTTACCATCCATTAATGTCACCACTCCAAGCACGGCCACCACACAGATCATATTGAGTCACTCGATGGCTACGCTGGATGATAATGATGGCGTTGAGGGGGTCGGCAGAAAACCTGCTCCTTTGTCATACATATCCAGTGGCAGTGCATCATCATCATCATCATCGACATCATATGCCTCCCCTGCTCAGTCACCAGCCACAGCCATGCAATATGAACGCTTGACCACCCAGAGCATCCTAGCACGTTCATTCAATGGCGGCGGCAGCTTTAGCAATTACAACAACAACAACCACAACACCAAATACAACAACATCAACAACTACAGCATCAGCGGCTACCTGCATGGCTCTTCCAATTGCAATAGCAATGCTAGCTCCTATTCCTCCTATACAACATCAATGACGTCCTCATCGCTGGCAACCGCCAATACCAACTCCAACTACTCCTCATCCATAACGAAGGCAATTGAAAGTCGCGCGCGCACCAAAACCGATTCACTGAAGTATGCCCGCTAAAACGTTATCGTTAACCAAAATTTGCGCATGATGAATTTGCATGCGAATATATAGAGGAAATTTATGTCCTAATCCAGGCTATTTCCACATTTATTCATTTTAATTCCGCATGGTTTTAAGCTATAAAAAAACATACGTATCTATTTCTGTGTGGAATCCTCAAAGAATCGAATTTGAATAATGAAACTCTAACTGAATGTCTTTTCCATAACAGATATCATCAGCAAATCTCAAACTTGGACAATGCTCAACGCACAGAATCGGCGGAATTTCAATCGATCATTGAACGTATGGCAAGTCTGGGACCAAATTCACAGCTAACAAAAGGAGCTGATGAGAATCTATTGCTGTAAGTTGCAAATATTCATCATCCAGCAGCTTATTTGTTGACAAAACTGAACTGTTTTTATCACCAAATTTCTTTTCTTGCAACTTCGTCGGCGCTTTCAGATAAGCTATTATTACAATATTCATCATTAGGCAGTGATTAATCAGCAACCGACGAAATCTGAGCATATATATTTGTTAAGAAAGTACTACAAGATTTTTTTTGGTTCCAAAAATATGCCACATACAGCCATGCTTCCACATTCGCATTCGCAAAAGTTTTGCGATTTGGAGGGCCAATTCGGTCGAAAAACCGGTTTCAAGTCGAAAAACTTTTGCGAACGCGAAAATGGGAGCATGGCTGAGAGAAAAGTATTGTTCTCAAAAAGGGATTTCTCACGCTTATCAATTTTCTGAACGAGCGATTTCGCTAAAGAGGACGTATTTTTGGATATTTCCAATTTGCAGTGTATTCAAATGGATTAAAACAAAAATTACCCTTAACTAGATTTTCAACTAATTTGCGTACTATTTCGCGAACTGAGTCCCACACTTTCCGATGTAGAAGAATGTCGTTATCTGTTGAAGATGTCTACAGCCAGACGCTTTACGCCTTCTTAGAAAAGTGACAAGAACATTTGACATTGTCTAAAGGATTTTTCGTCGCGTTACAAACATCTGACCAAAATTACGATGGGCTCTGCAAAGGTAAAAAATCGAATCCGTACCGGTACCAACGTTTCGGTTTCGTTCCGGTTCTATCGGTTCCAGGTCCGTCGAGAGGGAAGGGGCCCAGAGTCCGAATTTTTGGCGAAAACTTAAATAAACTATTTAAAACATGAGAAAAACCGCCCGAGCCTGAAATCCTCTTTCGACAGGCCTAAACGGTTCCAATTATATCGGTAAACGGTATTCGGTTCTAAAAAAAAAATTTGTATAGGTTTCGGTTACGGTTCGTGATTTGAAACGGTTTATTTTGGTTCACGGTTTTAGTTAGTTTTTAATCCCTGATTATAGCCGGTAAAATACTTAAATTTTATATATAAATTGTTGCTAAGATATTCCCTTAACGGACAATAAATACTAAAAATACAAAAACGAGAACGCAAAGCTAACTTCGTTTGGGACGAAGTTTTAATACACTTAAAACAGCTACAATAAGAAGTCATGCGATTCTCGCGGCTCCGACATATTATTAGTGTGCTCTGTGCAAAATATCAGCTCGATAGCTTCAAAATTGAGCGGCTAGTTTGCGTAAAAATAGACAGACGCACGGACGGACAAAGCTCAATCGACTCAGCTCGTTATGCTGATCAAGAATATATAAATATTCGTTATGTCTAGTATCACAATTAATGTTGAATAAACCCAAGTTCTACCCATACGGAACAACAAAGGAAGGATCAGAAATGACAAAAATAGAACGAGTAAAATTATTTAAGTACCTAGGGGTAACGATCACGTCAAACATGACACTTAGCACCCATTTACAGCAAAAATATCATGATGCCATCAGAGCCCTCAACAGCCAGGGGGGATACAAGGAATATGAAAAAGTGGAAAAGCTACTACGTTTTTATTTGAAAAAAATGTACAGATTGCTCCAAAATACTCCAAATTACGCCATATTTATTGAAACCGAACTCTCTCCGCTGTACTGCCAAACATTACGTACATACACACTTCGCTTATACGAGGAAGACAGAGAGCTCCACAGGCAACTAAACTATTCGTTGGGAGAAAACAACTATTTTAACAACCATTACAGCCAACTCCAAATATCCACAAAATTCAGAGCAAGGTGCGAAATGCTGAATCTGAACAGCAGATTCTACACCAGGGGTATAGAAGCCAATTGCACTTTGTGCAACCTAAACGTGAACGAGTATTCGTTGTATTCATAGGAGTTTGTCCGATTTTTGGTGAAATCAGAAGACTATACTGGCAACAAACACGGCTCTCATCGCGACAGCTCATCACCATCCTGAATGGCGAAAAGTGGAACATATTTTTTTAAATATGCTTCAACTTACAGATGGCGCATACACACGGAAGATTTTTAGTTATTGTTAGAAAACTTTTCTGTATTATCAAATGTATTATATACTAAAGCTGACGGCAAACTGCCAAAGCTAGTTTACATCGATTTTATTTTCAAATTTGTAAACACTAGCAATGTATCTAAATTTACTTTTATGTAAATAATTGAAAAAAGAAGAACCTTTTGAATAAAATCCCACTACTACTACTACTACTTTATGTGGAGGAGATAAATCCTTCTAATAATCTTTTCAAGTGGATAAAAATATTAAGCTCATCCCCAATTTTGCCCATGTATTTTAAATTTCCGATTTTTAGAGCGAACGCGCGGATCAAGCTTTTTTCTTTATCTATTCTGACTAAATCGAAACTTTATCCGCCCGGTATTTTGAAATCGAAAAAAAACTTAAAGTAAGGGCCAGCCTAATGTACAATGTACATGGTATATTGTTAGGATATCCGACATTTTTCATCTGCTGTATATAATGCTCGAAGTTCGAGTGAACCACTGAACCAAACCTTGGTTTGATTTGCTCCCAAAACAATTTCATAAGCCGAACCGGTGGCTTTAAGCTTCGATAAGCCACTGAACCGAACCAGACTTATTTAACGATCGGTTTGCATCCCTAATTTAGATTGCCCTTAATCTTACGAATATTATATGTGAATAACTTTTTCCTTTCTCATTTTCAGAGCCGACTATGTGACTTGGAATGGACCGAATACCACGCTCAGCCAAAAGCAGCCCACTCTCGGTCCGGACCCCACTTTGCTGAGCGAGCGTACTGGCTACAAACCAGGTGGACGAAATTCAGAACTTTGCAAGGGCGCCAAACCTGGTTTGGCCAAGGGCAGTATTTATGCCAGGGGCGGCACCAAATGCAACTAAAAGCGGACCATCAAAAACCAAAGCCTCCTTTAGAGTGCCAAAGACAAACCAAAATGATTAAAATTAAATTACCAAGTGCACAGCCCTCCAAACATCCAGACTTAGCTATTTTGTATATGTCGTGAACAAGAATTTCGCTCTATATTCTACATGTATGTCAATCCCCATAAAACACATTCCCTCCAGGCTCCAACTTGTTTTCATTTTGCAACTCATATTAAA
Source organism: Lordiphosa collinella (assembly GCA_018904265.1). NCBI lineage: Eukaryota > Metazoa > Arthropoda > Insecta > Diptera > Drosophilidae > Lordiphosa > Lordiphosa collinella. The sequence continues at coordinate 387,770 of JAEIFV010000191.1, read as the reverse complement.
AATCGATATTAAAAAACTAGCTTAGTACTACTATTTAATGGGTCTACACTTCGTCCTCGTTGAGCAGCATATTGGGTATGCCGTCTGTAATGGGAAAAACGCGTCCAGTTTCGGGACACTCCAGTTGTCCTTCCAGAACATCGATTTCGAACAGCAAATGATGGAGTTTCTGCAGCAGCTGCTCGTTGTCGCCCACATTCTCGGGTTGCACGGCGGGTATGTCTTCGGTCAGCTCAGCCTGGAGAGGGGGCAGAGAAAAGGTGCTTAGCCAGCTGGTTTGAGGTGTGAGTTGGGGGGTACACTTACCACTTGCGCGGCGCCATACACAGCCGACCAGTCTAGCTTGGGTAGCAGGCGTTCCACAAAGGTTGGATTGAATTCGGTCTCCACCACGTCCTTCTTGCTTATCTGGAAAAACAACAACAACAAACATTGCGTTGAAAATCAATAACAAAAAGCACGACTTGCCACTTACCGTTAGTTTCAGGGGATAGCCCACCTTAACGCCCTTAATGGCCATGGAGGTGAGGAAATTATAAGTGCTGAGTTTCATTTTAATTACAATTTTAGGGAATTTGTTTAAAACAAATGCGCACGTTTTTAACGCAAGCAAGATGTGTTATCGATAGTCGTGTTATATGTATCGACAAACGGGCTATCGCTCTATCAACACAACAGCTGCTTTCATATTTCCACAGGTGGCAACGCTGTAGCTGAAGAGCTCTTCTCACGCACAACTGCTGCAATTTTATTGTTTTTAAGGCGTTTCTCTATGTTATAAAAGTTATATTGTTAATTTATTCGGCCCTCGAGTGCATAATAAGGCGTGTGTAAGACTAAAAAATGGAAGATATATTCCATTGGTGCCGCGAGGGCAATTCGATTCAAGTTCGCCTCTGGCTGGATGAGACCGAGCATGACATGAATTTGGGGTAAGCTAAATAACTAAATAAATGCTGATAAATCTACGGAATGTGAAGCAGCGGGAGTTGTTCTTTGGCAATTTAACAATTATCAAGAAATTGCAAGTTACTCACTGCCCTTGCTCATGAAATTTGTGGCAGTCTCTTCATGACGTCATGATTTATTCTTGTGTTGTGTAAACAGAACTCACACACACACGCAGACAAACAGTGTGTAAGAGAAGTCTGCGGACATTAAAATTTAAGAGGAATAGAGGAATAAGATGAAAACAAATGAATCTAAATCAAAATCTCTGGTTTATTGATGCTATTAAAAGAGCCACAGGCAAGCGCTATAGCAAAATAGAATCGAGTTAAGACAGAATATCTTCATCAGGAGTACAAAAAGCTAGTCCTTATGAATCGAATTTGGCCAACAAACACCTAGAGTCACTGATAATATTGATGTAAATGATCTAAATGCTTAATTTGTTCAATCACAGGAAACTGAAAACCTTGACACCTCGTACCTGAACTATCTTTAAACAACGGATGTGTTAGTAGATTTAGATGTATGTGTGTCAATCAATGTGATGCCCTTGAGTAAATCCTAAAAATTATTTCAAATGCCACTGGACCAGATCTAGATCCTAAATTTCTAAGAGTAGTGTTGCCAGGAATCTTAGTTCACAAAACACACATTTTCAATACTGCTATAACTACTTTTAGCTTCCGAAGAAGATCTGGAAAAAGACCAAAGTATTACCAATCGCTAGAGGTAATAATTAATTTAGGACTATCTCTATCCTACCATTCCTTGCCAAAGCTCTTGAAAACATTATGGCCCCACAAATAAGCGAATTAATGGAAAACAATGAGCTATGTAATGATAGACAGTCCGGGCTTAAGAAAAAAGAAGTTTTACCACAATGGTAACAAGAATCACCGAGGATATGAAGAAAACTGGACAGAAAACTGTAATGATCTTAACTCTTTAAGACTTTAGTAAAGCATTTGATCCGGTTATCCACGATGTACTTATTACTAAGTTAATAACACTATTTGATTTCCCAAGAACAACATATTAAAAAATTGAGACCTTGTACCTAAAAGAAAGAAACCTAGCAGTTTTATACCCAAACAGACTCTTCCACTTTTCTTGAAACTGCAACAGTTGTCCCGCAAGGGTCGGTTCTAGGACCATTACTGTTTTTGTCTGTGTCACTGTGACTTCCAGATGCAGCTGTTGTGCAAATGAATATTAGTTTCATTAAGGTTTCAGAGTGTATTAAAATTTGTAACCGTATGGGTACAGAGAAACGGACAAAAAATTAACCCAAAAAAATCAAAATGCTTCGTATTACAAAAGAAAATTTATAACACTGACGTCTTACCGAAACCCAAAATAGACCAAGTTGAAATAGATTATGTGGACAGAGCTAATAACTTAGGCTATACTTTCAACAATACGTTGACTTGGGAGGATCATATACAGCAAGCACATGGCAAAACATACGGACCAGAGCCATGCAACAAGCCTCTAATGTTCGATCACACTCGAGCGTTTACTTGGCTTGGTTGGACTCGTCGCCTTGGTTCGACACACTCGAAATGATCGCAAGCACATTGAGTCAGATCGAGTAAGCTGTTTGCTTCGTACGAGTAATAATATAAACAAGCTTTTCATAACACGAGTCAAAATAAGCCTTTTCCACACTCTACTCTTGTTCACACCTACGCGCAACGGAATTTACTCGTACGTACTCTTCTGGCTGACAGCGAGCTTCGACAAGCCTCTTATGCAATTTAAACAACAACATGCCACAAAAAGGAAAGAGAAGCGTATGCAAAATACAAATGCAAAAAATAGGGGTAAGTTAACTTCGGCTCGGCCGAAGTTTTGTATACCCTTGCAGCTTTCATTGATAACAAAAAAGTTTTTCTAAGACTACTTTTTGGACATTACTTTTCTATGGGATCTATACTATAAAGATGTCTGATTTCTATTAAACTTGATGAAATCATGGAAAAGCATAATACACTGTTAATTGCGAAATTTGGAGGCGATGTCATTTAAGACAAAAAGTTTTTCTCACTTCAACTTCTTTTTCGACCGATCATTCATACTGCAGCTATATGCTATAGTCATCCGATTTTGATAAAACTTTGTGGAAATGTGTCCAAAGTAAATAAAATAAGTGAATGCCAATGATAAGGACGTTTTCATTAAAAAAAAAAAGTTTTTCTCACTAGAACTAGTTTTTCGACCGATCGTTCCTATGGGAGCTATATGCTATAGTCATCCGATTTCAACCAACTTGTGAATTGTGTAAGTATAAGTTTTGTGCAAGATAAGGACGTTTTCATTAAAAACAAAAAAGTTTTTCTCACTAGAACTAGTTTTTCGACCGATCGTTCCTATGGGAGCTATATGCTATAGTCATCCGATTTCAACAATCTTGTGAATTGGTAAAAGTATATTTTGGTATGCAAGATAGACGTTTCATTAAAAACAAATTAGTATAAAAAAAATTTTTTATAGAACTAGTTTTTCGCCGATCGTTCCTATGGGAGCTATATGCTATAGTCATCCGATTTCAATGGAAGGACAAACTTAGTGAAATCATGGGAAGGGATAGTAAACTAAGAAATACGGACTTTGGAGGCGTTTCCATTAAAAACAAAAAAGTTTTTTTCTTTAAGACTAGTTTTTCAACCGATCGTTCCTATGGCAGCTATATGCTATAGTCATTTGATCCGGCCGGTTCCGACAAATGTGCAGCGTATTTGTACCAAAAGACTTTGTGCAAAGTTTGGTGAGAATAGCTTTAAAACTGACGGAGGAGATAGCATAGAAACAGACGGACAGACGGACAAGGCTAAATCAACTCAGCTCGTCGTGCTGATCAAGAATATATATACTTTATGTGGTCGGAGATGCTTCCTTCTATGCGTTACAAACATCCGGACAATTTTATAATACCCTCTGCAAGGGTATAAAAATAGGCCATCATGCTATCTCTTTTGCGCTCACAAATTGTGGATTTTTGTGTGCTTGTGACGATTGTGTACCAGCGTTGATCGTAGAAGATCGTTGCAGATTGTTGACTTGGGAAACAAGTACTCTCGGTGATTCATGGCCGAAGCTAGGAGTAATCGCGAGTATTTGTACCGAACGAACTTTACTCATGACGACTCGCATCAGAGCTTCGATTTTGTAACAAGGTTCTTTGCGTCGACTCGCGGCCGAAGCGCTGAATCAACTTGAGTTGTAAGGGCAATTCTCAAGTCAGACAAGCCTTGAGCGCTGAGCGATTGTACTCCTGGCGGCTCGTTGCAGTTCTCTGATACGGACTGATACGGCATCTGAATTTAACTAAGAAAATAATAGCTAAAGCTTGTCTTCTACCCAAACTATTTCATGGACTAGCTGAATCTCCATGATAATCTAAACTCATGAATATGTTGCAAATATCGTGACTTTTTTGACCGTTTGGTTTATACCTCCTATTTACCTGTCGAGGTGCAGGCAAAGGCTAAATGTAGCATTTAACGACATCGCTAGGTACATATCGACTCGGGCTATATCGACTCGGCTGTTGATGCTGATCAATTGAGCTCGGATTTTGCATATTTTCAAACTGATTTTATTGCTAATAATTTATCGCTAATAAATTGCAAAACAAATGCACTTAATTCCAGGATGACTTAAATTATTATTTTATAAGTTAAACCCTGAGCAAAGCACAAAATGCAGACAACAAAATGGAAAAAATTCGTTGGAAACACATTTACCCTAGTCTACTATGATTAAAATCGATTTGAATATACGCAAAATCCGAGGTCTACTGATCAAAAATATATATACTTTATAGGGTCGGAGATGCTTCCTTCTGGCTGTTACATACTTATGCACAAAAGTATTATACTCTGTGTACCTCTGGTACAGAGTATAAAAGTAATGAAAAGTAAAGGCCGAAGCGCACTCCCTTGTAGAAGGCCAGAAGTAGACATATATAGACTAGAAAGCGAGCTGTTTATTCTGAGTCCGGTGGTCCAAATAGGATTGAATCCAACATAATAAGGAGGAATGAATTCCTAGATTAAGAAGCTTTGCCTTGGAAAAATCTTTGGAAACAACATCAACTTGATAGCGTTTTCCAAAGGAACTGATGAAATAATTGCTAAAGAACGCTAAATTGGATGTGGTTGAACTACTTGGAATAGAACCCTATTGATTTGGGCTAATGTCAAAAAAAAAAAACTGTTTGGCTACAACTTTTAACTTTAAATGTTCTGTAACTTTTTTCTAACTGAATTGATTGTCTTTGTGATTAGCGTTATAAATATTTGTCAAACAGCACTTGTAGCGCTAAGGAGAAATCGTAAACAAAACTTAAACTAAACTAAATCGAAAAGGGACTTTTAAAACCGTTTAGCCGACTTTAGATGACCGGCTTAAAACTTTACTTAAATCAGTTTCATTTTTAAATTTGCATCCACTTTTATTTAATTGCTAAGCCCTTAAAAACTCATAAAATACGTAAACTTTTTTGGCTCACTGTGCAAATCGCTCTCTTATTTTACAGAGATGATCATGGCTTCAGTCCCTTGCACTGGGTGGCCAAGGAGGGGCACTCCAAGCTGGTGGAAACACTGTTGCAGCGTGGAGCTCGTGTAAATGCCACCAATATGGGTGATGACATCCCTCTGCATTTGGCTGCCGCCCATGGTCACCGCGATGTGGTACAAATGGTGAGCAAATCCCTTCTTTCTCTTTAGAGAAATTCTGACTAATCTCTCTCTTTTATAGCTGCTGCGTGAGCGTTCCGATGTGAATGCCGTGAATGAGCATGGCAACACTCCACTGCACTATGCCTGTTTCTGGGGCTATGACATGATCTGTGAGGATTTGCTTAATGCCGGCGCTTTGGTCTCGATTGCCAATAAGGATGGCCATACACCTTTGGATAAGACCAAGCCGAGTCTGGGTAAACGCTTGCAGGATCTGGCCGAGAAGAGTGGCCAGGAATTAAAGATCATCAGTTTCAAGGAGCAGAGCTGGTTGGGCCTAAAGACCCGTTCCAGGGATGCCACTCTGTCGCGCTTCAAGGGCATCAGCATGGGCGACTTGGATTTGCATACCAAAGTATCGGTGACGCCTTCGGGTGAAACCTGGCGCGGACGCTGGCAAAAGAATGATGTTATAGCCAAAATTTTGGCTGTGCGTCAGTGTACGCCTCGAATCTCGCGTGATTTCAATGAGGAGTTCCCCAAGCTGCGCATTTTCTCGCATCCGAATATTTTACCCATCATTGGAGCCTGCAATTCGCCCCCAAATCTGGTGGTAATAAGTCAGGTAAGCCTTAAATTAATTGGTTAACATTCCAAAACCTACATACCTCTTTTCCCCATTCTGCAGTTTATGCCGCGCTCTTCGCTGTTCAATTTGCTACATGGTGCCACTGGAGTGGTGGTGGACACTAGTCAGGCAGTACGTTTTGCACTGGATATAGCTCGCGGCATGGCCTTCCTGCATTCACTGGAACGCATTATACCCAGATATCTTTTGAACAGTCATCATGTGATGATTGATGATGATCTAACAGCCAGAATCAACATGGGTGATGCCAAATTCTCTTTCCAAGAAAAGGGACGCATCTATCAGCCCGCCTGGATGTCGCCGGAGGCCTTGCAACGCAAACTAGCGGATCGTAATTGGGAGGCTTGCGATATGTGGAGCTTTGCCATACTAATCTGGGAGTTGACTACGCGCGAGGTACCCTTTGCCGAATGGTCACCCATGGAGTGTGGCATGAAGATAGCTCTCGAGGGTTTGCGTGTGAAGATTCCACCTGGGACATCGTCACACATGTCCAAACTGATTTCGATATGCATGAATGAAGATCCCGGCAAGAGGCCCAAATTTGATATGGTTGTACCCATACTGGAGAAGATGAAGCGTTGAGCTCCAATAGGTTGTAAATACCAAGCCAAAATGTGCCTGTCAACAAAATGTTTGCCAACTGATTTGTTAACTTAAATTTGTTTCTAACTAAACCTAACCGTAACCGTCGTGCCTTAATGTCTATACAGGTCTCTTCTCTCTACTCTGTTTTGTGTTCTCTGTGTCCATTTCTAACTGTTCTTACGATTTTTACAATGTTTTGTTAGGGTGCTCGATTTTTTGATACATTTTAAGTTGGTCTAAACCGTTTAACCGTTAAGCTCTTGTATTTATATATAGAAAAAAAAAATGAAAAAATAAACAAAAACATATTTGTTACTAATTAATTTAATCAATTGTAAATCTACAAACAATAAAAACACATCGAATGGAAACTATTTTAGGTGCCACCTGTTCATCAGATCGAGTCCGAGGATTAAATTTTGTACCCGAAGACTTTTGGAACCTTCGGTTAGCCTAATTGAACCGCTTTTAGCAAGATGATCTGCTTTTAGGGCGCACGCTCACATGCGACTGAAAGATGAACCGACTGATAAGATATTATAGCACTTCAGCAAGCCGACATAAACAAACATGCTTGATTGATTCCGCAAAGCTGAGCATACAACTGAATTTTAAAGCCCAATCCAATGCTTGTTGTGCACTGTTGCAGGCACGGCGTGTGATTATTTGTCAAGATAAGCCTTAAGTTCTGCCGTCAGTTCATCTTTTAGCCGCATGTGTACGGGCGCCCTTAAAGCTGATATCAAGCTTCTTTGACCTTATAAAGTGTATATATCAGCATCTGTTTCTGCTGCTAACTATTTCTGATCCGCCACTCGCCTCTGTCTTGTGCGAGCTGGCACCAGTTGGTCAGTTCAAGCGCCTTAATGTCTTTCAGCACCTGATCTTTCCATCTTAGTTTCGGGCGTTCTAAACCTCTTCCTTTCCCTAATTCGTTCGCCTTCCGCCTGTACACTTTTTTAATCCAGCGCAGTCGCCGTTGTTTTATGCGCTTGACTAGGTCAGTGTCCCCATAGAGCTCATACAGTTCGTGGTTCATACGAGTGCGCAACTCATCGCCAACTTTTACAGATCCATAAATCCTCCGAAGGACTTTTCTCTCGAACACGCCGATCGCCTCCTCATCCAATACTGATAATGTCCTTGTTTCTGCGCCGTATTGCAGGACTGGGATAATAAGCGCTCTTAAGGGCTCTTGAACTTTGTACTGAGCCCGGTTTTCAAGAGTTATTCTTCTTCGGATCTTCAGACTAATGATGTTGTCGCTGTTAATCATCGTTCCGAGGTAGACAAATTCCTTTACAACCTTAAAGTTGTACTCTCCCATTGCAACAGATTGACTAAGACACGTAGGTTCATATAAGCTAAATATAAGCTAGTTGAAGAAATCAAAGAAGCGACTGAAAATGTAAGTGGGGAAAAATATGTCACCATAAGATTGGCAATTCCACAGACTACATTAATGCTGAGAAAACTAGCTACAGTTGAAGTGGAAACAGAGTTGGGAGAGACAGCAAAGGAACTTTTTCAGAAAGCTGCAGAAAGACGTCTTTCACTAAGTGAATCAAACCAGATGCTTGCAAAAGCCACGCTATTGGATCCACGCTTTAAAAATAGGGGAAAGTTTTGTATACCCTTGCAGCTTCCATTGAAAAGAAAAAAGTTTTTTTAAGACTACTTTTTGGACCTTACTTTTCTATGGGATCTATACTATAAAGATGTCTGATTTCGATTAAACTTGGTAAAATCATGGAAAAGCATAATACACTGTTAATTGCGAAATTTGGAGGCGATCCCATTTAAAACAAAAAGTTTTTCTGACTAGAACTTCTTTTTCGACCGATCATTCATTCTGCAGCTATATGCTATAGTCATCCGATTTTGATAAAACTTTGTAGAAATGTGTCCAAAAATATAAAATAAGTGTATGCCAATAAAAAGGACGTTTTCATTAGAAACCAAAAAGTTTTCATCACTCGAAATAGTTTTTCGACCGATCGTTCCTATGGGAGCTATATGCTATAGTCATCCGATTTCGACCAAACTTAGTAGAATTGTGTAAAAGTATATAAAATATAAAAGTTTTTCTCACTAGAACTAGTTTTTCGACCGATCGTTCATATTGCAGCTATATGCTATAGTCATCCGATTTCGACCAAACTTAGTGAAATTATGGGAAGGGATTGTAAACTAAGAAATACGTACTTTGGAGGCGCTTCCATTAAAAACAAAAAAGTTTTTCTCACTAAAACTAGTTTTTCAACCGATCGTTCCTATGGCAGCTATATGCTATAGTCATCCGATTTCGACCAAACTTTGTAGAATTGTGTAAAAGTATATAAACTAAGTGTGTGCCAATGATTAGGACGTTTTCATTAAAAACAAAAAAGTTTTTCTTACTAGAACTAGTTTTTCAACCGATCGTTCCTATGGCATCTATATGCTATAGTCATCCGATCCGGCCGGTTCCGACAAATGTGCAGCGTATTTGTACCAAAAGACTTTGTGCAAAGTTTGGTGAGGATAGCTTTAAAACTGACGGAGGAGATAGCATAGAAACAGACGGACAGGGCTAAATCAACTCAGCTCGTCGTGCTGATCAAGAATATATATACTTTATGTGGTCGGAGATGCTTCCTTCTATGCGTTACAAACATCCGGACAATTTTATAATACCTCCTGCAAGGGTATAAAAAGACGTAATTTACGACAAGACTCGCTGCGGCAAATGCAATGCGCGCTATAGTTTTCAAAACAGGGAATGATATACCCGAATACAAGCAATACCAACCAAATGAGTCAAAGGTTTGTTCTTCTTTCAGATCTTGAAAACTGATGCTTTCAATTCAAATGTTCGAATGTCCGCTATAGAAGATCTCCCAAGGGGCATTGGATAATAATGTTTTTCTCAACGTTTTCCCTTGTCCAATCCGTCGCGTTTCTGAAGTGAGGTAACGTCTAATGAATATTTTTCGAGGACTTTCAGTAGCTGGACATCAGCACCCTCCCTGCTAAGGGTGCGAACATTCCAGGTCCATATTCTCAAATCGTGGTCCTTAAAACGTTTGCGTGGGTAGTCATCGATAGTGTACCGTATCGGAGTCATTTTTACAGTTTTCATTGGCGGATGAATTAGACGAGAATCGGTTGCAAAGCCCGGATCGCGCTGGGTTTACCATGTTAAGCCGGTCAGCAACTTTTCCTCACTACATACGCCCCCATAACCACAGGACAGTTCCTGCCTTCCAAAGAAGCCCAACTTACTTATATGTACCTCTCTGTAAAATTTGGCTTAAATCTAATTACAAGTTTTTTTAAACCCTTGCATAGAAGGAAGCATCTCCGACCACATAAAGTATATATATTCTTGATCAGCATGACGAGCTGAGTTGATTTAGCCCTGTCCGTCTGTCCTTCTGTCCGTCTGACCGACTGTTTCTATGCTATCTCTTCCGTCAGTTTTAAAGCTATCCTCACCAAACTTTGCACGAAGTCTTTTAGTACAAATAAGCTGCACATTTGTCGGAACAGGCCGGATCGGATGACTATAGCATATAGCTGTCATAGGAACGATCGGTCGAAAAACTAGTTTTAGTGAGAAAAACTATTCTGTTTTCAATTGAAACGCCTCCAAACTTCGTATTTCTTAGTTCACACTTGTTTTGCTTTTCCATGATTCCACTATGTTTGGTAGAAATCGAACATCTATATAGTATAGCTCCCATAGAAAAGTAAGGTCTGAAAAGTAGTCTTATTTAGAAAAACAAACTAGAAGGGTATACAAAACTTCGGCCGAGCCGAAGTTAACTTTCCCCTATTTCTTTTTAATTAAAAAACCAAAATGTTGAAAAATTTTCCAACTTTGATTTGGACTATCAATAAATTATAAAATTTTTTGATTATTTTTAAAAACATTTCGTTAAAAAATTCAGCTTTCTAGCTAGTCTAATTAGAAAGCCAGAGTTTTGGCCAAAAATGATTTCTGGCCCACAGTGCACAGGTTAAAAATTTGTGTTATAGGTAAATGGTTTCCGTACCACTGTGTGACGTGAGCAAAACGGCCCTGACCTAATTTAGCATGCACGCGATTTTGTGCAGCTCGCGTGGGCAGCGAGTCGACATAAAAGTGAGAGCGCGCCGGCGTAAGAGCTTGAAGGAGAGCGGGTGGTAAGTGCATTTCATTTTAATGAAATTGAGTTAAGTGAATATAGAAATTTAGTTAACCATAATAATAAATAAATAATCACATTAATTACTTAAAAGTATTAAAGTCCTCCTACACAGTTTGTAACTACATATTCTTGGCAGTCAAGTAAAGAGCGCACTCTCTCTCTCTCTCTTTTCTACTTGTCTCTCACCGGCTTGGGGTCTCTCTGTTTATGTTTTTGCGGCACCGTTATATTTGGGGCTGCTGTTGCGGTGAGCTTGCACCAAACCATGTGATTGTTTTGCTGGCTCGCTCTTCCTTCAAGCGCACATCCTGTGCCTGGCTCTTTGTTGTTGCAGCAGCTTTAAAAAGTTTTTTTCTGTTTTCTTTTTGCTGCATTTTGTTGTCGCCGTTGCCGTCGTTCTGTTTCTGTCCTGTCGCTAGCTCCGTTGCCATCGTCGTTGTCGGTGCTTTTCGGGCCCAGAGGCTGGTCGCTCGGTCTCCAAACAGGCAAACGGGCAAAAACTGCAGCAGTGTCCAAAAGCCGATTTACAGTTTTCTATGCCAGTTATGACTGCAGCCAAGCAAACGGCAACAACATTTCCGCAATAAAGAAAAGAGTGGAAAAAGTGCAAAATAGTTGAAAAAAAAATATTTAAAAAATTATAAAAGAACCGTGAAAAGTGGAAGCTGAATTAAATTAACACGCACACACACACACACTTAAGTGGCTTCAGTGAAAGTGAGCAACTTTTTATGGCATCTTTTAGGCGCAGCGTGTGAAACAAAAGAATTTCAATTACCTGCCATTTCATTGGAATTGGAAATTGGTTTGGAGCAGCTGTTTAAATGTATTTTTGTGCTTGTTTGCAACAAAGGCCCGCCCCTGGGAGGGCCGGCAATCCATGGAGTATTCAAACACGAGTTTGAATCACCAACAAACCAACTCAAAGTCCAACAAAAGCAGGTGAGCATTTGTAATGAATATTTTGCATATAGTATTGTGTGTGTGTGTGCTCCATTTTATGACCGCACCTGGGTCAGAAATACCAACCACTCTTCATTTTTCTTTTGTTTCAATTAACCACACAATTGCCCAGGCAAGGACCCAAGCAGGGCTACCCTCATCAACGTCATTTTGAATATGGAAAAAGAAAGCGAAATACTTTTCATCAACAGCAGCCACAGTTTGCTGCAGTTACTCCATCATTCATTTGGCTGACGAGTGAGCCACTAACCTACTTCCTTCATGCACAATAGCCGCAGCAGATGCGGCTGCTGTTGTGGTTTGCCATTGTTGTTGTTGTTGTTGCCGGCAAACCACGCCCACACAATAGGCAGGCGGTGCCCTGATGATGAGTGAAAATGTGCAAATGAGTCCTGAGGCTGTAAGGTACTGGAAATAACAAATGATGAGATTTATTCTTTGATAGAAGCACCGCAATTTCCCTTCTCCCTCTCCCTCTCCTTCTCTGTGTGGAAAGCGATCGATGTGGCTTGCATAAATCAAAAGTTTTACTTGCCAAACTGAAATGCCACATGGGCATATATTTCACTTGTGCTTTCGAGCAGAGCATTGAAAAGCGAAAATATTGTGACAACAACCTCGAGTGGAAAGGCTCTCTGCTTAGGCACACTCGTGTGAAGTGCATAAAAAGCAAACTACTAGCATCCTAGGAGGCCGCAAAGTATGCAACAGAAAAATGGACATGAGATACAAACCGAAAGGAGCCGCAAGCAGGCTCAGTTCAGGAAGACGACGACGACGACGACGACGACACATCACATGCAAAAGCGTGTATTGATTTTTTTGTTTGTTGTTTTGCCATTTTCTTGTTTCTCCTTTGCTTTGAGGATGTAGAAGATGCCACAGAAGCTGGTTTGTCGGTTTGACTTTGTTTGATTGCCCTGGGAGGGCACAAAACGGAATGGTGACTGCAGTGCGTATGAGTAATATATGAGAAAGTTAAAGGCAAAGAGGCTGGGTATTGTTTTTGTTTGTTGGATTTGGCATTTGAAACTAAGTAAAGATATTACCACAGAAGTTTAGTAGGAAGTGGGGCTAAGAAAAGTTAATCAAAATCTTTGGCCTTTAGGTCTTTAGCTTAGTCTCTTTCTTACATAGGTTTCAATGCCAGTGGAGGTTCCCCTTAACTTAGACTTAAGTAGAGTCGTGATCTCTGGCTCAAATGGCTCCGAGAGATTGAGTGGCAAAGGTCCATTTATGTTTTCAATCAGAGCAGGTGGGGTACCGTCTCCGCCACTTTCTCACTGCAACATCAGTTGAAGTCGTGTTTGCTGACGCCTAGGTGTCATGACAGTCAGTGACCCGTAAGGATTCGTACCAGAAACGATTGTTATTCTTTTTTTTGGCGTATTTTTGTGTGTTAGTATGTCTTCGATTAGAGGAGCCCACTGCCTACGCCCTAGATGCACGCCACCATAGGCAGCGCATACGAACCCGGCAATAACCGGGTTCTCTTGTGGTTTTTGTTGTTTGACGAATGATTTTCGAGTATGGCGTTCTTTTTTAAAATAGAACTTATACATAAAACGCAGGAAGAACGAAATCTGTAGAGATAAAAATGTCTGGTATCTGAATTCTGCTTGCTGGCTGAATGATATTTTTCCAAACTAGCTTGGTAAATTTCACGAAATTTTCACACTATGTTCATGTCGATCAGGAAAGAGTCATAGGCTATGTGCTATGTCTGTGAACCGGTTCGAAAGCGGTTAAAAACAGGACCATACTGGTTCTGAGACATATTTCAGAAGCCGAGCTCGCAAATAACAATTGACCGTTATTGCCTTTGCGGCCAGCTCAGTAACATAACCAAATAAACCATGCACGCTTGCTCTCGCTCTGAGCAGCACACTTAGTTTCTCTTGTTATACTCTTGCAGAGGGTATTATAAAATTGTCCGGATGTTTGTAACGCATAGGAGAAATCATCTCCGACCACATAAAGCATTTATCTTCTTGATCAGCATGACGAGCTAAGTTGATTTAGCCCTTTCCGTCTGACCATCCGTCTGTCAGTCTGTCTGTTTCTATGCTATATCCTCCGTCAGTTTGAAAGCTATCTTCATCAAACTTTGCACGAAGTCTTTTAGTACTTATACGCTGCACATTTGTCGGAACCGGCAGGATCGGATGTCTATAGCTTATAGCTGTCATAGGAACGATCGGTCGAAAAACTAGTCTTAGTGAGAAAAACTTTTTTGTTCTTAAAGGAAACGCCTCCAAAGTACGTATTTGTTAGTTTACTATCCTTTCCCATGATTTCACTAAGTTTGGTCGAAATCGGATGACTATAGCAAATAGCTCCCATAGGAACGATCTGTCGGAAAACTAGTTCGAGTGAGGAAAATTTTTTTTGTTTTTTGTCAACGTTATTTTGGCATAATTTCAATTTTTTTCGGGGGGAAGGGTTTTTTTGTTGGGGGGTTTTGCTTTAACACATTTCTACAAAGTTTTTGTCAAATTCGGATGACTATGGCATATGGCAGCAGAATGAATGATCGCTAGAAAAACAAGTTCTAGTGAGAAAACTTTTTGTTTTTAAATGGGATTAATTTAATTAACAGTGTATTATGCTTTTTCATGATTTCACCAAGTTTAGTCGAAATCAGACATAGATCTTATAGAAAAGTAAGGTCCAAAAAGTAGTGTTAGTAAAAACTTTTTTGTTATTAATGGAATCTGCAAGGGTATACAAAACTTCGGCCGAGCCGAAGTTAAATTTCCCCTATTTATTTTGTTTTCAGTTGACTGTTCTCAGTTGAGCTTTTCTTGTTTTGCTCATTCAGCTCGCACATTAAGAGTCAGAAAATGAGCAAAAAGCCGAACGACTCACCTCAAAGGGTCTTTTTTTCATTTATTTGTTTTGTGGGTGTGGCTTGTGTGATCAAGCCCAAACAGACACCTCACTTACACAAACGCAAATGACTTTTATTTTCTTCGTTCGCGACGATTTGCTCAGTGAACGAGCAGAGCAAAATGTAAACAAATCCATTGGTTGTTCTTTGAGCACTGAGCAATTCGTTCATGAGCCGATGTAAACGGTTCATCTCTGACTTTTTGCTCAAAGGGTCCGTAAATAACTGTTATTTTTGGACAAAGAAAAACGGTCAATTGTTTTTTGCTAACTCTGCACAAAACGCATCTCAGCACACACACATACGCTTTGACGTTAACGAAGAATGCGTAGCCCACGGAACACACACACGTAATAGATAGTTCGTTACTGTAAGCAACTTTCCCAAAATTTAGAAAATTATTTTCTTGTTTTTAGGTTAAGACGAGTGCATCGGTTTTTTCTTATTTTTTAGAAATTGTTTTTTTAGGGCTTTCTATTTTAATGGTTAGTTTTTTTTAAATTCAGATAAAAAATGTAACCAATTTAGGAAAATTTTCTTAAATTAAGGGCAAACTCATTTTATGGCTAGATTTCCTGAAATCTAAGAAAAAAATTTTCTGTGTGTACTGGAACAGTATGTACCAAGGTCCCCTAAAGATCGTTCAGAAAGATTGTTTTTTTGATGTGAAACATCTTTAATTTCGGTACGAAGGATGTTAGTAGGACTAACATTTGATTCACGCTGACTAGCAATTTTTATGGTGTTGTTGTTAAGATGTTGATGTTGGTGATTGTGTTAGTAAAGGTTAAGTTACTCAGGTACTTATACGTTCTTAAAGGTACTTAGGTACTAAGGAACTAAAGTACTTGAATAGATAGATAGAGAGATTGATTGTTCTTTTATTCATTCATTATAATATTTCATTATCATTCTCTAAATTACAATAAAATACAAAAGAAACACTGAACAAAAGATAACGACTTTGACCTGCTTGGCCGTCTTTCGGGATTTGAGTTAATCAAATAAATTCATTTATTATTAAATTTCTATATTTAAGAGCATCAGTAACGAACAAAACTAAGTTTTTACATTTTTCATCATCGACTCCAATCAACACATCTACTATTTCGTCATGGCTTAGGGTTTGTTAAGTCCATTTATGTAGAAAAGTCACTCGTTTTGAAATTTGTTATAAAGGGCACATTATCTTAGTATTATTATAATTGCCATTAAAATAACTTCTTCCTTTGCTATGTTGAGAATTTTTTAATTTTTGGGGGGGGTCCTTCATTTTTTGCACAATTTTTGTGTATTCCACTCTTCCATTCGGCGAAGTAAGTTATCCGTCTTTATCCCCCAGATTTCCTTATTGGTAATATCGTTAAAAGATATACTAAAATTATAAACACGTTAGGAGAACAGTGTTTTTAATTTTACCCCAGTATATTATTGTTTATGGCGTTTTTAGCCAACTTATTCGGTAGTCTGTTTTCCTATGGGAAAAGAGCGCCCGAATTTTAGAAAAAATCGCCTTGAAAATAAGAAAAACATATTTGAAAAGGCAGTAATTTTTGATAATTAGGCGCATTTTTTCTAAAACTTTTTCTTAAAAAAGTGAAATTAACCTTTAATTTTGAAAATAGTAGCCCTTAGAGTACGTATTTCTAAAAAAGAAAAATTTACAGGAAAATTTTCTTAAAAAAGCGAAGACATTGCTTTTAGAGAAAAGGCGTAAGATTTAATTTTTGCTCCAGTAAATATAAGAGCTCTGAAGAAAAGCAAATGGGTTAATATAAATTGTATTTATTTATAAAAATTAAAAAATTTGGTGTTGTTTCGAAAAAATGGTACGGTTGGAAACGTTGGAACGTTGGGAGGTGGATACGGTCGGTGTGGTGCGGTGTAAGGTGGGTGAGACGTAGTGGAACCACCAAAGATTCTGGGGTAAGGGATCGAGGGACGTTGTGATTATAGTCAAGATAACCTGGTGGTTGACTGCACCCGGTGGTGGATGACGGTGGTGGACTTATACGGTGGTGGATTGGAGCGGTGGTGGACGGAGATGCATTTGGGATAGTGGTGGATGAACGGTGGTTAAATTTTTTTTAAGAAAAAATTATTAAGAAAAATATATAGAAAAAATTATTTTAAGAAAAAGTTAATCAGAAAGAAATTATTAAGAAAATAATTGGTTAAGAAAAACTTAAAAAGAAAATTTTTATTTTAGGTGAGTATAAGATTGAATTTCTGTATTATTTTAGGTGTAGTTCAAGTGTATACATATGGCTATGGAGAAGTCTAGTTTCTAGCATTAGACAGTATGATGGGGAATTTTGTGGCAATTTAAGTATCCACTTTAGGAAGAAAGTCTGCACTATATCTACCTCATCAAACATTCCGCGTCCCCAGACTTGTGATGCGTAGCTGTGGATCGATCTACATAGAGCCAAATACAGTTTCCATTTTGCTGTCAGACTTATGTCTTTTTCATTAAAAAGGTTTTCCACGTTGCCTTAATACTACATCTTGCCGATTCGTTTCTTTTTCCCAACACTCAGGGAAAAAACACTGATATTTTAATATTTACACGTTGATTTTACTATTTTCACCATTGATTTAGCGTTAAATATGGAATTCGTATATCTAAAGAGTGAACACTTCAAATTAAATATTGGAAATAGTTAAATTTAATATTGGATGTAGTTAAACATTTTTTTTTTATTTAAAAATTTTACAAGCCAGTCTAGACTCAATTTATTTTGTAATGATCCAAGAGCAAAAGAATTCTATTAGATTTGGTTCTGAAAAACTAAGAATTATTTAAATTAAATGAATGTTTATAAATGTTTACTTACTCTGTGGGGGACTCGAACTCGGGACCTTTTGCACTTGAACACGATTGGCATGCCGACTTTACCAGTTGCACTATCGCACATGATGGTTGTCACACGGCTAAAATTCTACTTATATTGAATTGCCTTGAAGTAAACTACGATATATTTCTGGCGACAGCTTGTATGGCCGCTTGTAGTTCTCAAGTTGGAATTCCTTGCTTTGGGAATATAAAAGAGGTAACTGAATTTTGCCGTTCAAATAAGATTTTAGTCAACTCAACATGCTTTTTAATTAATTTTAATAAGAAATAGGCATTGTTAAATCAAATATGATTGTTATAGATTTTACTATGCGTTTTTTCCCTGAGTGAAGTGTTTTTATACCCTTGCAGAGGGTATTATAAAATTGTGCGGATGTTTGTAACGCATTAAAGGAAGCATCTCCGACCACATAAAGTATATATATTCTTGATCAGCATGACGAGCTGAGTTGATTTAGCCCTGTCCGTCTGTCCGTCCGTCTGTCTGTTTCTATGCTATCTCCTCCGTCAGTTTTAAAGCTATCCTCACCAAACTTTGCACGAAGTCTTCTGGTACATATACGCTGCACATTTGTCGGAACCGGCCGGATCGGATGACTATAGCATATAGCTGCCATAGGAACGATCGGTCGAAAAACTAGTTTTAGTGAGAAAAACTTTTTTGTTTTTAATGGAAACGCCTCCAAAGTACGTATTTCTTAGTTTACTATCCTTTCCCATGATTTTACTAAGTTTGGTCAAAATCGGATGACTATAGCATATAGCTGCCATATAAACGATCGGTCGAAAAACTAGTTCTAGTGAGAAAAACTTTTTTGTTTTAAATGGGATCGCCTCCAAATTTCGTAATTAACAGTGTATTATGCTTTTCCAAGATTTCACCAAGTTTGGTCAAAATCAGACATCGATATAGTATAGATCCCATAGAAAAGTAAGTGAGCAAAAGTAGTCAAAAGTAGTCCTTTGTTAGAAAAACTTTTTTGTTTTCAATGGAAGCTGCAAAGGGGTATACAAAACTTCGGCCGAGCCGAAGTTAACTTTCCCCTATTTTTTAAAAACCATTTTTGGTACTAGCACTAATCCAAGATAGTTGTACTCTGAAACTATATCTATTTATTAGTGCACCTTTATATTGCTACTTCTCTGCCTCTGCTAGTCGACCACCTCTTCTAAAAACTATTATTTTAGACTTTTCTAAGTTTATTGAAGAGTATTGAATAATTAGTACTTAGATGCGACTACCATATACAGAGTTCTGAGTATCTAGTACTGAGTATCGAATTCTTAGAATTGAATACTTAGAATCGAATACTGAGTTCGAATACTTAGAATCTAATACTTAGAATCGAATACTAGGAATCGTGTTTTGAGTATCGAATTCTTAGGTATTAAAGTAGTACTTAGATGCGAGTACTGTGAACAGAGTATTGAGTATCTAGTACTGAATTTCGAATACTGAGTATCGAATACTTAGAATCGAATACTTTGAATCGAATACTGAGTGTCGAATACTTAAACTCGAATACTTAGAATCAAATACTTAGAATCAAGTACCTAGAATCGTGTACTGAGTATCGAGTTCTTAGAATTTAGTACTTGGTATCGAGTACTTAGAATCGAGTACTTAGAATTGATTATTTCGTATCAAGTATTTAGAAACGTAACGAGTACTTCTAACGAGTACTGAGTAGCGAGTTTTTATTATCGAATACTTAATATCGAGTAGAGAGTGTTAAGTGTCGAGCATATCTATGTAGCTATCACACCTTTTTTTTGAACAACAATCTGTGATTTATCGAATTGTTTTGATGTCCTAGTTCGATCAGCAAGTCGGATCGAAAAGATCGGATAAATTATGCTTATTTAAGAATCGATTAGCTTTAATGGAGAAGTATATAAATAATTTTTAATATTCATTTTTCGGTTAAAATTTTGTATTGCCAACTTTCATGTTTTTAACTTCTAGAGCCATAAATGGTTGGACTTTAATGCTTTTGAAGCAGTAAAGACTTAAAAAACCATCTGCCTCTTAAATAAGTATTTATCAAGCTCAGCAGAGAAACTATCGATCAAAGTGGGCTAGGTGGGGGGCCACTACTTAAGTGTGCTCCGGCGGCCACCCACAAATGTTGATATTCAATAAATTCTGTGCTGGACTTGCGCTATGGAAAATGGCCAATTACGAGGCAAAACGAGTTAAGAATTGTGCCATTGGGTCCGGAGGGGGCAGGGGCAGGGTGGAGCAAAATGAATGGCCATCGCTGCACTTAACATGAATGGCCATTTTTCCAATCAATTACTTGCCCCGATAGCCGGGATGGGAGAGGTCAGAGTAAGGCGCAAGCCGTAAAACGTGCCAGGCAAACAAATAAGGGAACGGGGAATTGACCCAAAGCGATTTGCAGACAACGGTTTAAATTTCTTGAGTTATCCCTTTTGCTTTGACTTTGACCTTAATTGTTTATGCATTCCTTTGTTCTACGTTCTACGCAGACTGCCTGTGATTGGCAGCTATTTCAACATTGACTCACCAACTGGATCAACTGCAGCAGCTTTGGGCAATCAACGTTGCCTCAACACGCCACCAACCACGCCCAGCAGCCCCTTAAGGGAACCACCCCAGAGTCCCTCAGACGGTCATATCTCATCGTTGAGCTCGCACTCGGCCGGATCAGGTTCCGGTTGCAGTGACATCTTATTGGGTAAGTTCATAACATGCATTTAAATACGATTTTTGCGCTGACTGTTTGCTCCGACTTGGCGAGGGTTATTTATAGCTGAACACGAAACAGATCATGACCCAGGAATATAAAGAAAACAAATCAAAAAAAGGCAACATTTTATTGAGGTTGCTGACATTCAGGCAAAACATTCCACATATCTGCCTCCCCCCCTTCCCACGTTGTTGCTATTCAAATGCAGTTGGGAGGCGGTTTGCTTAACATGCCACTGGGAGAGAAAAGTGTCGACCAGGAATGCCAGCCTGCTGCCACAATCTGTGCTAGAATTGGGTAGTTGTTGGCGGGGGCTTTGCGTGTAAGTTTAATTTGGAATTGCTACATACTGTGGCAGCCAGACTTGGTATTCGCGAAAGGACTAAGAAAGGGAAGACGTACAACTAGAACCATGCAATTAGCTAGAAAATCTCATAAATTAGACCAGTTTTTTACCACTTAAGCCATGTTTTCAGTTTTGACAAACCGAGTAGTAAGTAAAATTTTCAAACAAAAATATTGAAAAGAAAGGAAAAGTAAAATTTTCTTTTTTTACGTGGTGCCTCAGTTGAGGTCGATGTTTGCCATTTTTGTATGAGAATTGTACTTTACTTCTCGTTACTTCCCAACTGGTTTCGCTCCTTTCAAGTGAAAAAATTAACAAAATTCTTTCGCTTTCTTAAGTATTTAGAAAAAGAGAAAAGATGTCAATGCAGAGTCTCTTAATCTGGCAGTTATTAATAGTATAAAATCCATATTTAATCGTCTTTAGAGATCGAAACGTCTTTGCTTTGTATAGTGTTGTCGCGCCCGGGCCGCTGAGAGCGGAAGGTTACATAATATTTATAATAAACAAAATTGTGTATTTTAATTTGGTTTGTCTTTCGCAAGCCCGAGGCTAGCGATGATAAGTGTGGCCAGAGCTGTCACAGTACTCCATCTCCAGTAACCGTTTGGGAGCTAAACGATGAGATGAGTAGAAACTGCAGAATCCGTAGTACTGAACATGTGCACATGTTAAGACAGTGAAGTTCCGTCGAAGTCCTATCGTTGAGGTTGTGGGTTGCTTCGAGTGGTAGTCGATAAGCAAGTTCGTGGTGCCTCAGTTGAGTTGAAGTTGCCTCTCGTCGAGGACTTCGTTGTTCAGGTTCACAGACGTAAATGTAGTAGATAATCATAGAACGTTTTGGCAGGCTCCAGGTCAATAGGTTATCTTTGTTCATTACTCTTCAAACAAGAAACACACACCACAAAGGAGGCTGGTCGAGTGTACAGCGTTAACCTCCTGGTTAAATCTTCAGCAGTGGTAGTTATTTTTTTTATGTCAGTATCTGGGAATTATTACAGATAGTAAACGGAAAGAGATAGAGGTTCTTCCCACTAGGTTGTAAAAAAGGTAAAAAAAATTTGTATGAAAAATTCATCCATTGACTTGAATCTCGGTTTGTAAGCAAATAAACAAAATGGAAACGTATTTCACGATGTCGGAAAATCCTTCCCACAAGGAATAACGGCAAAAATATATTTTTCATCCGATCGACTTGAATCTCGATTTGAAAGAATACTAAGTGAAACAAATTGAGATGTCATTTCCGATGTTTTTGCCGGATAACCCCCAAAATCTGCATGCTAACAATTTTTTCACCGATTGCCTTAAAATTGGTTGAATCATATCTCCCACAGTTTTATAGATAGAAGATTCGCAACTTCTGGGCTCATTAAGTAATCAGACTTATTTACAGATCGGATGGACAGCAAAACAAACAATTTTCGTGGACGGATGAACGGACAGACAGGCAGGGATAAATAGACTCGGCTGTTGATGCGTCCTTCTGGCTGTTCCTCGTAGCGTCCTATTCCCTATTATTGTCCTCTCTGCGGCATTGAAAATTTCTAGTTTGTGCTAGTTGACACTTTTTATACCCGTTACTCATTGTGTATTTAGGGCAGCGATGTTCAAGAAGAGCGAGGCCAAAAATGTATTTGTATTGTTGTTTGATATTATTAAGGAAACAGCCCAGGTTTCAACAGGGGAGGGGGGGAGGTGAGTAAAAGGGAAGAGAAAAAAGGAGGGAGGGGGTAGGGGGGGGGGATATAAACAAGAGGGGTGGGGGGTGGGGGGTTATAGGGAAAAACAATGGTTTTGGGGGGGATAAAGTCGTCCTAGATCTCAGAGACTAAAAGAGCTAGAGGAACCAATTGGGATCGGTCGGTTCCGACAAATGTGCAGCATTTGTACCAAAAGACTTCGTGCAAAGTTTGGTTGAGGATAGCGATAACTGACGAGAAAATGTACGGAGGAATGCAAGACACCCCCCTCGGTGTTTTTGTCCAATCTTATTGATCTTTTCAGAGTAGATAGATATTGGGCCTTACTTGATATATATAAAGTTTGGAAGGTCTATCTTAAAAATTGTGGCTCTGACAGTTTTTTGCGCTTAAAGGGGGGAGGGGGGAGGAATTTTCCAAATCTGAAACAAACTCATTTTGAATCGGGTATACACCTCATGCAAAAATTTGTGGCTCTAGCTCTTATAGTCTCTGAGAAACACGCGTTCATACGGACAGACAGACAGACGGACAAACGGACAGACGGACATGGCTAAATCGACTCGGCTGTTGATGCTGATCAAGAATATATTTACTTTATAGGGTCGCAAATGCTTCCTTCTACCTGTTACATACTTTTGCACAACTTCATTATCCCCCTTTTCCCATTTTCAATGGGAACAGGGTATAAAAAAGAGTGAAAACCACGGACCTAGGTGGCTACCTTGAGGTACCCCAGAGGTTACAAACACAGGGTGTGAAGTTTTAGAACGTAGCAGAACTTTTGAGTTCTATCTTTCAAATAGGACGAGATCCAAAGCAGAAAAGGGGAGGGAAATTATAATCGATCGAGCTTAAAGAGGAGAAGATCATGGTTCACCGAGTCAAATGCTTTTCTGAAGTCGGTGATATAGCCATGTCCGTCAGTCCGTCTGTCTGTTCGTATGAACGCACAGATCTCAGAGATGGTAAGGATAGAGGTTTGGTTTGACATGTATGGGACTTATGTTTACACTTGCAGGCAGATCAAGTTTATTTTCAATTTTTGACACGCCCCCGCTAATTGGAAAAAAACGTAATATCTCCCACAGTTTTATTGATTGAAGGTTCGTTTGTTCTAGACATATTTTGTAATCAGTATTATTTATCGATCCGAAGAATGGTAAATATCAAATGAACGGTAGTAAAGATATGAGCAAACGAAGTTTCAATATTTCTGGGCTGCTCCAATATCAAAACACATACATATAGTATGTATGTAGATGTATGTATATGAGCAACGACTACACAGCAAAGTGATAGCCAACAATATTTTAGGACAAATTTTTATTTAACGATTCATATTGGATCGTTGTGGGTGTGATGACCCCGCACCGCCAAAAATTCCACCTTTTAAATGAATTAAACCTGCAAATATATTGTCTGAGTAATTCCAACAACGAAATCCTATACAAACCTAACAGCTATGGCTAGCTTATTAGATCCAATTGATTCTTGCAGCTAACTGGGACGCTCTCATTTTCCCCTTCCCTTTCTCACATACACAATATTGAGAGAGAGAAATTAGAGTATAATAAGTTTGTGCAAAAGTATGTAACAGCACCTTAAATGATAAGTATTTGAGCAACTCAAGTCGACTCGTAGGTTTTTATTCATATATCGACCCCATTGCTATTGCAATGGCCTCCTCGTAGTGTTCCCTGGATTCCGATTTTATATAATATTATCGGGAGCAAATGCGAGCGGCTACCCTAACTGGTACAGAGTATAATATAGTCGGGCTTGACCGACTTTCTTCCATGTTCATAGGGAATCCATCATTAACAAAAGAAGTAAATTCAGGCAAATTGGTTGTGGTTGACCGACCTTTCATATTTCGGTGTTGAAAAGGTAAAAAAATCGATTTAAAATAATGCTGTAAGGTGGAGGTTACAATCTCTTAAAATAATTTAGGATTAGCGGATAGCTTAGCAATGCCTATAAATGGAAATATCAGATTTTCCACCCTTTTTATGAAGAGGAATAAAATAAGACTCTTTCCAAAGAGTTGGAAAGACTGAAGAATCAAGTGATAGATTGAAAAGCTTAGGCAACGGCTTGCATAGGGAGCTAGAGCACTCATTGAGCACACAACTAGAAATGTTGTCAGGCCCAGGGAAGTATGAAGAATGTAGGGATTTTAAAAAGGAAAGTAGAGAAGTTTCAGAAATTGTGAGAGCACATATTGAGTTGGAAGACGAAATATTATATATTCTTTGAATAAACTTTACACTCGGTCACCCTCTCTGCTGTTGGCGCCAGCTGTTATATTAGCCTTGAAAAGCTTCTCAAAATGCCGTTCGGACTCGGCGTTAAACTGTAGGTCCCTTTCTCTTGTGCGAAAATTAGAAGCGCAAAAGCCAAGAGATTGAGAGAGGCTCGGCTTTGGCCCTTTGGGGCTGAGTCAAGCCATTTTACATTATGTAGATTCTGTAAGAAGGAGGAGGAGTCCTCTGAAATTTTCTTTAAGTTAAATATAATCAACAGATTAGGGAAAACACAGCTTACACCCCAACAAGAAAAGTAATCTAGAACCCACGAAAATCCTGACCTTCGTACAGGACATAGGGCTGCTAGGAGAGTTGTAAGCTCAGTAGGGGGCAAATAGACCAGGATTGGTCACGGTGCGTTCTCTCCCCAACAACACATTCATATATAAGTTCAATTTACTGGTAATTGTGTAATTGAATTTCAATGATTAATTTAGTGGTTTACTTTTCGATTATCAAATGATTTGGTGCATTCCGCTTGAACACACACACGCACACAATATTGTTGCAATTTCATTTCCTATTGCATTTTATGCATAATCAATTTAATTCCAATTTGATGGGAGCCACAATTTTTCCACAACTCCAATCCCAATGACTAAAGCCCATTCCAAGTGATAATTTCTAACGTCCACTCCAAGTATAAGTTTGTTTACAACTTGAATGCTATCATATCAGTCAAGCCTCAACAGCAATGACAACAGCAACAACAGCAACAACAGAGCGGCTACTGGCATAAAAAAATGTGCAAAGTAAACAAGAATCAGCATTCAAGAATCTAGAATCTAACAGCAGGGGCATAATACAATAATAAACAAATAAATAAAAACCAAACGCATTTTGCGCCACTTTGTTGCCCATGACGTTGCCCACAAGTCATTGAACTTTGGCAACGCCAACAACAATAGCAAAATAAACAACAACAACATGGACAGAACTGGCAAAAGAACCGCGCGCGTTGATAAGTGAAATGCAAGGGGAGGGAGGCATGGTCAATAGTAAGAATAGGCACGTGAAAGGGAGGCATGCTCCACCTCCATCTCCTCCTGCAAACAACTCTCACTCAACTCTCTCGCAATACGCACGCACACATGTCCAACGATTACACAATCTCCACCAGCGCCAAGCAGCGGCATTTTCATTTTTCTCTTCCTGGTTCGTCGTCATCGGGCAAGCGCGCTTGTGTGTGTGTGTGTGTCTTGAGAAGATCAGGTTTTATCAGCCAACGCTATCGAACATATTACGTTTTCTTATGAGGGGAATGAGGTGGGGGCGGGCTCGGTTGAACGATCGGATCTTTCGCTTTCGTGGAGGATCGTCGTCGTTTCAGTTTGCGAAGTTTGCCGTTTTCTTGTTATTTACAGTTTCTGGTTGCTTTCGCTGCCCCGTTGGAAAAATGGCCAACCAGCTGCCGCTGCAGTCGCAGTCGACTTCGACTGCTCTGTCACTGTCGCTGCGGTTGCCGCTGATCATTGACTTTCGTTGCTTCTCTTTTGGGCAAGGCATTCGTCATGGAAATTGTGCAGCGGCATTGGGTGGTGCAGAAAGAAAAACTGCGGGAAAATGTGCGCATATTAAAACGAAACACTTGGATGGTTTTTCAATTTTTTTTTATTTTTTGGTTTTCCGTGTCTAAGAGGCAGGGAATGACAGATAGCAATTGGGAAGTGGCAAAAAGTTGGTATAATGAAAGGAAATTGATGAAAATTAAAAAGGAAAGGACAGGACTGACATAACTAGACAGCAAAGCTAACTTCGACTGATTCGAAGTTTTAATTCACTTGCAAAAGTTCTTTCTGAAACTCTGAACAAATTGATATGAGCTATGCAAGTGTAAACTGAGAAAAACGAGATTTTAGTCTCAATAAAACAAGCGATGTAACAAAAAAATCGGAAATTTTCAACATTTTTAACAAAAAATTTTTTAAAATCAATTAAAGACTTAAATGCAAATCAAATTACATTACATTCAATGCTAATGCATATACCTTCAGATACCCTAAAAGAGCGGAGCTTAAAGCTAGTTGAAAGTTTGTGCAATTTGTGCACTTGGAATTCTCAACTATTTATTCGCCGACTGGGTAATATAAATAGGATTTGCAAATGGCTTGTTGGTGTGACAGCAACTGAAAGTGTACTGACGAAGGCTTTGTCATGGCGGCAGCCGAAATAGCCGTCTACACAGCTACAGCTACTGTTCATGTTGAAATTCTCTGTTGAATTTTCTGGTTGATTATTAAACTATAATCAAACCTCGACCATGAGCCTGCTAACATTCACTTTGACTAAAATCAAAACAGGTCGTTAAACCCACATATATTCACATCACATAAACAGTTTATAAATTGATTACAGAATTAAGGAAAATCAACTTTTGATTAACTTGGAACGCCACTGACTGGAACGAAACCGAAACGTTGGTCCCGGTAAGGTTTCTGGTTTTTTTACCTCTGCAGAGCGCATCGGAATTTTGTTCAGATGTTTGTAAAGCAAAGGAGAAATCATAAGACGTCATTTACACGTGGCAAATCGTAAACAGGACCCTGTATTTTAGACTTGGACGAAACTTTCGCAGCTTGTAAAGGCGCTTAACGTACGAACATTGATTGAAATGATTTACAAGAATGATGCACGATTTGACCGTTCATTGGCTGCGACAAGCTATCGCTGAATAATTATGATCAGTGATCTACCGACAATTTCTAGCAGCAATTTTGCTTTTATGGGAATCGAAATAGATGAGAGTGAGACTCAGCTATTGAATTCGCTGACAATTTCTAGCAGCAATTTGGCTCTTATGGGAAGCGAAATAGATGAGAGCGAGACACAGCTATTGAATTCGCTGACGGGAGAGCAGCCGGCAGAATTGTTTTCAGTAGAAACAATAGTGTCGCTGTGTTTGATTTCTTATTTACGCTCAGTAATCATAAGGTCATAAAAGTAAACTACGTAAAATAATACGAAATAGCTTAAAAAATAGAAATAACGAAATAGCGTCTATAATTTTATTTTAAAATCAAACGACTGAAACTTGTATGTTGAACATTGTTTCGTTATATTACAAAGAAATAAAAGTATTCATTGGAATTATCTCAAAATTTAAGTTTTCCAATATTTAAAATATTTTGATTCGGAACGTCGCACAACGATCCCGGTTGCTTGGTCTGGGTAGTCCGATCAAGCCGATTCCAAAATCGCACAAAATGGTGGGTGGGGGGGGGGGGGGGGGTGTATTACCATGATGCAATAAGTATTAGGTGGTCTCGACGGCTGCCAAGTCGTTCGTTTTTTGGTCCCTTTACTTTCAGTGCGTGCTTGCTTGTTGATCTGAAAGGTTGAGCGCGGATGAATTTTTTTTACAAATGTTATCCCTTGTGCAAAAGAAAAATGACTTTTTGCAGTTTTGGCTGCAAGCTGAATGCACCGAAATGTTTAGTGAGGAGAACATTGTGGGAGCGATTTCTGGGCTGCACAGCCTCAAGTTGAAAATTTTTAATAATTAAATTATAGAATAATTTTAACTCTTCTTAATATAATAGGTAACTTTAAACCCTAAACTCCATCTAAGGTTTAATCAACACACTCTATTGTCGTTTCACTCACACTTACTACGCTGAACCAAGGTATACTTAACAAGGTAGCCGCACTTGCTCTCTCGCCCTCTTTTCTCGCCGCCTAAGTGTCAGTCTGTGAACAACAGTCGTGAGCGAAGACTCCGAGGACGAATTTTGGTAAATTTCTTGAATCGTTCAAAAGCAAAAAAAAAGGCCGATTTATGATGAAATTTAGGGAAAATCATTTTTGGGGGGTCTTCCCGGGTTATTTTTTTAAAAAAGTTGTAAAGTTTCGATGCAAAATGCAATTTTGCAAGGCTAACTTGATCACTTTTTTAAAATTTTAAACGTTATCCAACACTACTTTCTGTTTGGTATGTACATTTGCCGTATACAAACACTACTTGTAACACGATAACGTCAAAAAGTAACTGTAACTGTGCTAAATTTTGTGAAAATGTCGTGTTCAGGATGTTCTTTTTCTTCGACGGAGTTTCATCAACTCATGAGCAGGGAGAATGATTTGTTCGTATTTTCTCAAAGAACACAACATCATTCTTTCGGAGAAGAAAAAATGTCCAAGGTGCGGTGCCATGTGTAAGCTCAATTCGAGGGACGACACAAGATTCTCTTTCCGTTGCTACGCAACTCATTCCCAGCAGCATGGAAAAAAGAAACGGGTCAAGGTTCAATGCAATTTTTAGGAGAGTGTGCGAGTAAACACTTTCTTCGCAGGATCAAAATTTACAATTCAGGAAATTTCAAATTTCATTATGCTCACTGCATCCGCCTGAAGGGAGAAACGTCTCGCCAGTCTATTACGGACTGGAAAAGCTTCCTAAGAGAAGTTTATATCACAGTCCTCAAAACATCAGTTTCGATTACATTTTCTTTGAATCTTAGTTGGGAGTCTCTAGAAATTTGGTAAGCAGTACCCTTTACATCTCCACTATCCTGTAGGAAGACGATGATGCTGACGACTGGTGCTGATGATGACCCAAAAGCTTTCACTCCTGACTTTGCTTTGAAACTGTTTTATGATTTTGACGATTGGCGGTGATTGATGACGACCCTTTGCTTACATTCCTGACCTTGCTATGAATATTATATAAGATTTTGACGATTGGTGATGATCGATGATGACCCCTGCTTTTGACCTGACCTTCCTTTTATGACTTGGGACCAAATCGGTCCTTTTCAGGACCACCAAATTTTATCCAAAGAAGAATTTTATTTTTATTTACATTTTTTACACATTATTCACATTTTTGTATGGAAACCGTTTCACTTAGTGTTGGTAAACGACAAAACTTACAGAATTTTTAAAAAAGTGATCAAGTTAGCCTTGCAAAATTGCATTTTGCATCGAAACTTTAAAACTTTTTAAAAAAGACCAGTGAAGACCCCAAAAATGATTTTCCCTAAATTCATCATAAGTCGGCTTCT
Organism: Lordiphosa collinella; assembly: GCA_018904265.1. NCBI lineage: Eukaryota > Metazoa > Arthropoda > Insecta > Diptera > Drosophilidae > Lordiphosa > Lordiphosa collinella. The sequence goes on along the minus strand of JAEIFV010000191.1, from coordinate 357,943 downwards.
TTTGTTTTTTTTTTTTTTTTTAACAAACGGGTCAAGACTAGAAAATTACCCGAATTTTTTTGTGATCTGCCTCTTAATTTTGTTTGATACAAGCGCTGTCTCGCTTTAGCTCATTTTGACATTTATATTAGAGGAGGTGAGTGAGCAAGTGCTACTACCTTGTTAAGTATACCTTGCGCTGAACCCTTTCACTCGCACTTATTATTGACATAGTCAACGGACCACTTTTTGCCGACGAGACCAGCTTATGCTTATTGCATCATGGGTAGTATGTACTTGATATTCTGCTGCTCCAAGGTGTTGACTCGACCGATGCCGCGCACCATGATGACATTAGTATAGGGTGGTCCCGTCCGTAAAATCTCTCCCTTATTGTATATTGAGAAATGAGTCCGAGCCTACTAATTTCAAGTGAGTAACATTTTTGTGTTTAACCCTTAGAATGGCAGTGGGGTACATTTACAGCCTACAATAGCAACTTATGCCCAATGATTATAATATTAGACAAGCGTTTAATTTTCTTATAGTTTAATTTTTAACAATTTCGAATTGGCAATAAAGCGTTGTTTTTGATGTTTTATAGCTAATTTTTTGTTAAGATGATTAATTCGAAAATAAATTCGAATTTTAAGATAAAATTTTTTACGTCTAATGATAAATTAACTTTGTCCGCGGCCTTCAACAGTTTCTCTTTTATGTTTTTAGTAATATTAAACTTTTTTTTTCTAAATAAAATATTAAAATTAGTTCTAACTGCTTGATCAGTTGCTGAAACGCTATTGATGGCTTTTTAAGTCCACCATGCGATATTTCATCCACATAGGTAAATGTGTTTCTGTCTGACAAAACACTCGAAAGTCCCAATTTATTATAATGTACCCTGCGTCGCATTCAATGGCATCCTCTGTTCGCATCAGGGTTCGCATCCATCGCAGTAACATGATTGGGGTCAGTAAAATTTTGTACATCCTAAGGATTCTTTCCTCAGTTTTATTTTGTTTACATCTTTGGGAACATGATTAAAATTCACTCCCTCAGTTTTAATAATCTCAACGACAATAATTGCTAAAGGTCCTTTTTTTCTCCCCATTTGAGGGTTAAAGCAACGAACATAAAAATTCAAAAAATTTCGTCCGATTCATACTGACAATAAGGGACTACTCGAGAGAACTGTCCTCAGAAATAAACTTATTACACCATGCCGGAGCACCAAGTGAAGTATGCTGGTGCGCTCAGGCTCTGTAGCTTGTTTTATATGCTCCCACACGATTCTACAAAGTTTGGTCAAAATCGGATGACTATAGCATATAGCTGCAGTATGAATGATCGGTCGAAAAAGAAGTTCTAGTGAAAAAACTTTTTTGTTTTAAATGGGATCGCCTCCAAATTTCGTAATTAACAGTTTGTTATGATTTCCGTGATTGCCTTAAGTTTGGTCGAAGTCGGAAATCTATATACTATATCTCCCATAGAATAGTAAGGTCCGAAAAGTAGTCTTATTTAAAAAAACAAACTGCAAGGGTATACAAAACTTTGGTTTTGTTGAAAACAATATTGTCTGCATTTCAACCATTTACAAAGTTTTCCCAAATTATTTTTAAATAGTTCTGAAAAACTCTAATATCGATCTTCAAAATCGTCCGTTGTCCGTACGCCTAGCACTACTAGAAAAACTTGCCGCTCACGCTAGCCAACAGCTTTGCGAGTGCATTGCTTTGCTTTCAGGCGTCACCACTTAGAGGAGTTAGTCGACTCAACACGTAGTAAGCCAACTACAGACGCCATCTTTACGACCCCAAAACTTTTTATTAAGAAAATATAGTACGACAGTTTTAGATGGTGTTCTTAGATTATTCGAAATCAAATTTATAACCCATCATTTTTTCGTCTCAAATTCTATAATTATTTTTCAGCTGATCTCCATGTTAAATACTTGGCCAAAAAATTCAAAACTTGTTTGGCAATTTTGCCGCTTAGCAACCGCAACAGCAACAACTACAGATGCAACTGCAACTGCAACTTTGTGTACTTCCGCATTGTAGAAATACGCTCTGGCTCTATCACTCAGAGAGTGTGTTAGAGAGAGAGAGAGAGATCTCTCTGTGGGCTGGTAAAAGGTTCTTGGACCCAAACAGGGCGCCCCCAACTCCCTCTCTTAGTGGGACGAGCTCCCTTGATAATAGTGCAAACTATGTAACGGTTCCCTCTCTCACTCTCTGGCGCGCTGTCCTGTGCGCTGGTGTGTGTGAAATTGATCTTGAGTGGAGTGTGGATGCACTTGGAAAGTCAACGCTGGCTGCGCTGCCAGCAGCGTTAGAAATTGAAAATAGCAACCAGGAAAAGAGTTGCAACAACTGCGGAGCGAGAGTGCCAATGCGTGTTGTTGTTGGAGATTAGAAAGATAGAAAGAAAAAAGTTGGCAAACTGCTCCAAGCGCATTGACTCTCGTTGGGAGTGTGCCCTGCTTTCCGCTGGTGCTGCTGCTCCTCCAGTGAGTCAGCCTCGTGCTCAAAGTGGCGGCGGCGGCGGCGGCGCTACGTAGTTTTTCCTCACTCCATTGGGCCACACAGCCACATTCTATTTTTCCTGCTCTTTCCACACTCACACATGCGCGCCTTTTGCCTGCTGATTCTTGTTCTTTTGCGTCGTCGCCGTCGTCGTCGTTGTTGTCTTGGACTTGGTTTCTTGTCGTAGGTTCTGCAGTTTGGTTTGAATTTCTGTTGCGCATTTGGAGCGCTGCAAAGTTAGCGCTTGGATCTCCGTCGAGACGAGAGTTTTGTACGCGCGATCGCAACAGTTTTTGGATGAATCGAATTTAATGAAAGGATACCGAAACACGGAAGTGAATTGAAAATTTATACCATATGAGAAAAAATTGGGTGTTTCTTAAAATAAAAAAAGTGCTAGTGAAAAACGAAATGGTGGCAGGAAAGAGCTAAGGAGGATCGCACAGATATGATGCGCTATGGGACTGGTTAACTTGTGAACTTCTGCCGATGAAAAGTTAAATAAATAGGACTCCAAACGCTCAAAGTTTTTCATTACCATATTTTATCTTTATTGATGATAACAATGCATATAGTTCAGTCAACACAACAGTTATTCGGACAACCATAAATTCTAAGTAAACTTTTCTACAACCTTTTTTGGTTCCAATAGTGAAGGATTTTCGTTCGAGCTTCGGTTCATCCAAGCTTTCGAACTGAAATTTATTTTGACGTAACGATCAAACCTAGAAAAAAAGTAGTAGTAGTTATAATTTCTTTCTTTTGTAGGCGAGCGGAGTTTGTAAAAGTAACTGCTCGGAGAGTGAAAGCAAAGTTGAAGAGGAAAGCGTTCTAATATCTTTATTCACGAAATTCGGGATAAGAAATTCCATTTATACGGGACTTTTGAAACAAAGAGAATTTCATACTTGGTACAAGAATGTTTCATTTCAGAAGTTCGAAAAGAATGAAAATTCTTGATCCAAAAGCGAAGTTCTTGATCCAAGTACGAATTTTTGATCCCTTTTTTCGTGATCCAAGAGCCTCAATACTTGAACCACGTACGAAACATTCTCAAATCAAGAAGAAAAATTCTTAAAAAAGCTCTAACCATACTGAAATCCAAGATTGCTCAATTTTGAATCAAAAGCATAGGGCATTGTCAAAAACCAAGAATGTTCAATCTCATATCAAGAGCTCATCAGATTCAAACGTAAGATCGTTCACTTTTGAATTAAGAGCTGAAAATCAGTTGTTTTTTATGTATTTATGTTAAACAACAATTTGTTATCAGTTTTTTTTCTTTTTTTGTTTCGCGTTAGAAAATGTAATTGTCAAACTATTTAGCAAGTTTTAGCCGACTCGAGGAATACACAACACCACAATGCAGCAGCAGTCTTTGCCTGTCAGTCCAACAGCCGTCTCTCCATGCCAGCAATGCTATAACTGTTTGGGAATTCCAAAGTAACATGACTACAAAAGTTTTTAGTTTCTCCCCACACCCCTCTCCCATAAAAAATGAAACTGTGAGAGCTGATTCAGCGCTATTCTCTCAAATGCGCTCGCTCTCCTCTCTCAATTTCTTTACCTCACTCCCCTTGCCAAAAAATACTAAGCTGAGAACGAATTAAGCTCGATTTCATGAGAGAAATTTTTAAAAATTCAAGAACGAATAGATTTCTTTTCAGGTGCGTTCGTACTTAAATTATTCGTTCTGCTTTTTTCTGGGTGTATGAAATCCTTTCTCTGAACTTCTTTTTGTCATGCTTGTATTGCTACTTGTAACTTCCTGTCTTCGATCTTAAATGATAGAACCAAATAGAGCTTTATATCTTTCAAGGATGTAAACCGATGGGAAATAAGGACTGGTTCGGTTCAGTGGTTCACACCACTGTTTCGGTTTATTACATGGCTTTTAAAGCCAACTGAACCGTCTTTTCGGTTCGGCTCAGTTTTTATTATAAATTAATGAAGGCGAATTTCTGTTTTTCCAAATATTTCCGATCTTCTTTCAGATCTGCGCGGAAAGGGATTCGCAACGCAATTTATGTTCTTGTTTGCCAAAAATCTGTCAAATCACAACACCTAAAGCCAATTCCTTAAGTATAACAACCCAATATTTTCTTGGTCTTTTGAAATTACGATTAGTTTCAAAAAATGAAAAGAACTTATTTCTAGGATCGCCCTAATTTCCGCCGAATAGAAACTCTTGAAGCCTGTACTTAAGTATAACGTCGCGAATTTTGCTGATATCTGTTCGAAAAGTTATTTTTTTCCAGACTTTCTAAGGCTGTCGGAAAAGTTGCCAAAATCGAGTTTCTGTTCAAGGTTCTTCTTTAATTTCGCCGAGTCTCAACCATTAAAATATAAAGTCCCAGCTTGCCCTCAAGTCTGCGCGGAAAGCTATTTTTTCCGAAGTTTCCAAGGTAAAGCAGTTCGAAAACGTTTTAAAAACTCCATTGTTTTCTTGAATCGACCTTTATTTCACCCCATCTCAACTCTTTAAGCCCGTTCTTGCGTATATCGCTGTAACTTACCCTGTAATCTGCTCGAAAAGTCACTTTATTCAGACTTTTGACTTTTGAAGTTTTGAAGTATCCAAAATGATTAATTCCACCGAATCTTAATCCCTTAAGCCCACTTTGAAGTCCTACATACAGAAATGTCCTTAAATCTGTTCAGAAAGAAATTTTTTGGACTTTTGAAACTGCAGAAGTTTGGAAAACTATAAAACTAGGATGGACATATTATTTGATGTAAAATAAACTTGTGTCCGTTGGGCTCGAACACATTTAAAGTATTCTCTCTGGTTTTTGTTTGGTCTAGTCCAAAAACCAATTTCATACCGAAAAACTTTTAAAAATGTTAAAGCTCATCTATTGCTTCAAAATTTAAAATATTATAATTTCATAAGTAAATATATGTGACTTTTGGACCATGTCGATCATTTTCGAAGGGACGCTGGTTCAGTTTTCGATTCGGTTTATCAGCTAGAATAGCGGCTCGGCTTGGTTCAGAGCCGGTTTGCATCCTTGATATCTTTACTAGTTAAAACCCTGGCCTTATAATTTGAATTTGAAGAAACTAACCTAACAAGTTCTTTATTTAATATAATATTTGGCTTGACACACACCAAATGTCCAGAGCCGAGCTCCTCTTAATCGTAATATAAATTTATGAGAACCAAGAAAAAGGTAAAAAATTTATGTTTTAGTGGACGTGACGGGGCTCTAAAGTGTTTGATATTACTCATACGCAGTGATGCCTTTCAACTTTTTAATTTCAAACAATATGTTTTCGTACTTTCAAAAGGATACTTTGACTAAAACTATAGTTTGCAAGGCATAAGGGAGGATACCAAATAAAATGTTTTATACTCACTTGCCTAATTAGTAAAGAAGGTTGGAGGAATAAACTTACCCAATGGTACCTTCGAGAATTGAGCACACTATTAAATAAATGTAAATGTAAGAAGACCAAAAACTAGGACAAAAATTATTTGGAGAACTTCGAGGAGTACTAACATGTGTCGCTGATCAAAGCGGCCAATTCGCAACGGTGGTTTTCATGTTATGAACTTTTTGGGTTTTAAAATCATTTTTTTACTTGCTAAATAAAAAAAACAAAAAACTTTACGTTCGTTGCCTGGGAATTGAACCCGGCACCTTGTAGTCTTGTACTTAACACGAAAGTCGGCATCTTAACGCTGTCGACTGTCGGCATCTTAACGTTGTCGACTGTCGGCATCTTAACGCTGTCGGCTGTTGACTTCATGACAAAATTTGGGAATTTTTTTTATCAAAATCGAAATACCTTGCCAGACTTTCAAAAGTTACAACGCGATATATGTAGGGCAGAATTCATTGTAGAAATTTCGGTGCAGCTTACTGGGCGTATGTGTAATTTTTAGAGCAAGCTTTATGGCCTCGATGCGCCCATTCATACTGTTTTTTATACCCTTGCAGAGGCAGAGGGTATTATAAAAATGTCCGGATGTTTGTAACGAATAGAAGGAAGCATCTGCGACCACATAAAGTATATATATTCTTGATCGGCCGCGAATCACCGAGAGTACTTGTTGCCGAAGTCAAAGATCTGCTGCGATCTGTTACAATCAACGCTTGTACACCATCGTCACTATCTCATCCGTCAGTTTTAAAGCTATCCTTACCAAACTTTGCACGAAGTCTTTTGGTACAAATACGCTGCACATTTGTCGGAACCGTCCGGATCGGATGACTATAGCATATAACGGCCAAAAAACAAATTTTAGTGAGAAAAACTTTTTTGTTTTCAATGGAAACGCCTCCAAACTCCGTATTTCTTAGTTTATTATGCTCTTCCATAATTCCACCAAATTTGGTCGAAACCGGACTTCTGTATAGTATAGCTGTCATAGAAAAGTAGAGTCTGAAAAGTAGTCTTAGTTAGAAAAACTTTTTTTGTTTCAATGGAAATGTCCTCAAAATTGGCACATATTTGTTTTATATGCTCCTTCACAATTCTACAAAGTTTGGTCAAAATCGGATGACTATAGCATATAGCTGCCATAGGAACGATGGGTCGAAAAACTAGTTCTTGTGAGGAAAACTTTTTTTTTGTTAATGGAAACGTCCCTTACATTGGCATACACTTATTTTATATACTTTTACACAATTCTACAAAGATTTGTCAAAATCGGATGACTATAGCATATATGTAGCGGCAGTATAAGTGATCGGTCGCAAAAAAGTTCTAGTGAGAAAAACTTTTTTGTTTTAAATGGAATCGCCTTCAAAAAATGTTCCTGTTAGTTTGTTATGCTCTTCCATGGTTTCACTAAATTTGGTCGAAATCGGACATCTTTATAGAAAAGTAAAGGTCATATTATACCCGTTACTCGTAGAGAAAAAAGGGTATACTAAAGTCGTGCAAATGTATGTAACAGGCAGAAGGAAGCATCTCCGACCCCATAAAGTATATATATTCTTGATCAGCATTAACAGCCGAGTCGATATAGCCATGTCCGTCTGTCTGTCCGTCTGTCTGTATGAACACCTAGATCTCGGAGATTAGAAGAGCTGGAGCCACAAAATTCCTACAATTTTAAAGACATCAAGCTCATATTTTGTAGTATAGTGTATGTGCCCAATATCTCCAATCTCTGAAAGTTTCATAAAGATCGGATTAAAAATGACAGAGTTATAAAAGTAATAAGAAACGTTGCATACTTTTTGGCGCCGCTATTGCTATTTGCTTACATAATGTTGAAATGCTCTGTTAACTAACATAAGGGAAGTCTATACAACATTAATTTTCCTGAGTAACGGGTATATGGAAGTCGGGCAGGACCGACTTTAACTTAAGCTCTCGTTTTTTAAGTGAATCTGTTTTTAAATTCCTAAGTGGTTCTAACACATTTGATATGGTAGACTTCTGGCTAACAGTAATACCATCTTGATCTTTGGAACTTTCATGCCTTTTTTGATTCAAGGTCTCTGTCATATCAAGAACGAATTGATCAAAGCTTACGTGTTTTATGGGCTGAAACCAAGATCATTTCAATGTTGCGAGATAAATATATCTCGAAAAAGTGTTAAAACACTGATTTCGAGTTTCAAATAAATGGCACTTGGTATAAGAATTTTCCTACTTATCGTACTATTGACACCGTTTGTACTTACTTTATTCAAGTTCAAAGTTCTTGCGATTGTATTGTGTGAGAGAGGCTTTGGCACCTACTATGTCGAAGACCAGCATTCAATTTCCGCTTTCTGAGCCGATGGTAAAAGAAGGTTTGAGCTTTTACGCAGTCGTCATCTTGACGGTGAAAATAAGAGCACCTAAGCACGCTTAAAATCACATAAGCCAAGGAAATGAGGAAATCACCTTTTGGCCCTTGGGCAATTAAAACAAAGTTTGGATAACTGTTCGAATAATTGTTGTGTTTAATCAGGGATTACCATTAAACAGAAAATCTAGCATAGATTTCCGAACCATCAAACCCATCATTAACCTCGACCCTTTCAAAAACACCAAGTCCAGTATCTGATTTCAAACGAATTTTCAGTATTTCCGTTTGTATTTAAGGGTTATCTTAAGGTTTCTTCATAGAGATTTGTCGAAACTTCAATCTTTTCCGGAGCAAGGGGGCAAGAAATCCTTAGAAAACCTTCTCTTAAACAAGTGCCAAAGGAAAACCCTCACAGATTGTACACAAAAATGCTGATTAGTCTGCAACAAGTGTTGTTGCCTGCATTAATTTCCTCGAACAAAATCATGATGATGGATGTGTCGCTAGCAACATGGATGTTTACCAAATAGAGCTGGAGGCACAGTCAAAAATTCGTACCAATCTTCTGGTGGACAGTGTGGTAGGTCAACAGCAGCCTGTGCAAGTAGAAAAGCAGGAGGAGCAAATTATTCCACAATTTGAAGAGCACGTCGAGGAACAACAAGAGGAGGAAGAGGAGGACGACGACGAAGAAGACGACGACGACGACGACGAAGAAGAGGACGTAGACGGAGAGGACGAAGAGGTTCCTCTGCTGCCAGAGGTCAGTTTCGATGCAAATTCAGACTTTAATTTGCATTTCTTTGATACGCCTGAGGATTCCTCGACGCAGGGGGCATACAGTGAACCAGGCAGCCTCGACTCCGACCAGGAAGGCGAGGATCAGTTACAGGATTGCCTGAGTGCCATAGAGGCGGATCCTTTGCAGCTGCTGCAGTGTGACCGCTATTACGGAGCAGCAGCTGCAACCACCACGCCGACCGTCCCGTCCCATCAGCCACATCAGCAGCAACAACAGCAACCGCAGCAGCAGCAACATCATCATCACCTCAGCTGCACTTTGAGCAATGGTGGAGGTCCTTTGTACACCATCAGCAGTGTGCATCAGTTTGGTCCGGCCAGCAACAACAGCTCCTCCTCCTCCTCCGCCTCAGCTGGCGCCCATTCCTCGCCGGACAGTGGCTGTTCCTCTGCCTCCTCCAATACTGTTTCCTCATCATCGTCATCAACTTGTTCGGAGCATTTTGCTCGCTCATCCACATCGCATGTCAATGTCAGCTCGTCAGCGGTCAGCTCCAGCTCCGGTGGATCCAACTCCAGTACCCCAGCCAACATCGGCCCAGCAGCAGCAGCAGCAGCAACAACAACATCTTCATCTGCTTCGCATCTAAACAAAGGCCAACCAGGTATGTCCAATTCCAAAGATCGCAGATGAAGTCTTCCGTGTTTGCCATTGTTATGGCTGTTGTTGTTGTTGTTGGTGATGCAGTTAAAAATTATGTTCAATAAATTTGCATTCATTGCATAACACGCCGACGGCAACAGCAACAGCAGCAACCAATTGAAAGTTGCCTACAGCTTTGTCTCGGCTTCTCTTCGCCTTTGCCTCGTCGGGGTTTTCTTTTCCATTTGCCTTCTTTTTCTTCGTTTTGCGGAAACTATTAAAGCGCAGCATGAAAAATGCGAAAATGAATATAATTCCCTGTTATTGGCCAATATGGCTCTTGCTGTTGTTGCTGTTGGTTTTTGTGTGCTCAGAAAATTGCTTTTCATGTTGCAGTCGTCTGTCAATGTTGTTGCAGTTATTGATGCAATTGAATGCCATTCAAGTATGTTTTCATTTTCATAAATCGCTTAGAATTGCTCTGCGGAATGAAGATTTGAGATTGGGTATTGGATAATTGGGAAATGGCTGAAGAAGAGTGAGGCAGAAGTTGTTAAGATTTTTTTCTTCTTCTTCTTATTTGGCCCGATATTTCAATCACAACCGTTTGACGGTCTCGGCCGCTGCAATTAATGCCCGCCATTCGCCTCTGTCTTGTGCGAGCTGGCACCAGTTGGTCAGTTTAAGCGCCTCAATGTCTTTCAGCACCTGTTTTTCCCAACTAAGTTTTGGTCGTACTGCACATTTTCCTTTCCCTAATTCGTTCGCCTTCCGCCTGTACACTTTTTTTACAGGAGCTTTTTCGTCCATACGAGTAACATGTCCAAGCCAGCGCAGCCGCTGTCTAAAACCTCTTCTGGTATCGAAAGGGGTTCTTTCCTATTTTGACGGAGCTTCGTGTGCTTCTCAACGTCATCATGCAAGGTCGAACGTACTTTGCTGGTATACCAAAAGTAGACAGGGCTTCAAATAACTTTGACTTTAGCGGTGTGTCGAAAGCGGCTTTATAATCAACAAAAGATGGTAGGTTTTGATTTTCGTCTCATGGGTTTTTTCCAGTATTTGTCTCAATGTGAATATTTGGTCTATGGTGGATTTACCAGGCCTTAAGCCACACTGATAAGGTTCGATCAGTTCGCTTATTCTCGGCTTTAGACGTTCACAAAAGATACATGGCAGAACCTTATATGCAATGGGTAGGAGACAGCGACTCCTCTTTTAAGTATTGGACATAGAACACTTATAGTAGACTCCAATCTTCGGGCATACTCCCTTCGGAAAATATTCTCCTTACCAACTCCTCGCTGCCAGCCTTGAACAATTCAGCGGGCAGCTCCAGCTGATTTCTTATTTTTTAGCCTTTTTATTGCTAACCAAACATTGTTATGGTCCGGTGGTTCTATTTCTATATCATCGATTAGTGATTCCACTACTTCTCCAGAGGCGTCATTGTGTTTTTCATCGCCTTCCAGCAGGTTGGAAAAATAGTTTCTCCATTTGAACTTTTTGGTAGAATTTTCGAGTCTCACTCATACCGAACAATCTTTAGACTTCCTCACGAATACGCCTTTCCTGCTCTTTCTGTTATCCTTCTGAAAAGGCGCTTCTCCACTCTCCTTTTCTTCCGATATCGCTACTTGAAAGCTAGCGTTGCTAGCGACTGCAAAGTTCTCCTGTAGGCAGCGTCTTTCTTGGCGGCACACATCATCGTACCATGTCTGTTTTCGGGAGTGCTCGGCAAATCCGAGAGTCTCTTTGGCAGCCGTACTCACGGAGTGTTAAATATGTTTCCTCTGTTCACTTATACCTGAAGGGAAAGTTGAAATTTCCTTGAGCAAATGGGTGAGTTTTGCTGTGTAGGCTTCGGAGGTCCGTTGTGGTACATTCAGCTTTCGACGTGTACAAGAGCGTGCGGCATGTGCCACACTGAGCCGTGTGCGTACTTTGGCTGCAACAAGGTAGTGATCCGAGTATATATGGGCTCCTCGGAAAGAATGTACTTCTAGCACACACGATGAATGCCTTCCGTCTATCACAACGTGATCAATCTGGTTTTCTGTGTCATGGTCAGGGGACGGACCTACAGGTCGCCATGTGGTTGTCGCGGTGTTTAAATCTTGTGCTACTAACGACCATATTCCTGCCAGCAGCAAAATCTCTTAGCCTCTCTCCATTACTGGAGGTATTCTTGCAGGCTTAATCGGCCGATTGTTGGACTAAGAACGGCTTCTCTCTCGATTTCGCCTAGCACGATCTTAATGTCGTGATCAGGGCAGCGCTGGTATGTACGTTCCAGGCGCTCATAGAATTCGTCTTTCGTCGCGGCTTCCTTGTCTTCTGTTGGGGCGTGAGCACAGATAAAGCTAATATTAAAATATTTTGCCTTAAGTCTGAGTACGGTTAGTCGCTTGTTAACAGGTGTAAGACTGATCACAGAGCGACGCAGTCTTCCGCAGACTGCAAAGCCGCACCCAAACTCGTGCTTTGTAGTATGTCCGCTATAGTAGATCTTTCAGGGGGCAATGGTTGATAATGTTTTTCTCAACTTTTTTCCTTGTCCAATCCATCACATTTCCTGGAGTGCGGTAACGTCCGATGAATATTTTTCGAGGACTTTCAGTAGCTGGACATAAGCACCCTCCCTGTTGAGGGTGCGAACATTCCAGGTGCATATCGTCAAATCGTGGTCCTTAAAACGTATGCGTGGGTCGTCATCGATGGTGGTCCGTATCCGAGGCATTTTTACAGCTTTCCAACCCGACGTAACGCCCCCTATTTGCGCCAGGGAAGGATCGCCGCTCACGTTAGCCAGCAGCTTCGCGGATGCATCGCTCTGTTACCAGGGGCTTCCAAGGGGAGGTGCGAGTCGACTTGAGACGCAGTAAACCAGGATCGCGCTGGGTTTACCATGTTAAACCGGTCAGCAACTTCACCTCACTACATACGCCCCCATAACTACAGTAGAGTTCCTGCCTTCCAAAGAAGCCCAAGTCATTGCCTATGAGTTCTAAATAGTGCCAATTTTATTAAAGGAGATATTTAATTCCCTTAAGTGTTTTTTGGACAGTTTGGATAAAATTTTGTGTGGTGTGATGAACATTTTCTGCCTAACAATACACCCAGAAAAAAACGGCTGCCAGCGTTCTAAATGAACTGGGATTGAATTTAAAATTTCAAGTATGATTCGTTATTGGGTTTACTTAATTTGAGTATGAAACATACTAAAATCGAAAAACGTGTGCTATGGTTGTGTGCTGTGCTTGAATCAAGAACATTTTGTACTTACAGTAAGTTCAAGTACAAAATATGTTAGATTGAGTACAAAATTGACTTATGATGCTAGATCCATAAAATGTAAATTCCTTTTAGGTGAGTCTGTTTTTAAAATTCCCAACTGATTCTGACTCTTTTGTTATGGAGTGTAGGTTAATTTTTGAACTAAATTAGTTCTACCATAGAGGTTTATTTATGGCCCTTGGATACTTTCAGCCTTCTTTGGTCCAATACAGAGAAATTTTTTTAGGAGAACTTGGGAATGGGCTCAAACAAAGAACATTTTTGACTTGTTTGAAATTTTCATTTTTATACCTTGTTCCTATTAAAAATGGGAAAAGGGGGATCATGAAGTTGTGCAAAAGTATGTAACAGGTAGAAGGAAGCATTTGCGACCCTATATATATATATTCTTGATCAGCATCAACAGCCGAGTCGATTTAGCCCTTTCCGTCTGTCCGTATGAACGCGTGTTTCTCAGAAACTATACGAGCTAGAGCCACATATTTTTGCATGTAGATAGGTATACCCGATTCAAAACGAGTTTGTTTCAGACTTGGAAAATTCCTCCCCCTCCCCCCTTTAAGCGCAAAAAACTGTCAGAGCCACAATTTTTAGTAATCAAGTAAGTATCAAGTAAGGCTCAATATCTATCTATTCTGAAAAGATCAATAAGATCGGACAATAAACACCGAAGTTATATACCGATAAATTTTGCTTGTGGTAGAGAGGGGGGGTCTTGCATTGTCAGTTATACCGCGCCGCCGCATGCCTTGCGTTTGTGAGTATGTTGGAGTGTGTGTATGTGTGAGTGTGTGTGTATGTAAAGGAAAACACACGAAATCAAGGGAACAGGGTATTTTGTAGTCGGGGCACTCGACTGCAGCTCCCTTACTTGTTATACACTTGAAAAGTGCGTTATAGTCTTGCCCAGAAGTTTGGAACGCATAGAATGAATCATCTCCGACCACAAAAAGTATATATATATTCATCACCTTGACGAGCTGAGTCAATTGAGCTTTGTCCGTCGGTCTGTCTGTTTCTACGCAAACTAGTCCCTCAATTTTGAAGCTATTGAGCTGAAATTTTGCAGAGTCATCTTATAGCTGCACACTGCTTATATGTCGGAACCGCGAAAATCGGATGGTCATTTCTTGTAGCTGCCATACAATTTGTATACCCTTGCAGAGGGTATTATAAAATTGTCCGCATCTCCGACCACATAAATAGTATATATATTCTTGATCAGCATGACGAGCTGAGTTCATTTAGCCCTTTCCGTCTGTCCGTCTGTCTGTTTCTATGCTATCTCTTCCTTCAGTTTTAAAGCTATCCTCAGCAAACTTTGCACGAAGTCTTTTGGTACAAATACGCTGCACATTTGTCAGAACCGGCCGGATCGGATGACTATAGCATATAGCTGTCATAGGAACGATCGGTTGGAAAACTAGTCTTAGTAAGAAAAACTTTTTTGTTTTTAATGGAAACGCCTAAAAAGTACGTATTTCTTAGTTTACTATCCTTTCCCATGATTTTACTAAGTTTGGTCGAAATCGGATGACTATAGCATATAGCTGCCAAAGGAACGATCGGTTGAAAAACTAGTTCTAGTGAGAAAAACTTTTTTGTTTTTAATGGAAACGTCACTTACGTTGGAATATATTGATTTTATATACCTTTACATAATTGTACAAAGTTTTGTCAAAATCGGATGACTGTAGCATATAGCCGCCGTATGAATGATTGGTCGAAAAAGAAGTTCTAGTGAGAAAAACCTTTTTGTTTTAAGGCCTGTATCCAGCACTGCGAAAAATTCTTGCCAGGAATATGCTATTTATTTTGAGTTTGTGGAACCCAAGTAAAATATTATGGCCAAGTTTGAATTGAATTAAATTTTAACAAAATAAGGCTAAACCAACTTTGGTCTACCATTGTAGACTTAATTTCAGTACGACGAGTCTAGTGGTTTACTATTGATTAAGCGGTCGGGTGTGACGACATCACACCTCTGCAGCAGCCACATTGGTCTCACAATTCGTTCTGAATTATTGGGCCAATTGCTGAGCAACGTGGCCCGAGAAGAAATAAGACTCAATGGTTGGTAGCCAATTAAATAATGTATGTTATATTTGAATACAAGATAAGAACATGAGCTCAGCAGCCGGGTCAAAACCTTGGCAAAATGAATCTGCTGCATGTGTAGCCATAAGGGAGAATGAAACTATTACAAAACAGAAACCGCTATAATTAATTTAATTAAATTAAATCCTGTATTATATTTATATAAGCATTATCAGGCGTTTGCTTTATTCTCCACCCCCATTCCGCCTCCATCTATGCGCTCATCACATCCAAATATTTGTCAAAAATATCTTCCTGAGCTGTGCAAAAGCTGTTTTGCGTTCCACACACGCTTTAGAAACGCCGCTATCGATACGCCGCTATCTATGCGAAGTGTGGATTTTGTTCAAGTTGCTGGAAACACAACAAACGAAACCGTAAACACAAAATTCCTGGGACAATTTTTTTCATATGAACTTTGGCAGGAATTTTTTTGATTTTCCGTTGCTGGATACCCTGCTTTACAGTCGAAATACATTGTCAGACTTTCAAAAATTGACTACCCGACCATTGTAGTGCAGATTTCATTGTTGGAATTTCAATGTAGCTTATGGGGCGTATGTGTAATTTTTAGAGCAAACTGTTTGGCCTTGTCGCGCCCATTATTATTTATATTTTTTTGTTTGAAATTTTATATCTGTAATACAAAAGGAACCTCTTAAGGGGAAGCCGTCTCTAATTTTCAATTTTGTCCTTAAAAAAGTAAAGAAAAATTTAAAATATTTTTGGAAAATTATTCACATAAACTGCAAAATTATTAAAATTTTGAAAAACATGGGCCAAGGAAATCAAGACCTTCTTCCAATAAACCCCGAAACATAAATTTTTGAGCAATAACCAATTGTAAGTTTGAACCAAAAAATTTGTGATAAATTGATAAAAGAATCTCTTGGAATTTATATG
Source organism: Lordiphosa collinella (assembly GCA_018904265.1). Classification (NCBI taxonomy): domain Eukaryota; kingdom Metazoa; phylum Arthropoda; class Insecta; order Diptera; family Drosophilidae; genus Lordiphosa; species Lordiphosa collinella. The sequence continues at coordinate 342,003 of JAEIFV010000191.1, read as the reverse complement.
TTTATCATTCATGAAATTAGTTGTCTCCTAATTAAATACAACAAGGGATTGGCCACCCCATCCTTGAGACTGAACACCCCCACCAACATCCTCCCATCCTAAATCCATAAATAACCATAAACACTTGAGCTAACTTGCTGGCAAATGCCTTAAGCTTGGGGCTTTCTAATTGGCTTTTCTGTTTACTTGTGTTGTGGCCAAGCTGGCAGGGATTTATTTGTGTGCCCACAACCCGACAATAGCAACAACTGCAACAAGGCTAACATTTAATTGCGGCAATTAGTGACCACAGTTGCCAGTCGGAAAATTGTAAATTGCAAACAAATTAAATTATACTTAAAGGGCGGGGAGGAAGGAGAGAGTTGTGAAGGGAAGTGCCTTTAACTTTAAAAATTTCTCTAGTGGCATGAAAAATTGCTTCATTCGACTCGTTTATCAACAATGCAACAAACTAATGGAAGAACATGCTTAAATATGAAGTCGTTGTCAACGTCTATCGCTTGCCTCTTTGTCTGACAACGCGGAAATGCCAAGCAGCAGTTGCCCCATTGTTGCTCCTCCCTCCCGCGTCTACAACAATGGCGTTGAAAATTGTCAACTTACAAAAGCGGCCAAATAATTTGCATTTGAACGCGGCGCGAAAATGAAAAGCTGGCACTTGAATTTCCTTTTGGCCGACGACATTTTCCAGACAACGTCGTGGTGAAAATTCAATTTGCAGTTGCACAAGCGCGTAACGCGGTGCCCAGTCTCACTCCGCCCCTTCCCCCTGCCTGCCTGTCCCTTCCGCTGTGTGGCGGCGGCGCGTGCAAGTTGCACATTAATTTCAATTCGCATTTTCGAGGTGTGGCAGCACCAATTGCAGTTCAAACTCCGCTTTTAGTTCATTTGCCTCTTTTACTTTTGCATTAGAAATCAAAAAAATAAAAGGAAAACGAAAGAAAAGGCAAATTGAATGCAAAATGAAATGCCAAGAAGCAAACATTTGTTGTTGTTGCTGTTGTCGGTGCCTCCTTTCCTCCGTCTGGCTCCAATTTTGCTGCCTCTTTTTCTGCAATTTGCATTGCAAATGCTTTTCGGCAGTCGCAAGGAAAATTGTGCGGCTGCAGTTTTCCTCGTGACTCGAACATTTTGTTGTAGGCGGTGGCGTATACGTGATTTTTTGCCCATTTTTATTTTCCTTATCGCACACATCGAAAGGAAAACAAAAACTAAAACAACAACTGCGCATCGTCCGTAGGTTGAATGCACTTTCAAGCTGTTGCTGTTGATTGGCAGTTGTTGTTGTTGTTGTATTTGCTTATTGTGGATCTGTTGTATCTATGGCAAAATTGAGTTGCGGTTTTTATTAATCCAGCAAATGACTTTATTTCTTTCAAATTGGTTCTGAAATCGTACAGCGAACCGAAAATGCTGAACCAAATCGAAACACCCATGAAATGAGAGCTTTTAAGATTGTTTGGATAGCGAATTCTGCTGATGCAAAGTACAAAGACAAACTGGTCTCCTTGATAGTCCCCTGTACCAATTAAACTGGAATAAAGTGGGCATCATAGAGTTCCGCGACTGTACGTAACCGGCAGAAGTGCACCGGTTCGACGCCATAAGGACAAAGCCTTGAAATTTAAAGTTGCCTAATTTGAGGTCGCCCAGATTGAAGTCCGACATGTGGAGCTTGAGCTATCGCATTCCACCTAAGTCCTTTCCTCACCGGAGGTAATGTCTTAGGCTCTTCCAGAACTCTCTCCTAGTTTGAAGTAAACCGCTCTGGCCATGTAGCTCACCTCTGATTAATTGTTTGCTTCGAATCAAGCAGAATGGTCAACAGGTTGCTTGCGGCCTGTGCCCCCCACAACTTAGTGCTGAGGTAATGTACAGCGGACAGCCAAATTGAAAAATACCACAGAAAGTACGGTACGAATATTCATACCCTTCGTAGAACGGAAGGTTGGGTTAGCAGATCGGTTCTCAAAAGCATAGAACCCAAAGATTTTGTTTGAACCTTGGTTCATATTATATCTTAATAAATCTTGGAAAAGTTTTAACCGTTCTTATTTCGGTGTTTTTCAGATATTACTCGACTGGAATCTCTTTATACGTTTGCAAGACCATAACTTTAACATAACTTTAAAATGCCGAGTCCTAATAGCACTTGCAACACTTTACTTAAATAGGAACCGTTCCAATACTTTACCATTAAGTTCAATAGTGCGATATCACTGTAATGGTAGTTAAGCCTTGATGTGCTTTTGCATCACTTTGGCCACGCATGAGCTCAAACTTGGGTCAACACTGACGTCTTTCGGTAAGGGCTCTTCGGACTGGGAGGATCTTTTACTCATGAAAGTAACTGCTTATCACACAAGAAAAATGTGTTGACCTTGCCTCTGATAGATGTTATACCGAACTAAACAGTAAAAATAAGGATCCAAAAGTTCCTTTTGGACTGGATATGTCTTTAATATCCTTTTGATCATCCAACGGAGCTGTAAGTCATCCAAAGGATGATCGTTTATCATATCCTTTGGATGATTAAAATTATAATTAAGATATATCCATTGATTTGCTTTCTCGTGTGTGTTCTGCTTCTAGAGATTTGACGGTTAAAACCCGCAGTTTCGAAAAAACTGATTTTTAAAGCTTAACGACCTAATATTTTACACCGATTGGTCTCAGTTGTACACTTGTACTGGTGTTGACCTTACCATACAACTTTTCTACAATACCTTGAACTCTCTTTTTGATGTTTGTGTTCCACTGGAGCGCCCTCGCTGTCCAGAGAGTCAACCTTGGTTCTCAAGGGATCTGACAAACTTGAACAACAGGAAGTTGAGATATTTTAAAAAGTATACGATATCCGGTAAATCATCGGACTTCTCCCGTTATGTGCTTGTCCGTTATAGCTTTAATTTGCTTAATGCTCAAAGATATAAAGATTATCTTGACCGTTGCAGGCTTCAATTCTCGCAATATCCTAAGCAATTTAACTCGTTTGCTTACTCTTAAACGTAAGTCTTCCACTTTGCCTTCCCCGGTGATGTATGGTAACCAGAGCTAGCAAATAACAATTGACCGTTTTTTGTTGTCCAAAAATAACAGTTTTTTACAGACCCTTTGAGCAAAAAGTCAGAGATGAACCGTTCACATCGGCTCATGAACGAATCGCTCAGTGCTCAACGAACAACCAATGAATTTGTTTACATTTTGCTCTGCTCGTTCACTGAGCAGATCGTCGCGAGCGAAGAATATAAAAGTCATTTGCGTTTGTGTGTGTGTATGCGTGAGTGAGGTGTCTGTTTGGACTTGCGCCTCACACAAGCCACACACATACAGCAAATAAATAAATGAAAAAAAAAACCCTTTGAGGTGAGCCGTTCGGCTTTTTGCTCTTCAACTGACTCTTAATGTGCGAGCGCTCAGTCGGACCGCTCTCTATAAACTGTTATTGAAAGAGCAGAACAAGCAACGCTCAACTGAGAACAGTCAATTGAAATCCAAAACAAAGAGAAACGAAGTGTTCTGCTCAGAGCGAGAGCAAGCGTGCATGGATTTTTTCGGTTTTGTTATTGAGCAGACCGCAAAGGCAAAAATGTTCAATTGTTATTTACGAGCTCTGATGGTAACTCTAAGGCAAACACTGATCAAGCAATAGCCGATCTGTTTGCTTAGTTTTTAATTCAACCTACTTGTCTTCTAGGTACTGTGCGAATCAACCATACTCTTATAGGTTGAAATGTCTAATTGCATTTTTAGCCCCGTGATCATTGAAAGCTCACTCTTTTGCGATCTTAGCTCTGACAAACACGAAAATGCACCAGGCCCTGATGGAGTGCCTGGCTGTGTACTTAGGTTCTGTGCGGATGCACTTTACACTTCTCTTGTCCGTCCTACATTTGAGTATGGATCATATGTGTGGTCTCCGTAATATTCGACCCATCAAGACAGAATAGAATCTTTGCAAAAGCTATTCTTATTGTTTGCTCTTCCTGGTTTAAACCGGAATCCTGAGGTCCGTTTACCATCTTACTATAGTAGATGCTTGGTGTAATCTTCATACATAGACTTATTTATGGCGAAATCGACTCATCGGAGTTGGTTAGCCAAATTAATCTCAATGTTCATTGTAGATTGTCCCGTAACTTTCTCCTTTTTATCCCTGAAACGTTGTATTATCTTGCAAAATCCGTTTCGTGTCCTCTGAGCTGATTACAAAAACTCTACCGCTTAATCAATTTGGAATTGGCCCGTAGGTAACATTATTTTGTACTTTTTCATCCGGTTTTCGTGTAGCACGTTGGCGGCCGGCCCTTTCGGGGGGAGGTGGGATGGTATTTTGCCTGGGGTACTTGAACGTACTGTGCATTGTACGTCAACGTCCATATTACATATCCAGTGCAAATGGATACGGGAAATCATCCAATGGATATTTTTTTATAACCTTTTAGTGTAGGAGATACGATTGGGTTTGATGTCATTCCAAATACAAAAACAATTTTAATTCAATAAATTTTTGGAAATATATGGATAGGGCTTAATACCGATTCGGCCATTTACGCTTGTAAATTTCCATCATGTTCTTGGCTATGTGTTTGTATGCATATGGTAGTTATAAAGCCAATAAATCAAATTAATTAAAATAATAAATGAATAATTCTGTCGATTATTCCATAATCAATACCAAATGCTTCACTTCATCTTTGCTGATTCTCTTAACAATAAAATAGAATGAGTTTCTTTAGTACTTACAACTTATACGGCGATCTGAGCAGCCAGGCCAGGTTCATTGATGCTGTATCTAATATAATAAACTGTCATTTCAAATGTTCAACTACTTAATTAAAGTTCCACGAGATTTCAACTCGCTATCCACTTGGGTAGCCACCTGCCTTGAAAGCGATCGTCGGGCCGCCGGCCCAAATAAAATTTTGTCGGGCCGCATGTGAAGTAAGTAAATTCGAATGACATTCTTTTCGTTTAGGCGCCTGAAGCCATCTTTACACACAAACAAACACATGCACAAACGCAAATACAATCGTCTACGAAAAGATTTAACAAGTATTTATTCCTGCTGGTTCTTTTTGAAACATGGAATCAAGTTACAGCAAAGAAGGTCATATAATTTCGATTTCGATCAACACTTTCAGTGTTGAACAGTGTTGAGATGAATCTTGATGTTGAGGAAGACGCTATTTACGACGAAATATTTTCTTTGGCAAAAAACTTAACTTAAATTTCCTTGCCTGGGAATTGAACCTGGGATCGTTCTTAACACGAAAGTCGGCATCTCAACACTGTCGTCCACATGACCATATTGGGATCAAAAACATTATTTATTAAAATCGAAATACCTTGCAAGACTTTCAAAAATTGACAACTTGGCACATGTAGCAAAGATCTCATTATTGGAAAATCGATGTAGAATTCGGGGCGTATACGTTATTTTCAGAACAAACTTTATGGCCTCGTCTATAATGCAAAAGGAACCTTCCTAGGTGGTTAGGTTTTAACCGAACGATTTTTTTAATAAACCTGATTTGAACCGGATGTAAGGGGTTCGGTCTTAGACCGGTTTGCAGCCTTTGCCCACACAGTGAGTACAGGTACACTAGAGGCTGTCTGTATGCTTAAATTCAAGTAAAAAGCATATACTTTTACTTCAGCCCTTGCCCTCTGTCCATCCAAATCCTTAAATCTGAAATCAGTCTTAATGTCCAGTGACCGTTCGTTGACTCTGTCCATCGGTTTTGCCATTGCAGCAAGGGGTCAGCCGGCGATCGTCTTCTGATCTCTTGTGATGCCAGTTATGATCAAGACTGCATCATGGGAGACTGTTAGAAATGCTCAGCGCACGCTAAGAGCTCATTATGGTCGAACCGAGTTACTGCCTACACAACGTTCCACCTTAGCAGCTGCAGTCCTCGCGTGTTGGCCATAATTCGGGCCAGCGATGCTGCAGTCATGCCAGCCTTATTGCTTGCTTTTAAGAGGTGTTGCCTATAGCATAGCCTATGATCTATCATTACCCCTAGACACCTCAGGTGTGGTTGCGATATCAGTGAGGAGTTGGCTTTAATAATGGTGACTGTCTCTACCATTATTTTTCTGCTAATTAGGACAGTTTCAGTTTTTGGTAAATTTTATTATTGGTCTTGGTTAATAGGGGAGAGCTTTTCACCCAAAACTCCTAATAAGTCTCTACAGCCGAGGGGCAAGCCTTGCTCCCATTGCTCCGATTGCCTGGTTATTCTACGGCACTGGCGCACGCAGCCGCATTAAATTGCCTCGGTTCTTGGCGCCAGCCGCACACAATTTTCTCGCTTCGAAGCGAGTTAAAACAGCAAATCCATTGCGCATCAGCGCATGGCGCCTATAAGTCGCACAAGCAGTCGGAAAAACAGATGCAGTGTGCGCGATCAAGACGACTGAAAAACAAATACAGCAGTGTGTGTCTGGCTTGCCGACTGGAGCCTCGCCAATAAGGGTTGTTTTCTTGTTCTTGTTGTTGGTCTACTCCCAAACTCAAATCTTAGCCCACCGTTGCTCTACAGTAAGAATATCGAGCGCTAACACCAGGGGCTGACTCACCTTTGATCCTTCTCTTAAGACTCTGGACCGCAGGTATCCAGAGCTAACTTACGGCCCGATTGTTGCCTTGTGCTGTGTGTGTGTGAACGTGACTAGTGGTCTACATCGATGGTATCCCAACACTATCTACAGTTTTAGATAGCTTTGTATATTCAATACATTCAGGAAACTTTGAAAGCTTAAAACATTTACGTTCCATTAAATGAGTTATCTGGGCTTGGACAAATTTCTCAAATTTTTGATGAATATGAATGATGATGATGAATGTTAACAACATTTTCGAACACGAACATTTGGCCGTCATCTTATATAGGGTAGCAGATGAATATTGCTACATTGGGCGTTGTCCCAGAAATCTCTTCCAACCAAATTCCAACCCAAAACCAATTCTCGGTGTCCTAGAAATCTCTTTCGGTTGGTTTCAAACCTCTCGTATTTTGTTGCAAGATTTTGGCAAACCAACCAAAAGCGACTTCACAAACCCACGCAATTTATCACTGTTTTTGTAGTAGGACCATAATCTTATACACACACCTTTTAACTAGACTTTCGAAGAAAACGAAATCTCTCAAAGTTCTGCGATACCAACGGATTTCTCGAGCAATTTGCAAACCAACCGAGGCCAAAATCTCTAGAGATTTCCAGGACACCCCCGATAGAGACCGTTTGCTGGCCCATACAAATCGTCTCGCCAATAGACTGGCGAAAAAGAAGATACGGAGACGGCTCAAATGGCGTCATCCGTCCGAACTTCATGGATTCATAGAAAGCGCCTAACACGCCGTTACCAAATTTTGATTTCAAAAAACTAAAGCAAATAAAACGAGAGCGTAAGTTAAAGTCGGTCCTCCCCGACTTCGATATACCCGTTACTCAGGGCAATTAGTGTTTAATAGCCTGTCCCTATGTTAATTAACAGAGCATTAACATTAATGTGACAACTTCAACATTATGTGAACAAAAAGTGCATGTTTTTATCCGATCTTTATGAAACTTTCAGAGATGGTAGATATTGGGCACATACACTACACTGCAAAATATGAGCTTGATATCTTCAAAATTGTTGGAGTTATTCAACATTTTTTATTGTGGGGGCATTAGAGGGCGTGGCAAAAATTTGAAATAAACTTGATCTGCGTAGAGACATACAAAATTTGGTGGCTCTAGCTCTTCTAGTCTCCGAGATCTAGGTGTTCATACAGGAATCTTCTCCTGGGAAGCGGATTTCTTAACAATCTCTTTGTTCGCGTCTTTCTTTTTTCGGCGTTTTTTGCTGTCGGTGTGATCTTACCAGGACCTAGCTTCTCCGAATCCTTGGAAGAATCTTTACTTTTCAGTTTTGGGTGGTGGCCCGCTAGTTTTGGTGATAGTTTTTGACGCTGAAGCCTTAGCAACAGGTTTGGTTTTTTGTTTTGTAGGCCTTAAGGATTTTGTCTTAGGGAATGCTTTTATGGGAAGCGGATTTCTGGTCGAGTGCTGACTTCGCTGCTATCTTTTGCTCGGTGGTCTTGCAAGGACCCTGCACAGCCGACTTCTTGGAAGAATCTTGAGTGGGACTTCTTTTAGAAAAATCCTGAGAAGGTTTTTTTGACATACCAGCAGAAGAATTCTCATCAGTTTTCTTGGAAGATTTTACGGCCTTGCAAGGAACTTGACTTCTTGGAAGAATCTGCAGCCATTGGGTGCATTACGAAAATGCGCCTTGTCACTTAAAGATTTGATATATAAAATTTTATCATTTGGACGTGTTGCTCCGTAATTTCACATGAGTAATTAAAATCTAGGCTAAGCAGACTTCAAGGAACCAACATGAAGGCTGATTTTTAGGCAGCTTTATTTGAGTTGATAGAACGATCTGTATAATGATTTCAGGTAAACGTTGACCGGTGCTGCGCCTCAAATGGTTCATACGCTGGGTCCTATTCTCAAACACTTCGGGCTGTATGTTAAGTATAAATTCTTCAGTATTGTCGCTATAGAATTGAGCCTTAACATAGTTCCACAAAAAATTGTCTAAAGGCGTTATATCGCACGATCTAGGCGCATAGTCTCCAAAACTGAAATAACTGTACACCGAACTTGTCTATTAATGACATCGTCTTGCACCGTCTTCTTGAAACCTATATTAGAAAAAAATTTCTTATACAAGTTTCTATGATTCAAAAAGAGATTCTAGTTCAGAAAAGAATATTTAGATGCCAAAGGCTCTTTCATATATAAAAAAAAAAAAACAAAAAGTTTGTAGTCCGCAGGTACCGCTCTGCATACCTCACAGGTAAAGTTCCTGCCTTTGTCATCTTTTAACAAGTACGGTCCATAATCCACACCAAACAGTGCATTTTTCGGGATGCATTGGCAGTTCTTGCAATGCTTCTGGCTGCACTTCACACAAATACGGCAATTTGGTTTGTTCACGTATCCATTCAACCAGAAATGAGCTTAAGTAACAGAACACAATTTTCTGAAAAAAAGTGTATCTTCATCCAACTTTGACAGTGCCCCTTCACCAAAAGTTAGCCGTTGTGCTAGGCCGTGTGGGTTCAATTCTTGCACAAGCTGTATTTTAAAAGGTTTTATACCCAAATCCTTCCGAAAAATTTTCCACGTTGTGGAGTAACAGAGGCTTAATTGCTGCGAACGGCGTCGAATCCATAATTCAACGGCCATTAACACCACTGGCGGATACAGCTGCTATATTTTCCTCTGTCTGCACTCTACGTATGCGTGTTGGTGGTTTAATGTCAAATAATGTAAATTTGGTGCGAAATTTAGTTAATTAATTTTGATAATAATTCAATAATCTGCTAGCGTTGTTCGTTTGTAAGTCGATTAATGGTCCAAACTGAACATGTTTGACAGTAACATGTGCCACGAAAACAGCTGAGCTGCCAAGAAGTGTAGATCGTGATTGAACAAAAGCTTAAAAGTAGCAAGGAAAAACATACGCTCCCAGAAATGAATACAGAACTTTATTTACTTACTGTACTTATGGGTATCAAAACGCATTAAGTGAACATTATTTTAGTTCTCCTTCCAAGCCAGTGTTCTAGTTTAAACTTAAGCATTTTCTCCTCCCCTTTCAACTCAACAACTTGCAGTTTCTTTAAAGCTTGATTTCCATTTCATTTGTCCCGTTTGCCAACATTTTGCCACCGACAGCTGCCAATGGGTTGTCGCCTCCTTCATCTAAGTGTGACAAACGAGGCAATGTGTTCAACAGTTTGTGGACAGATGGAAATTTCAGGCGAAATGATAGCAAACACATTTAGTAAATTGGATTTCTGCTTTGGCTTAGGTGGCGTATGAGCAACGTTGCAACTCACATGACAACTTTTCAATGCAGGAAATGTAAAGCCAACGAATACATTTTATCATTTCAGAGCAACAACACTCCTCACAACACTCACAGCAACAGCAGCAGCAATTGACACAACAGCAGCAGCAGCAGCAACCATTTGGCTTAGCCGATTCCAGCAACAACAGCAGCAGCAGCAACAACAACAACAACAACAGCAGCAACCACAATAGTGCCAACAGCAACGGCGTCTCCTCGAAATCGTTTGTGCCCTGCAAAGTTTGCGGTGACAAAGCATCGGGCTATCATTATGGTGTAACCTCCTGCGAGGGTTGCAAGGTGAGTTGCACCATTTCCCTTCCCTTTTAGCACATTGATTTATGCATTTCAATTATTTTCCAGGGTTTCTTTCGTCGCAGCATTCAAAAACAAATCGAATATCGTTGCCTGAGAGACGGCAAGTGTTTGGTCATTCGCCTGAATCGCAATCGCTGTCAATATTGCCGCTTCAAGAAATGCCTCTCGGCTGGCATGAGCCGCGACTGTGAGTAAATTTATGTTTAAGCCAATTGCAAAAATGTTGCATAAATGGTAAAACTAGTCGAGAGACGAAAAGTGAAGGGGAGGCTGCACCTAGTTGGGGTCCCCGGATAACTTTATTAGCTGTGAAATCGCTATTGGGAGATTTTTGTTTTTGCAGCCAGATTGTTGATAGTGCCAGTTAGCGCTGTCAATGGGAATTGTGCAGACCATCTGGGGTGGGGGCGGTGGATGGGGCAAGTCGTTGACAGAAATAATAGAATAAAGTGGTTAGTTGATTGACATTTAAAATTGGGAATTGGGGAAAAACGCTTTTATGTTTTGGTTAGTTTACAAAGTGATGTTAATTTAGTTTTCAATCAGAATGAGACGATTTTCTGAAAGCCTACTTTTAACTAGGAACACAACACATTTGGTTTCAAAACAGAGTCACACTCAAGGACAGATCAGTTTTTGGGCCAACATCAAACCAAGGCAATATCGAATCTGTGTTCTTGTGGCGGTTCCAGTTCACACTAGACAACACTTCACTAACAAGTTCGATACTCGATAAGAAACTCATCTACTTTACATCTCTAACATATCATATAGTCACACTATTCACTCAACACTCTACCACAGAACACACTCTCGGCCAGACGCCAACCAATAAATCAAATCTAAATCAAACCAGTGTTTTATATTTAATAGTTAAAGAGGCGAAGCCACATTTTTGTGGCGACTCTGCTGCCACTAGACACGAACGACTATCGATTACTTTGGCGGCTATGGTCACACTATCATAAAGCTTATTCATCTCTCATCTCCAGGAATTTTAGTGTTATTTGTTGGGAGAAACCAGCTCCGAGCGCTGGCTTCGCGTTCGCTTGTCTCACACACACTCGAATGAATCTCCCGCCAGAGTAATCGATAGTCGTTCGTGTCTAGTGGCGACAGAGTAGACCAGGGTTCCCCAAGAAGAGAGGAGAGAAAATGTGTGAATGTATTGTGTGCCTTGCACTGCGCAAAATTGGGAGCAAGTCGGGGATTGGTAGGCGATTGTGGGACTTGCGGCAAAATGAGTTGTTGTTTTAAAAATGTTTTTGTTTATCGTTTTGTGTGAATGGCACTACGCAAAACTATGAGTAAGAGCGTGATTAGTGGGCTATTGTTGAATTTGCGCTAAAATGGGTTATTGTTGTAAAAATATTTAGGTTTATTCTGGACTATTTATAGACTTGAATATTGCATCTATTTTTTTATCTCCCGGATATCATTTAATACGTAAAAGATCTTCAAAATGGCTAGTACTTAGTCTATTTCACATCGAGTGCTTAATTATTTTCATGGTAGAAAATGTAGATTCACAAATATAAGTCGTTGTGAACATCGAACAAAGTTTTAACATTGCCTTTTTTGTGGATGGATATATTTGTATTGAGATTTCTTTCCAAAAATCAATTCCGGTACCTAGGGGCAACATTATATCATCTTTCATTGCGTTTTTTTTTTTTTTTAATATCCTCGGGAAATGAAGAGTTTTCAGTTTCAAGGGGATTATTGAAAATTGAAATTAGCCAGTCGATTTGGTTTAAATCCTCAAATCTTTCATCAATTTCGGTTGAAAGTGTATTAACTGCATCTGCATAGTCTTCCAATCGGCTATTGTTGGGGTGTAGCTTAAATTGATGTTCGGTTCTATTAAGATTTGACAGATCTTTATTTTTTACTTGTGATTTAACCAATTTTCTTTCTCTAAGAAAGATTTAACTTCTTCTCAAAGATTATAAAGACGTTCTAGACTTTTAAAAAATAAATTATTCATAAAAATATAAACAAATATGCAGAGTAGCCATAGTAGTTTTTTGCAGTGTAGCCCGTAGGCAAAGCGCCGTCAATGTGCTCGACTCGACGCGCAGACTGCGACTGACAAATTTTGTTCTCTCTGCCAGTCAGTGAGACGACTTCGGCATGCCTTCGGCTGCCTATACATGTGAGTTGCCGAAAGTGTTCGGCCCCCGGGGCATGGCTGGGGAACACTGGAGTAGACACATTTTCATAGGGATTCAGGTTGTGCTTAATCTGCTACTTTTATTTATTGTTGCACTTAACTAGTTTAACATGTTTTGTTGATTGCGAGCTGACCCGAGGCTGCCAGCCTGAAGTTGCACACACCAAATCTCCTGGAGATCAGAGAAGAATTGGCTTCATGATAGTGTGACCATTGCCGCCAGAGCAATTGATAGTCGTTCGTGACTATTAATCGATAGTCGCTCGCGTTCAGTGGCGGTTGAGTCGCCAATGATCTCCCCCTCCAGTGACCGTGTGGGAGCGAAAGGACAAGATGGGTAGAAACTACGGAGTTGGGTAGTTGTGTTGATGGTCGGTGTGGCCTATGAGTAGGCGTCGATGTCGCTATGAGATGTCGCCTCTTGTCGAGGTTGGTGCTTGCTCCGAGTGGGGGCTTATAAGCAAGTTCGTCTGAGCCGGAATGATATCGCCTTTTCGTTGAGGTGCCTCGATTGAGGAGCCTAAGTTGAGGTTAAAGTCAGAGGCCAGAGGCTCGAGGACTTCGTGTTGTTTCAGTGGAGGCGGAAGTTACCTCTCGTAGAGAGCTTCAAGTTGCCTTAGTTGAGGCGGAAGTTTTCTCTTGTGGAGAGCTTCGATGTGCCTTAGTTGAGACGGAAGTTACCTCTCGTAAAGAACTTCGAGATGCCTCAGTTGAAGACTTTGCATTTTAGGTTTAGGTTCACGGACGTGCGCGTAGGACACGACTGAACTAGAATCGATGTACCTCGGGTGAGGACTTTGTCGCTGCCTCGGATAAGGACTTTGTCGCTGCCTCGGAATATTACTTTGTCGCTGCCTCGGATGAGGACTTTGTCGCTGCCTCGGATGAGGACTTTTTCGCTGCCTCGGATGAGGACTTTGTCGCTGCCTCGGATGAGGACTTTGTCGCTGCCTCGGATGAGGACTTTGTCGATTAGGTTTACAGGCGTGTGCATAGTAGACACGACTTAACCAGAATCGGTTGGGTTTCGGTTGAGGTGAGGGTGCGAGAGTCTGTAGCTAGACGTCGCACGTTGGCGACAGCCTTGTTAGTTACACGACTGTGGGCGCAGGTACGTTTGTTCGAGATCTTGTAGATGGCTCAGGCAGGCAGTAAATGCCAATCAAAGAGAATTAGCTGGTCGTTTGTGGCCGTTGGTACTCGATTGAGTGATTGGAAATGAGGCCCAAGCTGGCATCATTTGCCATAATTGGAGCTCTCCTCGTTGTGGCAGGTTTCCTGCGGTTCAGTTATGCCAGCAAAGAAGGCAGTTGTCCAGCTGTACAAGTTCGTACGAATCGATTGGCATGCAAGTGCATGCACGTTGCTCGATGAGGGACGATCGATGTTGCAGCCGTCGAAGTTGAAGAGGGCCGTGGACGCTGAACCACTGGTCAATGGCATCGTTGTCCCGACATGAGAAGTGTGTTCTTTTGGGGATGTGGCCGTGGACCGTTGCTGATTGACCTGGGCGAAAAACGCAAGAAGCTGCTTGCAGATGCACATGTGTATGGGTGAGCGTGCGTCGAATTTTTAGGGCGCCACTCGTACGTGTGGGTGTGTCTGGTGAATTTCACAACAGATCGAAATTCCATTGTTGCTCTGCGAGTACGTATGTGTGTTGATTCACCCCAGTAGGACATTGCAGAATGTGTTGAGAAATCTCAGTACATCTGGTGGCATGAAATTTCACTACATGCAAAACTCAGGGGTTTGGCAGCGAACGTCTCAGGTCTTCCCTCCTACGACTCACAAAGTTAGTACATCTGCAGTGCTGAGAAAGTAAGAAATTTCTAAAGCCGAAGGCTGCTGATGACGTCACCCCAAATGGAAACGTTTGAAACCCCTGGGATTTTCGGCGTTTCCATTGCAAAAGGAAGCCGAAGGCTCAGGTGTTTGCAGGCCTTCTCACGTGAAAAGTAAGCATGAAAGTTGTACTTTTTTCATGATGACTAGTCCGACTGGGTACCTAAGCGTGTGCGTGTGTGTATAAGCGTTCGGGGTCACCACTTATAGGGATTAAGAGGTCGTTCTTAATTCACTATTAATATTTATTGTTTATTAACCTAATTTTCCACCTGCTGACTTTCAAGTTTGTTGGATCCTTGTACCTTAGAAAGGCCAATAAAGCCAGTAACAAGTGTTTAATTCGTATCCCGCTGTGTTATAACTCTCTTTCATTATCACCTCCAATGGCCAATTTATATTCAAAGATCCTTCAAGACTTAACCAGAATCTCCCTCCGCACTCCACACCAACAATCATTAAAAACTTCAATTTAGCCATAAGCCAACCCAAAGAGGCCAACGAAAAGCCACAAAACCAACCTAACCATACACAAATTTGCCTCTTACTCGTACCCAGACTGGGGAAAATACTTCCTGAAAACTCAAACCAAAAGCCAATACACCCACAGGCCAAGAGAGCAATCACAAAACTGACTTTAAAACGAAATTAGTTTTATGACTGTTGTCAGCAGCAACAACAACAACTGCAGTTGCTGTTGGCTTTGCCTTCCAATGCAATTTATTTGATGTTGCACGATTAATTGCCCAAAAAAAAAATCACAAAAGAAACAAAGTATCCAGCATCCATGCAAGTTGGCTGACAGACAGAGAGAGAGGCAGTCGGCAGGGAGAGGAGGGGGGCGTGGCATGTGCTATGGGTGGGTGTGTTTGTGACAAGCAAAAGACATTTGTTGTTGTCACTGTCAGTGTTTGCCGCTGCAACATTTGTAGTCATTTTTTATGACCGCAGAGTCCGTGTCTAATGCTAAGCAAACACTTCCTTAATTTTCCCAATGCATTGCGCTCGCCCACACCATTCCATCAGCAGGCAGCCAGTCGCCCACACAAAAGCCACGCTTTCGCGTCTTTAAAGATCTTTTGCCCGTGTTTGCTTTTTCCATATTATTTTTCATTCAAAATGATTTTTTCAGCACACATTTTCCCCAACTGCCTGGACCAGGTTTGATTTTGATGGCAAAGTTTTTTATGGGGCCGAAGATCATTTGGTGCTTGGCAGAGAAGGTAAAGTCCCAAGCACAGTGGAAAATATGAACGAAAAACAAAATGATCAAAAGTTGATCTCAGCACTTTGAGGAATTACTAATATATTGAAATCAGGGTTCGTATTTCAATTTGAAATACTAAAAAATTATATTTTAAGCTTTAACATTTGTAGAACATTTCTTTTTTATTTAATTGTCAGACTATGGAACTCAATTAAGTAATTAATATACTAAAACCAAAAATAAGAAAATCTTTTTCGGTTGAGCATTGTGAGAGGAAAGACGAGTCAGGTTATACTTCTAGTTTAGTCTCTTTTGATGTTCTTTTGTTTAAGTTACACTTCCACTCTCTACAACGGCTTACAATAGAATCATCTAGTCGCGTCTCTTTGAGCATACACGTTACAGTCTTTTTATAGAGTGGTCTTATATCTAGGTGTATGCGAGAAAGAGATGACTATGTACCATAATGTTATGAGTATGTTAATGTTAAAGGGAATAGCCGTTAGGGTGACCATGAGTCTTTGAATGTATCGTCTCTATCCTACTACAGCATTGAGACAAAATTTTTAAATTCATTTAAAATTAAATCAATATCAAGTGAATATTATCAACACTGTAAATCAATAAAATACAAAAAGCAAAACAACATTGCGTATGAATAGTTAAAATAAATCTTTTTGTGCTTAGTTTACATCAAAAAGTTTCAAATAGGAGCCAGTTATTATACCCTAAAGGTCCGGTCAAAAGGTCAATCTGGCACAAATTAATAAAAAAGAGAACACCCGGTACGAGCGAAACTCTTTACGACGGATGACCTGATATTACAATACTTGCAAAATAATATAAAGTAACATTATTGCCCACGAAAACGATACAATAACGCTGTAAATTGTAATTTTACTTTTAACCAAAGATTTTGTATCTTAGTATCGCGCCGGAACTGATACTCAGCTGTGGTATCAGGAGTAATAGAACCTGCTCAAATTAAACTGCCAGAGGCCAATGAACCATTAGTTTTGTAACTGCTCAACTAAGCTTCTCAGTCATTGTAAATTATGATTAGGAATTGCCAACTGTTTATTTGACTTACTACTCAGTCTGAGCTTTGAAATAAGGGTTCCCAAATGGCTCTACGATTTTTTTTAGGCTCAGATATTACAAAATTAAGTAATGTGGCAAATTCGTCGCATTCTTCTGAAGCACTTGAAGGTGTTGAAAGTTGTTCCGGACTACTCCCGATCCTACGATCTTTTAGGACGCCTGCTCATTTTCATTGTGTTCTGACCGATGTTATTCGACTAGAACTCGGCCCTTCAAAAAGTAGGGCACAATAAAGTCGCTGTTTTGGTCACAGTATCGGTCAATGTTTTGGTCACTGCTTGAATTACTGTTTTGGTCATTGTTTCTTTCACTGTTTCGGACACTGTTTCGGCCCCTGTTCTGGTCACTTTTTCGGTCACTGTTTCGGTCTCTGTTTTGGGCACTGTTTCGGATACAGTTTTGATCACTGTTTTGGTTACTGTTTCGGTCACAGCTTAGGTCACTGTTTCGGTCTCTGTTTTAGTCACTGTTTCGGTCACAGTTGCGGTCACTGTTTTTGGCATTGTTTCGGTCACTGTTTCGGTCACTGTTTTGGTCACTGTTTTGGTCACTTTTTAGGTCACTAATCCACCATCACCACCCACCCACTCACAACTCACCGGCTGCTGTTATTGTCTTGCAAAGACAAGAGCTGCTGACTTTGCAAAGTCAAAAGCTTAGCCAAAGAAATCTGTCGCAAACTCAATCGTTTTCTGGATTTGCCCCCAGCGACCGTCCGTAACAGAGCTTCGCTCTAAAAACGTCATATATCCCACAGTCTTTTACATAGAAGGTTCGTAGATATTTCGTAATCAGGATTAATTACACTAGGCAACAAGATCCAGTATCTTGAATGGTTAGTAGTGATTCTAGATGATTTTCGTGTGCTTAGCAAGACTGCGTTTTTAGAAATTGTCCATCACGTCGAGATTTTTCGGTTAATCCATTCTATTGTTTTGACTCTCTTTGATACCATCGGAAAGTATCAGATGCTTCCTTCTATGCTTCCAAAATTCTATGTGTTCATTGCAAGGGTATAAAAAGTCATTTAAAAAATCAAGTATGAAAACTTGCATTTGCAAATTGAATATGTTTATATTTAATTATAAATACTTTTTTCGGACCGAAAACGTTACTCGTTTTTGATAGTTCAGAAAGAGAAAATTTCTATAAAATGTCGAAAATGGAACCGTTCTCGAGGTCTATTGTCGGGTGAGAACAAATAAATTGGCTTTTTATTTCAATTGGGTAAAACGTGAGCCGAACTAAGGATCAAACCAAAACCTTTCCAAGACTCTTAATGTTACTTTTGGTGTTCCAGAGGGTGGCCACCAGAGATATGCAAGAGTGCAGAGTTAATGATACACAGAATTTACTTTCAAATCAAACACACACTCACACTGGAAGCAGTTTGCAGCTCAAGTCGGAGATCTTCGTCCTTAACTGCAGAATTCAACCGCAGTTTTGAGAAAGCTGCCAATTGTATAAAAACTCAGCGCCAACAAAAAAAATGATGTCTGCATGTTTCCTGTTAATAGTCCGAGTCTTTATACACGATATCTAATCAAAGCAAGAACTATATTACATGTGGATTTTGACAACCTGAATCCACCTTTTGCTCTGTCTCTTCGTATTCCACTTTCATTACCTGAAGGAAAAATATTCTTTTATTCATAACCATTTTGTTTCAGCAATTAACAAGCAAGTGGTGGAATCAGCTGTTGGTCTATCGATGAAAATATCGATAATTCTTTTGGGACTTATCTAGAGATTAAAATTTGACTTGAGCATGAGGCAACGGTTAAGTTCGGTGCTCAGTTCTCACTCAAATTCGGCTAAACGCAGGTCAACCGGACATTGAGAAATCGGGCCTGAGAGAAAAGTTTTATAAATCAGTTATAAAAAGTTATGCTTCCCAATTAATCGGTTTAAATTATAAAACTAAACAGTTTCGGCTCTTAAGCGTGATTTGCAATGGTTCAATTCGGTTAAAGGATACCAAATTATTCACTGTGAGATACCATCAAAGTTAAAACAATATTTGTCCCTGAATTATCTTTAATCCTTTGGGAAAAGTTTACTGACACAAAAGTTAATCCGACTTGTCTAATACAATGGGAAAATGTACCACAAATTACCAACAAACTGTTTCACAATACATAGTACATAGCGTTTTAAACCCACTTTAACAGACTAAACAATACAAAACCGTCCGTCACCCCCTGCCATCAAATTCAAAGAATGCTTCTTTTCATTCCCATCCACAAACCACCATTTGCTATGGCCAAATAATAAAATTTATACTAAACAAAAGAAGAAAAAACGTTGCTTTGGTTAAGCTTTAATGTGGCCAACAAAAACCAAACACAACGAACAATTGTCAAAAATAAAACAACAACAACAACAGCAATAACAATGGGCAAAATAAAAACCACAAGCACAGAATTCAAAGCGATTCGCACATAGTCGGTGTGTCGCTTGGCCTGGCTTTGGATTTGGATTGGTCGCTGTGTCTGTCAGCCTGACCCAGTTTACGCCACAATTACAAAGTCTATCGTGGTCTTTGTCTCTGCTGCTGATGTTGTTGTTGCTGTTGTCACTGCTGCGCAGGCGCAGCGACAGCAGCAACAGTTTCATTTTGCACTCAATTTTTTGGGCGATCTTTGTTGCTGACATTTGATAGTTTGCTTTCAAATTGGCTACAATTGTTGTTGCTGTGAGTCGAGAGTAGCAGCCAATGTAGTTTGATTCTGTGTTACTATGTCGCCTTGGTGGTTACTCGCCTCCGGCTGCTATTGTGCCCATTCCCAAGCCAGACGGTTCTTGGTTGGAAATTTG
The DNA here is from genome assembly GCA_018904265.1 of Lordiphosa collinella. Lineage (NCBI taxonomy): Eukaryota > Metazoa > Arthropoda > Insecta > Diptera > Drosophilidae > Lordiphosa > Lordiphosa collinella. The sequence goes on along the minus strand of JAEIFV010000191.1, from coordinate 322,623 downwards.
TCCAAAATAAAAACCTCTTTCACTTGGCTTGGCATTTTAATTGCAATTTGATTTGTGGGCAAATTTGATTGACGGCGGCATTAGTGGAGAGCGCAAAAGCGAGTGAGAGAGAGAAAAAGTTTTCAATTAGCCAAGTTTGCTGAAGCTTCTCACATAAATTTGATTAACGCAGAGCAATTTTACCCAAGTCCTCGGAGCATAGTTCAAGCGCAGGCGGAGGCAGCTGCCGGCAACTGTGTTGCCACATAGTGCCGCATGCCGGCATGAAACTTTGCATCTGTGTGTACTTTGCTGTTGTGTGTTTTATGTTTGACCCAAATTCCTGCAGAGCCATGCAAAGTGCGGCTGCTGCAACATCCGAAATGCAATTTCTGCTTGGCAAGCGATGCGATATTTTTTTGGTGTTTTGTTTTTGCACTTTGTTGCCGCTGCCAACAAAAGCTTTGCAAATTAAATAAAAGTGTGACCACGCCCACGCCACACAGGCAACATAATCGCATTTATTTTGCACTCCTGACCCATTAAATTCCTAAAAAAGAATTCGAGTTCCGAATTGGCTTTCAACAGAGTTGCCAGCAAAACTTAATTGGAAAATCTCTCACGGCTTGGCAATTGCCAATTGCAACAAACTTGGCAAAGTCTAATTAAGCCAGCAAAGTACAAAAATCAAAAGGCGCCCCAAAAGTTTTAAGTTGAAAATGAAACGCCCACCAGCAACTATCAAGAAGCAACTGGCAACATCTGTGGCTGCGCCTGAGCCAAACTTGCTACAAAGACCATTTAAGTAAATTATTGAACTTTCCGTATGCAATGAGGCAAAGTAAAAGTTGAGCCAAGTTAAAAGGTACGAGCAAGCTCAAAGGCCAAGTAAAAACGAAAAGAACAAGGAAAACAAAGCTGAAATGCGCTGTGGGGTGGTTTATTAACCTTGGAAGTGTATACAACTTTATAAAGCACATATATATTATTGATCAGTTTACCAAAAAAAAAACGGTCTGGTAATCAAATGATTGCTAAAGGTCGCTATAAATTGAACAGAACAAAAAGACTAAGTGAACAACTGAGCAATTTGAGTTAGCTTATTCACTTCGAAAGAACTAGAGGAATTGTTCGGCGAAATAATCAACAATTAGTTAATATTATTATGTAAAAAGTTTTCTCTTAACGTATGTGACTGTTTTAAAGACCTTTATGCTAGGTTAAACTGAAGTTTTTAACCTGTTCGGGGTCATGAAGGCTTGTAACAGCTGTACGATCTACCGGCCTCCTTTGTGGTGTTGTCTGACTCTGTTCAAAGCCGGCTAAAAACTGCAGGTTTTTTCTTAAATTTTAAAACCCGCCTTTCTTTTAATTTTATTCGCATTAATCGATAAAATGGATAGGCACATTATTTGTCCGTAACTCCACTGATAAAAAATGCATAGTAAAGGGTGATTTTTTAAGAGCTATAGGAAAGTTTAAAAAAAAAACACATAAAATTCAGAAAAATGCATGAAATCTTTATTTGAATCGATAGTACGGTCCATATAATTTAATGTTTGAAGATTATTTCATGCAAATGTTGACCGTGACTGCGCCTCAAATGGTCCATCCGCTTAGTCCAATTTTGGCATACTCTTTTCAACATTTCGGCCGGTATCTCACGAATAAATGCTTCAATGTTGTCTTCTAATGCTTCAATTGAAGCGGGCTTGTCTGTATAGACATGAGCTTTAACATAGCCCCACAAAAAGCTAAGGCGTTAAACGCATTGACCGGTCCCGAAAGTGAAATAAAATGTTCACCGAACTCGCCTCTCAATAAGTCCATTGTTGCGCATGCTGTGTGGCATGTGGCACCGTCTTGTTGAAACCACATGTCGTGCAAGTCAAGCTCTTGCATTTTGGGCAAAAAAAGTTGGACATCATCTCACGGTAGCGCTCACCATTCACAGTTACGTTACGATTCGCATCATCTTTGAAGAAGTACGGTCCAATGATGCCACCAGCCCATAAACCGCACCAAACTGTGACTTTTTCTGGATGCATTGGTAGCTCTTGCCATGCTTCTGGCTGATATTCACTCCAAAATCGACAATTCTGCTTATTTACGTACCCATTGAGCCAAAAATGAGCTTCGTCGCTGAACACAATTTTTCGGTAAAAAAGTGGATCTTCGGCAAACTTTCCAAGAAACCATTCACCAAAAATTCTACGTTGCGGTAGGTCGTTCGGCTTTAATTCTTGCACTAGGTGTATTTTGAAAGGCTTCACGCTTAAATCCTTCCGCAAAATTTTCCACGTTGTTGAGTAACAGAGGCCCAATTGCTGCGAACGGCGACGAATCGATAATTGATGTTCATCATTAACACTGGCCATATGCACTGGCCGATATTCAGCTGCGAATATTTTCTGCGGGGGTGCTTTCTTAAACGTGCGCTCTTACATCCCAGTCCTGCTAAGCTGTGAAAGTTGGTGGGTTAATGTCCAGCAATCGTAAATTTGGTGCGCTAATTTAGTCACAATAGCCGCGAATAGCCGGCTTCAGTGGGCGGTCGATTAAACGGTTGTGATGGCCAAAGAATGGAAGAAGCGCGCGATGAACTTTCTTAACAGAGCACGCATTTTGATAATAAAATTCAATAATTTGCAAGCGTTGTTCGTTTGTAAGACGATTCACGGTTAAATTATAGACCAAACTGAAGATGTTTGACAGTGAAACAAAACACGAAACGTGCGTGAGCTGTTTAAACCAGTGTTGCCAAAAAGATAATAGCTAAGAAATCACCCTTTATAACAAGTAAGGCCTTACTAGTATCTATTCTGAAAAGTACAATAAGATCGGACAAAAAACACCGAAGTTAAATACGAATCAATTTTGCTTGTTAGAGAGAGCGGGTTTTTGCATTGTCAGTTACCGCGTGCGCGCGTGCGTGTGTATTATATATATTCCATGTTTATTAGTATAACTAAAACTACCTATCAAATAAGAAGGACCATTTTTGATTTAACATAAATTAGTTGTGTGCCCCTGCGGGACGACCGCAAGGCAATGCTTCGCAGGGGCCCCCAACCGCTTTATAACTACTCATGTCCTTCTCAATCGGTCCAGTCCATTAGGGCACTGGCTGCGTAAAAGCTGGTAGCGTCCCAGAATCGTTCGCTAGCTACCATTAAATCACAAAAGTTACTACTGGTAACTTCCTCGCCTACGGACTCCCTGAGTGCCAGCCTTTGTTGCTCGAAGCGTCCACACTCGAAAAAGACGTGATGTGCATCCTCTAGAGTAACTCCCCTACAGCGGTGAAGCGGTGAAGATAGCTTCTAAAGCATCCATGTCCGCTCAGTAATTGGGTGAGATAGAAGTTTACTTCTTCATGAGGTCTCTCAAGCCACGGCTTGATTTTGGGTACTAGCCTGTGCGTCCAGCGGCCCTTGGAGGATGAGTCCCATGCGTTCTGCCACTTCCTAAGGCTTTCCTCTCTAGCTGCCGCTCTCTCCTCAGGTATCCTTGGCGACCGCTCACTCGAAGCACTTTAGGCAGATGCCGATTCCACTTTCAGTTATCCAAGGGGCACCCGCTAGGACTAGCGCAGCTTCATTCGAAATAGTTCGAAAAGCACTGCACACCCGAATTGCACTCAGGCGGTAGACAGCCTCAACTCCGCGGCTGTAGCTCGGGACCGCAAATGCGTGGGCCCACACCGGGGCAGCATAAAGCATCATGGACTTGCAAACTCCCATAGGGGTCGTCGGCGCTCGCGCTTTGGACCTCGGGTATTCGGCATTATGCGCGATAGTGCTTTGCATGCCTCTGCAGACCTCTTCTCAACGTACTGCAAGTGCTCGCGAAAGCAGAGCCTGGTGTCTATCATGACTCCAAGGTAACGTATGGCGCACTTTGAAACCACTTCTGTCGTGCCCACGTAAATGGTGGCAGTTTCTACTCTCTTGCGGCTGCTGAACAGTACCGCCTCGGTTTTTTGCGCTGCCAACTCCAGACCCACTGACGATAACCAACGGTAAACCATGGCTATTTCTAGACAAAATTCTAGATTCAACCTGGTTCAGTTCAAAAAACGCTTGCAGTCCTAATTTTATCACTTTTTTGGCAGTGAGGAGAAATTATTTGCTTTACATTTTAAAAAGATATGTTTTCTTACAAGTATGTACAATGTCTTACAAATATCTGTGACTTTTCAGTACAGCTTTTTGTTGTTTAATTTTTGAAACCAACTATAAGAAATATATGTATATTTTATACAAGTCTTTCGTATAGTTTAATAGGCTATTCACACTGAGCACATCCTTCATCCAACATCTCACATCCTGAGTTAAAATGCTTAATAACTATTTGTTATGCCAACTTTTAAATAAACTTGTCATATTTTGACGGGGCAAATTTGTATGACTCATGATTTTGGATGAAAGATGTTAGATGTGCTCAGTGTGAATAGGCTATAAGGTTCCGTATTGAATTCTGAACTTTGTTTCAGCTGTTATGATAGTTCATTGTAAAATGGTACAGTACCATGACCTGATCAACCTTGATTCGCCTTCAAGACTAAGTGAGACGCGTGAGGCTCCATTCGCTATCTTTAGCTTAGGTTTTAATCAATGAAGCCTTTTGTCATCCCAGTCGGACTTGACACCATGAAAAAGGCACATCTTACATAATCTTTTTCACGGAAGAAGTAGTTCCCTAAACTGAAAAGTTCCATTCTCTTTAAATAAGCGGTGAAAACCAAAGAGAATGCACCTTTGAGAACGTATCTTAGCATGTGGTTTTGTTGAAGAAAGAACAAGAATTCTTATTGCTTACGCATGCCAAAAGCACAACCCAAAGAAGGAACGGTTTCATGTATACGTGACTTTTTGCCTTCTAAGCGCATGTAAAAAGAACGAAGTGACCATTTCATACAGATTTTTTAACTTCTATCATACTAAAATAATTATTTAGTGAGTTTTCCCCTTAAAAAGAAGTATGAAAAATGGCATTGTCTTGGGAACAACATTCGGCAAAGTCCGACTGGGATTCCCTAAAGTTTAATTTGAAAATTTCTTTTAGTGACAACTGATACTTATTAATCTCAGCTACTAAGAGAAAGCACCACTTTAACTATCAGATCCGATAATCTGACCCGCCTCTTTAATAAGATAAAATTCAAAGTGGTTGCTAGCCGGCTCACGGTAGAGGATTGCTTATAATTTAATAATCAACAGAAATTCAACAAAGAAGTCATATGAACAGCAGCTGAGGTTGCGCAGACGGTACCGTTTCGGCTGCCACCATGGCTAAAGGCCTCGTCAGTACGACTTCAATTGCTGTCCCACTATCAAGCTATTTGAAAATTTCTATTTAAACAAATTAGACAAATTGTTTTTTGTTGAATAAAAATCCAAGGTTCGAATTAAAACATTGGTTTTCTAGCTTATAGAAACTGGTGCTAGAACCGAACTATTATATTAAGAATATGTTCGAGAAACGTTGGTTTGCATACTTGATATCGATGGTTAAGAAAACTTTTAAGTGCTTTAAGGAGATAATTGAAGATTCATTTATAAAACCCGGTTCGGGTTGAGGTTTGTGAGGTCAAAAGAGACCCAAAAATCCAGAAACGAAATCATTTCAGTTTTGCTCTATTTAGATCCAGAAGTCCTGCATGTGCTTCCTCATCTTAATTTAAAATCTTGTTAATATTTTATTCTCCATTTTCTATTAGGGGAATTGCTTTTTTTCTCCCACTTTGTTATTAACTTGCTCTCAGTTCGTGTCAGTTGACTAAACACAATTCAATTCCCAATACGCCTTCAGCCAAAACGATTGCATTCCGCTTCCTTTTAAATTCCCTAAGAGCCTTTCACTTTCAGTTGTGGCTCATTCGCGCTGGTTCGGTCGTTGTACATGTACGCCGCTTCCGCTGGCATTGCCCATCATGTGACCTCCGTTGCCCCGCCCGTTGGCGTTGGCCCCAGAACACACAGAGACCAATGCTCGCGATTTTTATGACTTTTTTTCGCGAAACAAATCGGCAATAAAAGCAAACGCAATAATGACGACGAAAAGTAAATAAAATATTGCCAAAATATTTGGTGTTGAAATAATCATTTAATTTTTTAATTATGTATTTAAGTTGGTATTGTTGTTGCTGTTGCCACTGGGTTTATTTATAAACATTAAGAATTGCAAACATTTTCACAAAAATGAAAAAGTTAAGTAAACAGCACAAAAAAAAAACCACAGACAGCACCTGTTGCAGGTGAATGAATGCAGAATGCGATGACTCAATCGAGTTGCTGGTGTTGTCAACTATGTTAAACATTGTCGCAAGTCCACGCCCTGGCTGTGAGAGTGCCAACATGTTCTCCTTTGACTAATTGTTCATGTTAATTTATGCAATCAATTTCATTGTTCTGTGTGGCATGAACATGTTGCTGCCGTGTTACGCAGGCGCTCAGCAACACGATCAATTTTTATAATAAATTTGTATAATTTGTTGTGACGCTTGTTATTGTGTGTCTATTTATTGTTAAATTAATACTTTAGAAAAAAGAAACTGAGATAAATGAAATCAATTCTATTGCATTTTCACTCAAGTGCAATGCCCTCGGGGGTCATTGTTAATTTTTTACAGCTTTTGTGTAATTCGCACATTTCTGCATCAGTTGCAACTTCGTTTGCCCAAAATATAACAAAATAAACATTTACATTAAATGACTCAAAGCGCATTCATTCATTCACTCGTCAGGTCATTTGCTTTGCCTTTTTTTCGCTTTTGGGTAATTTTCCATGCGACTTATGTGTAATTTGTTGTTCTATTTACTTAAAATGAGTTTTGTACATCCCGTCAGGTGCACAAAAAAAAGAAGAAACGAATTGGCAAATATTTCACACAAAATTGTCATTGTTTAATTAATGAGCAACCTTGACACTTGTCGCAGGTTGACATGACATTGAAATGCTTCAAATTTGTATAATGAATGGAAATTGTTGTTATTTATGTGCAGAACTTATTTGAAACCTAACTGACTTTATTGAAAATGTCTCAAGAACTTTGTATTTGAATATAGTACTCAGGGTATCAATAGTACGGTTAGTACAAAAGTACTTGATTCACTTATTAAACTCTTATTTTCAGTACGATCTTTCAGATCCCGAACTATGAAAAAAATTACCGACTGTATCGAATTATATTTCTAGATGGCCCGGCGAACTTCGTACCGCCTAACAATAAATAACTGTAGTGAGTTAACTTAAGGCCCTCTTCTGGTCTAGAAGACTGAAGACGACATTGAAGAACTTTGTGATATTCAACATTTTTAGTTTTGTTATCAGGAGCAAAAATAAATAAAGCAGAGGGTTTGCCGACACGTGAACATGACACGTACAATTGACCATGAGAAAAACATGCATTTTCCAAATTCAGACCACAAACATTTAAGGCCAGCGCCTTGTGATTTGTTAATCGTCATGGCGAATCAGCAATTGCATTCGTCCTCGAAATGAGAATTTTTTCACCCTTAAATTTTTCTTGGATTATCGCCGCTTAAATCACATTGGTCATCAATTTTCTTACCACCAAACGCGTTCCATTGCATAGTTTTGGTTGGTTTAGATTTCGAAGCATGATGACTACCTTGCCAACCCTTAATTGCAAATTGTGCGGTGATAGTCCAGGCACATCCAAGGCGTTTAAAAATTCTGTTGCATAGTTGATGGCATCGTCCTCGTTTGTTACACAATCGATAGATTTGAATGAATGCAGAGTACCAATTATCTGATTCTAAACTACAAAGCTTAAGTCATCCACAACTTTATTCTTAGCCGCTAAAATTGCTCGCTCATTCAACCTTCAATATTTTTGTGGTTAGCAATGATGTTCGGAAACACTTTTTTGATGAGGAAATGAAATCAATCCGCTTGATTCATCGACAGGGACACGTCCATTACCTTTATTCAGCAATTGGTTGGAAAATTCTTGAGCAGTTGAATCGTTCTGCAATGCAATTCTCATGACAGCTGAAGTTTCTTCACATAGCTCCACAGATTGGATGATTTGAGGGCAAGAGTTTATTTGATCGGCAGGAGTCGATCTTGGAATGTCGAGTCATTGTGCAGATGTTTTAATGTTCAGCCAATTGCTTTCAATGCGCGCTTGTGCGCCATGGTGCACTCATCCCAAATGATGATTGTTGAGATGCTAATACTTTGGCCATTGCCAAGTGTTCCGCAATGTTGCATGTCGGTTGTTCAATAGCTTAAAGGTATAACGGCCATCATAACGCCGAATGCGCTGTACGACATCCTTCTAACAATGTGGCCGCTGTTCCAGAAGAAGCAACTGCTACTGCTACAATGACATGAAATATGTCTTCCCAGTTCCACTGGGGGCATACTGCCTTCATTAATGTATCATAGACTTCCTTCTGTTGAGGGTTCAACAGGGGTACATTCGTTTGAACTGATTGGTGTAATTCATGTCGATCATATTCAAGATCACGCTCCAATTCTCTATTAAATTCATCATTCACTCCACGATCTGGCGCAGGCATTCCTAACCTGACAAACAAACTGCCGCACATAACGTCTTTAATCAAGAGCAAAGCCTGGTCATGCATTTCCTCATTCGTCTCAAGATCGGGATTTCTGCATGTCGAAATAATGATAGCAAATAATGTACGTATCTGACTTGGACATTTAGATATAATTGCTTCAGCGATTGTCGTGTCCCATTTATGTATTTATTAAGTTTGAGCATATATACGTAAAAGCCAGAAGGATGCACCTAAGATCCTATAAAGTATATATTCTTGATCAGCATCAACAGCCGAGTCGATTTATTCTGCGATTATTTTTGACCGCTTGGAATACACCTGCTATTTACCGGTTATATGGACCATTTATTTAAATACTTTTTATGAATGATTCTGTTACATACTTACTAAATTTGGCGATCCTGTGGTGAACGGTCAAATATTCACAAATCAGCAGAGTGGATTTTCCTCAGTCTGCGTCGATTAGTGGGGGAAACTAATAGAATATGTCTCTATTGTTTCGCAAATTGTCATAATGCTTAAAACCGGAAATAAGGTGGTATAACAGAAATTTCGGTGCGCATTAAAATTTCTGCGAAGGGCCTTACTAACACAAGTCTGAACTCGCTTGATGGTAGTGTTTCAGGCATTTCTCCAACATGTAATACCCCAGTTAAGCCTAGGAAAGACAATGGTCTTAAAAAGCCTGACTTAAGCCTTAAGGGAAACTAACTACTAAAACACAAAAATTTATCATTTTTATACCCTTGCAAAGGGTATTATAAAATTGTGCGGATGTTTGTAACGCATTGAAGGAAGCATCTCCGACCACATAAAGTATATATATTCTTGATCAGCATGACGAGCTAAGTTGATTTAGCCCTGTCCGTCTTTCCGTCCGACTGTCTGTCCGTCTGTTTCTATGCTATCTCCTCCGTCAGTTTTAAAGCTATCCTCACCAAACTTTGCACGAAGTCTTTTGGTACATATACGCTGCACATTTGTCGGAACCGGCTGGATCGGATGACTATAGCATATAGATGTCATAGGAACGACCGGTTGAAAAACTAGTCTTAGTGAGAAAAACTTTTTTGTTTTTAAGCCTGGTACGGAGATCGCAAAAAAGCGCTCGCAAACAAAAATCTTCATAAAAAAGACATGTAAACCGCTCGAAAATTTTTGACGTTAACGTTTTGCGACTAGTATCTAAGAACAGGGGGGTAAAATCCAAGACGTTGCTTCAACTACTTACAGGGATTTTATGAAAGCTCGAGTTTTGTTTGGCGCCCAAACTAATTAAATTTATTTATTTTGACGGTCGGTAGAGCAAAAATATGTAAAAAAAAAAAAACTCGATTGAAGCGCCAGGAAGAAAACAGTAATATTTGGGGCCCATAATATTTTGAGTATTAAGATCAGTTGCCATACCAGTCTAGAAATCCAAAAAGAGCACAATAAATTGTGCCCAACGGAATGCGATAAGGAAACATAATATTTTAACGTTTTGAAATAATAAAAAAAAAACAAAAAAGAAATAAGTAACATTTATCATGATAGGGTGTGTTGGAGCCAATTAAAACTGTTGGCGTCTGAAGTTTTGAATGAACACTTGAGAACTAGGTGAAATCAAATAGACTAAATCTTAGGTATGTCGATATACCATATCGTTAGCAATCTTTCAAATTGCAACTGAGCGCCGTGCTTCTATCTTGCCTCTATCCAAGGCAATTGTGCGGCATAAATGAAAACTTGAGTTTTCAGATGCAAAATCGAATACAGGGGGACAACGCCTCCTGGCTCGCCATTGACCTTACTGATCTCCATTTCATAAACTAATTTTTTATTGTTGCGACTTGAAATCCTCATTAAATTGTTTGTAAGCCGGGGAAGTCTGACCGTACCTTTAAAAATTACCAATAACGCCTTATTCTTGGTATTTTTGGCTGTCTTAGCACACTATTTTGTTTTACGATCCACTTTCGTAAGAAATGGCATTTTCGTGCGCACAAACTGTTAGGCGTTCTCCGTACCAGGCTTTAATGGAAACGCCTCCAAAGTACGTATTTCTTAGTTTAATATCCTTTCCCATGATTTCAATAAGTTTGGTCGAAATCGGATGACTATAGCATATAGCTCCAAAAGGGTAAGATCGGTCGAAAAAATAGTTCAAGTGAGGAAAATGTTTTTTTTTAATGAAAACGTCCTTTTTATAGGCATATTCTTATTTTATATACTTTACCACATTTCTACAAAGTTTTATCAAAATCGGATGACTATAGCATATAGCTGCAATATAAATGATCGGTCGAAAAAGAAGTTCTAGTGAGAAAAACTTCTTAGTTTTAATTGGGATCGCCTCCAAATTTCGTAATTAACAGTGTACTATGATTTTCCATAATTTCACCAAGTTTTGTCGAAATCAGACATCTATATAATAAAGTCCGAAAAGTAGTCTTTGTTTGAAAAACTTTTTTGTTTTCAATCAAAGCTGCAAGGGTATACAAAACTTCGGCCGAGCCGAAGCTAACTTTCCCCTATTTTTACTTTTAGAAAACGTTCGGATTTCGGAACAGGCCTGATTGTCTTTTTGAATTAAAAAAGCGCTTTTCCATAACTGTAGGTACAAAAAGTTTTTGAGTCCAGAAAGTTTGCTCTCATTTCTATAATATCGTAGTTTGATTTAAGAATGTTTCGTACCTAATTTAGGTACAAAACTTTATTTAATAGGGCCCGCCCCCTAGGAAAACCCTTAAACCCCGCTTGTTGGTCTCCAGAGCTTGATAAGCTCCAAACAGAGTGCACTAATGCTGTGGTAATATTTTGGAAAGAGGTATAAGAGGTAGGGTTTGATATTCCAGAAACAATAGTTTATTTAATGAGAGACGGACCAAGGTTCGAACCAAAACCCAAATCCTAAAACAACGAACCTCAAATTTTACATTAGTAAATGTTGGGTCAAACCCTTCAACCCCAGAATAATTGGTTGTAGTGTTCAGTTTGGTGGAGTTTAGAAATCAATCATAGCCATGTTGTCTATTTCTCTCTCTTTAAAGTTCAGCTGTTCAAAAGTTTAGTCGATTAATAGTCCCTAGATCAACAGAATTTCGTGAGTCTAACAGTTGACTTATTGTCGGGAGACAATCCTTTATTTCCAACTTCTTGGGAAGCTGGAAAAAATAACGAATTTTAGGGCGCTAACTATAAAATGTGTTGACATATTTTCACCGATAAACCATTGAACGAACTAACAAGATTGAGCTAAGAACTAATCAAAGTGTAAGTTTATTTTTAAAAATCTTTAAATTTAACTAAAATGCCAGCCAAAACTCAACTAAAAACTATACTACAACTTTGTTGGTTTCCCTTGCCACTATGCAACATCTCATGATCCCATCTAACCGACTGCATTTACTTCTTAAGCCAACAAAGTATTATATGTTGTTGCTTTTGGGCAATTTTGTGTTGCGCTTAATTTCGTTTCACTGGTAAAAGAAAATCTGCAATAAGTGAAATGTCTTCCGGGTGGCATTTTGCCATCATTTCAAAGTTGACACTCAACGACGCTTGAAGTTGCAGACGCAACAACAGCGGCAGCAGTAGAAGCAGCTGATGCAATTGGCAGTTTAATCAAGACACCAAAACAGCCTTCCCTCCCCCCTTAAGACTGTTTGCTGATAATGCGCTGGCCAGAATCGCGGAAGCGCGCCAAGAAAAATGCGTGCGTCGGGCATCGTCACGACGCGTCGTTGGCCATTGAACCCCAATGGCGGGTGCAATTGCCGCTGGCGGCGATGCGTTGTCAACTATTGTGTGTGTCGCATCGCATCATAATCATTTATTTTTGCCCTAGCAGCAACCAACACAACCAACTCAAGTGCGTTGGCTAATTTTATAAGATTCTTTTCGTTTTCTTTATCGTCTGTGATTTTGCATTTACATTATGCAGCGCACGTTGTGGGCAAGGGGGGGACAGTGATTGACATTTAGAAGTCAACGTTCGGTGCGCTTCGGTGCTGCCTTTGCCATTGTCTTTCCTTCTCCTTGAAGAGAACGTGTGCGACATTTTGTGGGTAATTTGTTGATGGTTTTTGACATTAATTTGGCGATTGAAGGTGGCGTTTGGGTAATTGGAAAGAGAAATGATTTGGCATCAATTTTAGCTTCGAGGAATCGTTGGACCTTTGGTTATTCAGCAACAGTTTCCGTTTTCGGTAAGTGGGTAAAATATACAGATTGCAATCTATTTTCAATTTTGGATCCATGTACTGTCCGAGCGTGATCGCAGTCCAGACAGTGCATTCGGGTTCCAATTCCAAAAATTGTTCGTCATCAATTCAATAAATACATGTAGCCGATAGACTCCTGATTCCCGTTTTGGATGCCTTGGCAAATTTTCAATTCAAGAAATACATTTACTGGTACGTAGCTGATAAACCCCCGATTCCCGTTTTGGAGGCCTTGGCTAATTTTGGACTTTAGTTTTAAATGGGTGACGCCATAACGTTATTTTGATATGAATTTAGATAAAAAACTAAGACACAAATATACCAAAAACAAAATTTTAGGTACTTTTCCATTTTTAATTTTTTTTTATTACTTCTTGACAGGTTAAGAAATTGTGTGTTGATAAATATTTAGAGAGACAAATGAATCAAAATACTGGGCGATACAATAGAACAAGAAAGATAGTCGGTCAAGCCCGACTATAAAATTTTTTTTTTTCTCGGAAAGTTTGACAGAACATCTAAAACCTGCGGTACAGCCGCAAGGCATTGCTTCGCAGATTTGATGACCCACCTACTTACTGATTCTACGCTGCAAGTCCAGTCTCCGCAGAGTTGCCATAATGTTAGCTGCGAAGTCACACGCTGCCTCCCAGTTTCCCTTTGACATCAGCATGTAAGGGACTAAATTATCTTCGGCTATATCTCCGCCCATCGCCCTGGATAGTTCCGCCCTCTCGGTGTGAAACCTTACACACTCGAATAAGATGTGTCTTGCGTCTTCCACAGGTCCTTCTTCGCAGCAAGTGCACTCCTCGCTATCATCATGGCCGAATCTTTTTAGGTAACTCCTAAAACAGCCATGTCCAATAAGGAGCTGAGTTAGGTGAAAGTTCACCTCACCATGTTTCCTAGACAGTCATGTTGACAATTTCAGGGATTAGGTTATGGGTCCAGCGACCCTTCGTGGATTGGTCCCAAAGCTGTTGCCACTTTCCGATGCTCCGCTGACTCGCTTCCTGCTGCTGTGTACCACTCTTTGGTTGACTTGAGGCATTCAACCGTGAAGCCCGGTACCACTCGTTTGCTTCTGTTAAGTTGAATCATTCCGGTAATGACCAAAGCAGTATCTTCCGACATCGTACGTTACGCAGAAGTAACCCTGAGCGCACTTAGACGGTACGCCCCACAGACGCCTTTAGCTAGAGTAAACCATGGAACTGTGCCAGATTGGCGTCGCGTATAAGACCGTGGCCTTAGTTACTCTCGCCAAAAGTCTTCTTCGCCCCTGTTTAGGACAGCGCGTGTTCAGCATGATCCTAGCTAAGGCGCTGCTTGACTTTGCTGCCTTCTCTCCGACGTAAGCCAGATGTTCTCGGAAGCATAGCCTGGTATCCAGCATTACTCCAAGGTATTCAATGACTCTTTTGGATTTTATTGCGGTTCCATTGACTCTGACCCAGGCTGACTCCACCTTTTTCCGACTGCTAATTAGAACCGCCTCTGTCTTTTGCGCCGCAAGCTCGAGACCCGCCGCGCTAAGCCACTGGTGGATGCGCTCAATGTCAGAATTACAAGTCACCTCGGTCCTTCGAAGCACTTTGCCTACAGCAACAAGTGCCACATCATCAGCAAAGCCCACTAAATGCACTCCAGGAGGGCGAGAGAGTCGGAGGACCCCATCATACATGGCGTTCCATAAAACAGGTCCACATGGGTTTAGTTAACATCTGATGTGGGGTACGTAAGGACTCTACCACTGAAGTACGACCTGATGATTGCCTGGAGGTACGACGGAACACCAAATTCACCTAGAGCTCTTAGGATTCGGTTCCAGTCAGCGCTGTTAAACGCATTTTTCACGTCTAGGTTGACCACAAGACAGTACTCCTGAGATCCAATTGTAACCACCTTGTCAATCGCATCCACTGTTGATTTGGCCTTTCTAAAACCAAACTGATTGACACCCACCTGCTCCACTGATGGTCTCGTCGAGTCTCTGGCTTATGAGCTTCTCCAGTACCTTACCGACCGTATCGAGATGGCAGATTGGTCTATAGAACGGTGGGTCGCTTGGTTGGCTTCTTGGTTTAGGAAGAAGTATAAGTACACCCAAAAAAGTAGTCATCAAAATGACACTATTTAGTCATCAATTTGAAACTATTGAGTATCAAATTCTCTTTAATACTCCAAGTATCAAGTTGATATTTTCAAAAGTATTAAAATGATATTTCGATAATTTCAAATTGATACTAACTAGTATCAGGCTGACACTACTGTGTATTAATTTTTTACTAACAATTTGATACTAACAATTATCATTTTGATATTTTGACTGTCAAGCTTTTGGTATCATTTTGATACTAGCTTTCCTTAATTTAACATTTTTTCTTATCAAGTTTAAGTACCAATTCAGTCATCAGCAAACTGCCATTAAAACAAAAAACTTAAGCACTTAAGAACTGATATATTTTATTCCGTATTCTTACAAAACGTATTTTATGACTATGGGAAACTTTGTACTCTCATATTTCAATGCGGATGTTATTCAAATACAGAAGTCACTGTAAGGAAGAGCATCATGCAGTCCGCCCTTCTGTCTTAGAACGGCCCCAATTATGTTGGCATGATTGCGCAATTTTTCCGAGCTTGAGAACCTTCTTTAGTAATGGAGCTGACTTTGATTCGATCATCTTGGATAGCGCAGTAGCAGCGTGGCATACCTCCGAACGATGTGTAGTTCATATGTTTCACTGCTCACCTTGTAATTATACAGCTAGTGCTCCATATAGAAACACATTAGCCTTCACAACGTCGTCTGGGAAATTGTTTTACATAGCTTTTGTTTTAAGCAAATTACTGGTCTGCCAGCTCAGCAGGCATCGTTTCACATACGAGCATGACATTTCGAATATTCGAACTATCATAAAATTGTGTTTGTTTCAAATTGATACTTTTGCGTATCAAATTAATAACCAAAAGATCAATTTGATACTATCTAGGGTTATATTAACGATACTGGTGTTAGTTTCAATTTGAGACAACGTGTATTAAATTGATATTGATACCAATTTTTTTGGGTGTAGTTGTTTTTTTCAAATGGTTGAAAAAATTCCTTCTCGCAAGCACTCATTAAACCTATCCACAAACTGTGCTGGATGCAAGGTCATGGCTAGTTTCACAACTCGGTTCGGAGCACCATCCGGTCTGGGTGCATTATTGGGCTGAAGGTTCATCGCTGCCGCCAGTATTTCTGATTCCGTTATCTCCTCTATTGTATTTGGGGTGAAAATATGAGGGTATAGGGTGTTCATACGGACAAACGGACAGACAGACGGACATGGCTAGATTGACTCGCCTGTTGATGCTAATCAAGAATATATGTATACTTTATAGGGTCGGAAACGCTTCCTTCTGTTAAATACTTTTGCCCAAACTTAATATACTCTGTGCACCTATGGTACAGAGTATAAAAAGTTTTTCTCACTAAAACTAGTTTTTCGACCGATGGTTTCTGTGACAGCTATATGCTATAGTCATCCGATCCGGCCGGTTCCGACAAATTTGCAGCGTATTGGTACTAAAAGACTTTGTGCAAAGTTTAGTGAAGATAGCTTTCAAACTGACGAAGGAGATAGCATAAAAACAGACAGATAGACAGACGAAAATGGCAAAATGAACTCAGCTCGTCGTGCTGATCAAGAATATATATACTTTATGTGGTCGGAAATGCTTCCTTCTGCGAAGGGCCTTACTAACACAAGTCTCAACACGCTTGATGGTAGTGTTGCAGGCATTTCTCCAACATGTAATACCCCAGTTAAGCCTAGGGAGGACAATGGTTTTAAGAAGCTTGGCATAAGCCTTAAGGGAAAGCCCCTCCAAGTAACCCTCTGTTCAGTGTAACGCTTAGATATGTAATTGTGTCCTTATGGACAATTCAGGCACCGTCCAAGGTGAGTCGAGAAGTATTGTCCCTACGAAGTGTTGGTATTAATGGTAGGTCATCAGTAAAAACTGTGTGCAAGACAGGGCCAAGAACACTTCTTTGTGACAAGCCAGCACTTCAACAGAGAAAGTTCTGACTGTCAAAAATGAGTCAATAAGTCTCCACAGACACTCCGGGAGTATCGGACTCTATGGAAGGCTAGGCGTAACAAGCATCGAGGATATGATTAACTACTCTGTGAACCTGCTCTACTGCTGTGACGGCTGCGAAACGACTCGAAAGAGTTAATAGTCAAAAGCCTTGCTAGAAGACGTTGCTCCAAATTTTTAGAGAAGGTAGGCAGGCAACTAATAGGGCGATAAGAGTTAACTTTATGTGGGTCCTTGTGCTTATTCGGTACCATGACCACCAGGGCACTTTTCCAAGGGCAACTTCCAAAAGAATTGATGAGTTGATTTAGCCATTTCCATCTGCCCGTCTGTCTTTCTGTCGACATCATCCAATCCACCGGCTTTGCAGGCTTTAGTTGCTTGATCTGTTCTTTGAGCTCCTCCTCTCAAATCATACGGATAGTACTTTAATATGAAAAATACTACTCAACTTAGTTTCAACTCAGTCTATTAACCTACTTGATACCACAACTAGAGCAATCCTATATGTTATTTTCTCCTAATAGGTTAGAACTTTTCCAATTAGTCAAAAATCACTACCCAAAATCAAAATAAGACCTTGGCGCCGCTCTTTGCATTCAAACAGAACTATTTACATATGGCTTTTACATACTTTTGGTGCAGCAAATTGCTGGTTTAATGTAACCTCTTAATCTGCATTTACCCCACCCCATTTCTCTGGCACTAATCAGCGGACCGTTAGGGGATCCTCCTTCTAGCAACTTAACCAGTTTCAGCCTCAACTAATTTACAGCACGCAACATGCCAGCAAGTAACTAAGTACATACACTGAAACATCATACTTATTAAGCAGGAGAAGAAGGTAGAGGCAGAGGCAGTACCCATTCCAGACTGCACGCGTCTCAAGTGCCGATTTCCTTTCGAGTAACCCAACCCAGCCTTTCCTTTTGGCATGTCAGGCACGTTTTAACACGCTGCCAGTTTTGATTTAATTTAGTAGCAACAACTTAAAGAGGTTAAGGAACAGACGGGAACAACCATCGATCACGCCTGTGTGAGTGTGAGATTGTGTGTGTGTGTGTGTGTGCATCTTCATCAGCCTGCCCAGAGATCAACATACAGATCAGCAGCTCAAGCAATTTAACATTCAAGTTGATTAAGCAGTTAAATCAAAAGAGCAGTTTGGTTGGAGAGGGGAACTGAAGGTGCTCCCAACAAGCCGTCAAAGTTGCCGCCATCATCATCATGTGGCCACACTTGAGAGCGCACCGCACCCCACTCTTTCAATGTGGAAAAGGTCAACGCATTCTGCAAAGCGCTAAGGGAAATGCCACACAACAACAACAACAGCAACAGAGGCGGCGTGTTAATTGAAGACAGGCAGGCAACATACAATAACAAAGTGAACCGCTTGCTGCAACTGGCCAACAGCCAACAGCTCAAGCTCGAGCTCAACTTCGGCTTCGCTTTGTGTTGGGTGTTCAAAATCAAATGCTTCACTGATTCCTGCGTTGGCAACCGCAAACTTTCAGCTGGAGTTGCTTCCTCATTTTTGTTGTGTTGCATGTGCAAACGCATAACTTGGCTGAGCGAGTCCCCTGTTCATTGTTCGTTCCCATTTTCGTTTCGCAATTGAAAATTGTTGCGAGTGCATTGCGAAAGGAGGCCCAAAAGTGCAATTCATGTGGTAAATGCCTGCTCAAGTATGTTGCATCTGAACTAATGAATCCTTAACCATGGAAAACCCCAATTGTACTTGTAGCAGGGAAAGGGGTTTTTTTAAGGAGTTCGAACCCGTTAAGATTATATTTTAGCTACAGATTTGAGCCCTTGCTCAGTACTTACTGTAAGGAGTTACATTTTTGTGTACAAATTTTGTTTGCAGTTGTGTTAAAGTGAATTCTGAGCACTATTCCGAATAAGTTGAAGTTCAGTTTGAACATTAAATTGACAGGAAATTGAATGCCTTTTAAAACCCATGTCCGGATGTTTGTAAGGCAAAAAAGGAAGCATTTCCGACCACGTAAAGTATATATATTCTTGATCAGCACGACGAGCTGAGTTGATTTAGCTATTTCCGTCTGTCCGTCTGTCTTTCTGTCTCGTTTTTATGCTATCTCCTCTCAGTTTGAAACTATCTTCACTAAACTTTGCACGAAGTCTTTTAGTACCAATACGCTGCAAATTTGTCGGAACCGGCCGGATCGGATGACTATAGCATATAGCTGTCACAGAAACGATCGGTCGAAAAACTAGTTTTAGTGAGAAAAACTTTTTATTCTCTATACCATAGGTGCACAGAGTATAATAAGTTTGTGCAAAAGTATGTAAAATTAAAAGTCTTGTCAGCATCAACAGGCGAGTCAATCTAGCCATGTCCGTGGTCTGTCCGTAACAGCTCAGAGATGGTAAGAGATAGAGGTTTGACATGTATGGAACATATGTTTTTTATATTTACAGGCAGATCAATTTTATTTTTAATTTTGGCCACGCCCCCTCCCGCCCCCGCAATATTGAAAAAACTTCACATCTCCAACTGTTTTATAGATAGAAGGTTTAGAACCTTCGGACATTTAGTATCTCGGGATTCTTTATCGATCCGATTTTAAAGATCGGATGAACGATATTTCGAGTTATAAGGAAAACAAACAATTATGGGCAGCACCGGTCGCAACCTTGAAGGGCAGTCCGACTTTCTTTCTTGTTTATTGTTCACATACTTAAATTACCAAAAAAAACGAGAGCAAAGGTTAAAGTCGGCCCTGCCCGATTTCGATATATGTACCTCAGTGGAATAAATGTTTCATTAGCCTTTCTTTCTGTTAATTAACAGAGCATTAACATTAATGTAACTATATCAACATTATATTACCATGCGGTTCTTAAAAGTATGCAACATTTTTATAACTTTTATAGTTCTGCCAATTGTTATTCGATTTTCATACAAAATTTAAAGATTGTAGATATTGGGCACATTCACTATTGTGCAGAATATGCGTGGCGGGAGGAAGCGTGGGCAAAGTTTGTATTAAACTTGATCTGCCTAAAGACAATACTGTAAAATGTATATATAAAATGGCTTTACACTAGTGATGTCGGAAATAATATCGTTTATATAACAGACGGATTATGTAAAAATATCGATACTTTCATACAATCGATATTATTTCCGGCTTCCCTACTTTACACAGCCCCAAAGGGCCAAAACCGCGCTACTCTAAATATCTTGGCTTGTGCGCTTCTAATTTTCGCACAAGAGAAAGGGACCTACAGTTTAACGCCGAGTCCGAACGGCAGTTTGAGAAGCTTTTGCATGGATAATTACTACAAAGCTAGCGCCAACAGCAAAGAGGGGTGACCGGGTGTAAAGTTTATTCAAAGAAAAAACTTTTCATTAAATGTTTCGAGGCGGGATCGAATCCACGACCTCGTGCACAGCTGTCTCGCACACCAGCCACACCGGGCACCCAACAACCCAGACAATAATGGTCTACATTTCAAATTTGGTTGCTCTAGCTCTTATAGACTCTGAGATCAAGGTGTTCATTCAGACGGACGGACAGACGGACTTGGCTATGTATATCGACTCGGCTGTTGATGCTGATTATGAATATATATGCTTTAAGGTATCGGAGATGCATCCTTCTGCCTGTTACTTACATTTGCACGACTTTAGTATACCTTTTTATTACTCTACGAGTAACGGGTATAAATATATAGGAGTTAGCCATAGAAGCCACATACACTCTTGGACAAAATAATGGGTGTGATTTCTTTTTTCTTAAACTTTTTTTTCCAATTCATATCTTCTTTAAATTCAACAAATCATAGTTTTTTCAAAACTTATATTAATTGTCTTCAAGCAAAAAGTAAAAACAGTTTAACAAACTCTCTAATATACAACTTACTTAAATATTTCCTTAAATCCGCCAATTTTGGCTGGACACAATAATAGGTGTAAGAAGATAAATGTTTAAATTAAATCAATATTTCACTATTTTTGGTCTTGTTTTATATTAAACTAAGTATCTGGCAGCTAATAGCCGGTATATCCGCCATTATTTTTCAAGACTTTCTCCATTCGTCTTGGCATGGAGGATATTAACTTGCGACAAGTTCCAATTGGAATATTGTACCATGTTCTTTGGACAGTATCCCAAAGTTGATTTTTATTTTGACAAAAAGTCTTTCCGACCTCTCTTTTGAGTTCACCCCAGAGATTCTCGTTGAGATTAAGGTCCGGGAATTGACTTGGCCACTCTAGAACATCCACACTTTGCTCTCGGAACCAATCCTTTACTACTCGAGAGGCGTGCTTGGGGTCATTATCCAGCTGGAACTCCCATAAAAGTGGCATATTATATTCGGCATATGGTAGCATCACCGTCTCCAATAGATCTTTGTATAATCTGTCAATTATTCCGTCAATACGATGAATCGGACCAACACCATACCATGAAAAGCTGAACTATTAGGCTACCACCTCCATGTTTCACAGTTTTGTATGTGTTCTTGGGATCAAATTCTCTGCCTTTCGGACGACAAACATTCCTTTTGGCATCATTTCCAAATAAATTTATTTTGGTTTCGTCACTCCAGAGGATATTACGCCATTTTTTTTTCACTCTCCGGTCCGCACTAGGTTCTACGATCTAATGCAAATTTGTTCCTCATCTGTAAATTTGCCGACCGAAGCAAAGTAACCCTGCGGGCAATCCTACCTTGTAGGTATGCTATTGCCAATCGTCCCTGAACGGTCCGTGATGACACAATATTCCCAATTTCATTGGCACGGGTCGCTTTTAACCAACTGAACCATGCGATCGTCGATTTTAGATGATGATTTGCAAGGTGCTTCCCGAGTTTCACCTATTTTTTCCGGTTTTAAGGCATTGGTTACGAAGTTTTGAGAACGTTTCATTAGCATGGCAATGGATTTATACGTATTTCTTTCATCTCGGAGTCGTCGAATGAGCCTTCTCTCCTCTGCACTGCAGTGACGCCCACGGCCCATCTAATACAATTTTAATATTTATTATTTCCCCATTTAGTTTTATTTTCCTTCTGCAACCAAATAATTGTATATAAAAACTACAGGTTAATGTTTTGTTTCATACACCTATTTTATTGACCAGCCGGGTTTGAAGTCTAACCAATAAAACAATCCACAATTTCTCTCAGAAGCTAATTAATTTTGGGAATTCACCCAATTCGTACCAAAACAGTGTGACCATATTAAAAAGTATAGCTTCCATATTAAATGATATGTTTATATCGATTTAAATCGATATTTAAAAAAAATTTCACACCTATTATTTTGTCCATGAGTGTACTTTAAGGTATCGGAGATGCATCCTTTTGCATGTGACATACATTTGCACGACTTTAGGTTCAGAAAATATCAATGGTAAGAATTTATGAATAAACGTGCAAACCATTTCCATAATTGCCAAAGAGGTTTGATATGATTTGCATCAAATCGGAGTCTTACTCTAATTGTAAGAGTCTCAGTCACTAAATTAGGACTATTTTTTGGCTTAGCCGGTTCAGCCATTTGAGTAGCAATCTGCCATTTTCAATCGTTTTTTACTAGATGCAAATCTGAACGAGTATCCACATAGATATTTCATTTTCATTTCCTCATACTATGTATATCTGCTCTGATAACCTCAATTGTGCTAAAATATTGCACGGAAACAATTTGGTTTTGTGGAAAGTTGTCAAAATTGTTGAAGCAGGAAATTGTCAAGCGTTGCATCCTGTTTCCTCTGAGGCAACTAAATCGGCAAAAAAAAAAGAAAACGCAGTCAAGTTGCCAAATACATGACATGAAAAGTTACTTCCTTATTGCAAAGTCTCCCCCCCACACACACTCGTGCACCCATGCACACATGCACTCATGCACATGCACAAGCATCTAAGCCATCATCTAAATCAAGACTTATGTAACTGCCAGCAGCAGCCAAAAGTTGGCAACGCCATCTTTTCGTTGGCTGTGCCGCTGGCCACGTAGCCAAACTGCAAAAAATGCAAATGCATCTAACACACCGGTTAGGCAGCTTTTCTGGCATCTATAAGATTGCAGCTAAGGCAGATACATGCAACTGCAACAACAACAACAACAACAGCAACAAATCTCGTTACTCAATTTCAATTGGTTTTTTGCTGGCAATGTTTCCTGCTGCAATTTCGAAAGTTCTGCTCAGCTGCAGCTGTTGAAAAAAGCTCGCTCTTGCGCTCTCTTTGCCGCTTTTTTGCTTCTTTGTTTTGCTTCTTGTATTCTTCAGTTGCTGCTGTAAAAGCTCTACGCCAGCAACATCAGCAGCAGCAGCAGCAGCAGCAGCAGCAGCACAAACGTTTGCCACTTTTCGTTGCCTTCGTTTCGCTGTCGTTTTCAGTTGTCTCTCGTTGCTCAAAGCGCGCGGCACGCGAATGCTCTTCAAAACGACGACAACAACAGCAGCAACAGTAACTTCAGCAGCAGCAGCAGCAAGCCAAACATTTCGTTTTGTGTATCAATTTTTGTAGGCGTTAGTTAGAACTGGAAAAGTGCGTTAAATTCAATATACATACGACAATTGACGCCCACTTCCTTACTGCCCAGCACCCCCCACTCACACATCTCTCACTCATCATACTCCCCCTCTCTCACTCGCTCCGTCTTACCCTGTTGCATAAATTGTGTGATTTGAATTTCAAAAAAAAAAACCTTTAAGAAGAACTTCTTCTTGGGTCGGATATTCCTCTTCAATCACGTAAGTGACAGTGAAGCAAAAGTCACCCGAAAAATAATATATACAAAAAAATAAAAGCAGAGCAGTGAAATCAAGTCAAAACAGCAAAAATAAGTAAAAAAATAAACAAAAAAAGTTTAAGTGAAGTTTCCGAAATCAACCCAATAAGAAGCCAACGACCAAGAGCCTATATTTGGATTACCCCCACAACAACAACAACAACTACAACAACAACCACCCAACCGCAACAGGACTGAATTGGTAAATTAATACATTTCCTCCTTTGGTTTCCTTCACCCGTGCGTATACTTAATTTTTGTTGGTAATCAAATTATCATTTCACTCGCAATCACTCATCAGGTCCATGCACTTCCTGTCTTTGTGCAATTTAACTTCCTATTTGGTTTGTTGAGCCCAAAAACTGGTTTAGTTGCAAATGCAAAAAACCGAAAACTGGTTGGAGACCGTGCTTTGATTTTTTTTCTTCTTTTTTGTTGCTTGAGGGCAATTGATTTGGCTTTGGCTGCATTTGCATTCTTCTTAGTTCTTTCACTCTAATCAGAACCGGAAACTAAAAAACAGGTGCCCATTCCCAAGTATGTGCAGCTGCCGTTGCCAATTGGAAATAGAGTTCAAGAGCCGGTCAACGGCAAATGGCCCATGAATAAATTAGTTTCTACTTTACATAAAAAGTATCTCTACCAAATACAAAACATATGGGTCGCTCGACCTTGCATAAAATAGTTTGACAAATTCGCAAAATAATAAAAATGTTAGATACGTAGAGAGAGAGATACAGAAAGATACTCAACTCATACAACACACACTTGTGTGTGCACTTGTTTGCCGAGTTCATTAACATTAAAATTTTTGTCCTTGTGCGCCTAATGCTTTTTGCAAATGATGTGAAACTGAATGCTTGGCGAGGTAATACCCTACAATTGAAGACTGATGGCAGGTATGAAGAGGACAGAAGGCCATTGCAGGACGCTTCTTTTTCCTTGAAGATTAGGCTGGTAGTATTTTTTACGACCTGTTTTGATTTTAGTCAAAGTGAATCTAAGGAGGCTCAAGGTCGAGGATTGATTATAATTCAGTAATCAACAGAAAATACATATGAACATGAACAGTAACTGTGGCTGTGTAGACGGCCGTTTCGGCTGGCTATGGCCATGGCTAAGTCTCGTCAGTACACGTTTTGTTGATGTCACACCATCTAGCCATTTGCAAATCCTTTATAAGCAACCCAAACGGCGAATAAAGACTTGAGAATTCCAAGTGCACCTTGACCACCCTTAATCTAAGCATAAGTCAAACATCACTAAGGTCTTTTTCGGACGTAAACTCAACGAAAATAAGACTTAACTATTTTTTAGAAGAAATGCGATGTTTGGGACTATTTTCACTGGGGAAATATCCCAATTTTCCAATATCTTTTTGTTAAGCAAATGAAAAGAAACAAACCGTTTTATTTAAGGTCTGCATCCCTGTTTGCAATTCTCTTTAAATGAACCAAATGTTCGCCTTATCGAAGCTCCGATCTTTCATATTTTTCCGTATATGGACTTAATTGATAAAAATGTTGAAAAAAAAACTACCGCTTTCTATGGATTTTTTGACCTAAATGGAAAATTTTTTTCTTTTCCGCAAAGCTGCCTTTGACAATTTTTTCAATGGCTGTTTTGGAAATGGCTCAAGATCTCTATGGTATGTTGGTCCCTCATGGTCGTCCGTCAACTGATGCCTCCTTTTGTTGTGTTGTGTGCCAAGTCTGTTTAAAGTTATGTCAATAACAGTTAAGCTCGCGTGAGCATGGAAAACTGCTGTTTGGCTCACAGACATTTTTCAGGCTCAAGTTATATATACAAACTTTGATCCAGAGTGATGTTGGTTGCACCTGAGTCCAAAGTCAAAACGTCGTCCGACAAACCTGATTTGCCTCAAAGCTGCTTTGGAATTCCCAAACAGTTTTGTCGTCCGCCTGGATGCTGTTTAAAGATTAGACGCTGATGGTCATGTTGGTCCTCATGAAACGTCGTCCGATCAACCTGATCCTCCTTTTGTGTTGTGAGCCTCTGTTTAAAGTTAATAAGTAAAAACTGCAAGCAAAAAGATAATAGCTAAAATATCACCCTTTATAAGTTGAGAGTACTGCAAGACCCGAAAAATCCCGCAAACAAGATTAATTTCATCTTTTAGTACACGCTTTCTACTTTATTTTAACATATACTATAGTTTTACTCCATAGAAGACGAGCACTTTAGCAACACACATTAATGAAATATATTTAAACTTATCAAAAATGTTTACATTTATACATTTTACATACCCTAGCCTTCAATATTCATTGTTTGCTATAACTTTCTGTGCAAATTTAGATGATGTGCAAGTCCGAAAAGTTACCAATAAGTTGACGCCAATTTTATGGCAACAATCACTTAACTCAACAGCTGATTTTGATAATCGATAACAATTTCAACAATCGAAAATTTTATTCCATTCTTTGTATATAGACTATGTAGATTAAAGGTGTACAATCAAAAATGAGTTTTGTTTTTTTTTTTTTTGGTATTTTTAACATAGTCTATACTTTTTCAATATTTTTATACTCTGTAAAAGAGGTACACTGAGTATATTAAGTTTGTGCAAAAGTGTCCTTCTGTCCATCCGTCTGTCTGTCTGTCCGTATGAACAAACAGATCTCAGAGATGGTAAGAGATAGAGGTTTGACATGTATGGAACATATGTTTCTTATACTTGCAGGCAGATCCAGCTTATTTTCAATTTTGGCCACACCCCATCCCGCCCCCGCAATATCGAGAAAATGTCATATCTCCCACAGTTTAATAGATAGAAAGTTCGAACCTTCTGACCATATTTAGTATTCGGGATTCTTTATCGATCCGCGGAAGAAATTTTAAAGATCGGATGATCGATATTCGAGTTCTAAGGAAAACAAAAAACCATGGGCAGCACCGGTCGCATCGGTGATGGGCAGCACTTCACAGGTACAGAGTTTGTTATAGTCGAGCTTGACCGACTATCTTTCTTGTTTTTTTAAGTGTAGATGGCATTTGCAAAGGAGTCAATAGGAGGTGTACATTTAATGGACCATCAACAGAAAGTAGAACGGAGGGCACAGCAATGCACGTACCTGTTTGTAAATTTAACGATTATAGTCCGGAAACCGAAGCAAAGTTCCAAGAAAGCAACTTAAAGTCTCATCGAAAAAGAAACTGTAGATAATTTACTTAAGTTGAAATCAAGGAACCGAAAAAGATGACACTAGAATAAAGCCCAGATACCCAGAAACAGAAGTACAGAATAAACAACAAGTACAGCATGATTCTACCTACATAGAGGGAAAAAACCTGTTCAGAAAATATGCTGCCCCTAAGTCAAAATAAGAACAAAACTATCGCAAAATTTGGAGTAAAATAGTTTCGAAAGTGTTGTGATAGGTCGTTAAAGTTCTTGTACAGCGGTGTCGCAAATCTTACGGAATATGGGCGGAAGCAGCAGCATATTCAGCGCTTGTTATAAAATAACCTAGCAATCGAAAGAGATAAGTTCCCCTTCTTCTGCAAGATCCGCTTATAACCTAAAACATAATCAATCAAAATTTATAACCCTTAAATTCTTCTTCTGCGGAATCGGAATTGTTAAGCGTTCCCGCTTCCAAAAACAGACTGTTAGGCTACCTTCATACTGCTCGACACATGTGCATGCATTTCATCTTGTTTCGCCTTTGAATTTAAAGAGCTGTTCACATTTATAACAACCAACATGTAGGCCTACTAGACTACCATGTCTCATGTGTCGAGCAGTGTAAAGGAAGACTTATTCGGCTTTTAGCTTCATATTTGGATTTATTTCCATAATGCATATGTTCATTCCATATATTCCATGTATTCACAACCCAAAGTGCCAATTTTCGTGCCAGAGAAAAGGACCTACAGTTAGTTGAAGCCGACGAAATTTGCAAAGATTTTTCATGGTTGGGTACTTTACAGTTGGCGCCAATAGCTGATGAAGGTGGCTGGTTTTGTAAAAGTTTTTTTTAAGAAAAGTGGCCCGTGTTTTTGTGTGGTTCAGCCCTGGGGTTCGATAATTTATTGTTTCGTTGTGAACCAATGAATTAAGCGGTCCTTAAATCCCTGCGATATCTAGTATATTGGCTGCCAAAGTTTATTCTATCATTCTGATGGTCACTCCAGTGTGTCGCCAGTGAAGTCGCTTTCATATGTTTGTCTATTTCTGGGTTTCCGTACCCGCTTACTCTTATGCAAAGAGTTCGAGAAGTTCAGTTTATGGTAGCACACTTTTAAAGGGATAACATTTAGATGAACCCATGAAACCCAAAAGCTAAACTCTTTCGATTTGGCAGAGTTTCACTTGTTGTCGTTACAAACAAGTGTACAAATTTTAAACACCTTCTCTGGCAAGTGTATTAAACAGCCCATGGCAAACACTAATCAATAAATTATACGTACAAACAGCAAATTACAAAAGCAAAGTCAAGTAGGCAATGATTAAGGCAGTGCCCACAGGATAATACACAAACACACACAGGTGAAAGAACTAAATATATATACTATATCAACGCAATCATCATCTTCCACATCATCATTATCAAAGCCAAAACACCGTCGAAGCGTAGCGAACAAACAACTGAACGTCGAACGGTATTTGTAGTAAAAAAGCGGCCAATAAACTGAACGCGTGCGGTTCAAGGTTTGGCCAAAGCCAAAATGAAACTAAAACAACAACAACAACAAAAACCAAACTAGCAAACGAATGACGAACACAGACGAACACAGCGACCAAATGAATAACAATTAAATCTGAAAAGCATGAAATCATCTGCCAAGCCAGCAAGAAAACAAAAACTAGCACACAAGTCGAGTTGTAAGTGTATGAAAATTATGTATCCATGAGATACACTAGCTGCTGATGCTAAAGCTCATTGACCAAACAGTCGCTGCTGCCGCTGTTACCGTTAAGCCAAGTCAAGCGCCCATTAACAGTTAAGCTTTGGAGCAGCAGCAGCAGCAGCGGGGCAATTACCCAAGCCGGGTAATTGGCTCAGCAGGCGTGGAGAGAGGGGGCAGATGATGCTGGCGCTGATGATAAAAGCAGCAATAATTTAAGTGCCGCCTGAAATCAGCTAAAATCATTTCTGCTAGCTCGCTGGCTTCCTCATTAGATGATTATGGGAGCACACACACGCCCATATGGGAATGGACTCTCGTCCAAGCGCTGGGTCCCAGCCGGCAACAGTTCAAGTTCTTCTCTATGTCAGCTGTCTACTTTATTACAAAATTGACCTACATATTTCTTCTCATATACTTGCGAGTGTGTGTGTGTGTGTTTTTTTTTGCGCTATAACCAAGTGGCCATTATATAGTCACAGATACATTTGGATTTGCTTCTCTGTGTTAGTGTGTGTCTCTTGTTATTTATTCATTATTATTTTATTTTGGTTGTTTTTTTTTTTCTTCTTCTGCCTGTGTTAAGCTGAATGGGTTGGTTCGCTGAAGTGTATTATTGTATCATGACATTAACGAACTTATATGGATGAACGATTTAGATTTGATGTGTCAACAATACATTTGGGTGTGTGTTTGTCTAGGCGATATAAATGGGGGGGCCAACGGGGGTAAGAGAGAGAGTTTGCTCTAACCTAGATGTTGAGATTAGATCATGAATATAATATTGAAAAAATGAGCTCATAGCTGCAAAATCTATTAGTTGACTGATCCCTGCCAAGCAGCACCTTCTTAGCCTAAGCCTTATTTTTGGCCACATTTTACGAGAGGTTTGTGGCAAAAGGGTGAGACAAAGGTTCCGTCCCAAGGCACGAACCTAATGTAATATTCTTTAATTTAAATTCACTTTTATTTAATATTAAGTTTTCTATAAATATATCTCTTTTACGCATAAATAAAAAAATCTTTAGAATTCGATTGATACATTGCCTTATCACATATTTGGCTCTAAAAGTAGTTCAAGATTTGAAATTGGCGATGAAATATGCCTAAATGGGTATTAAGCTGCCTTAAAATTGGTAAAAGAAGATTTAGATTGTACTTTAGAGGTGGCTATTGAACCTTGCACTCAGACTTTAACTAACCCTTTTTTCCAAAATATAGCTGAACTCTTTATCACTTAAAAGTATTTAAAAGGCACTCATTCGCATTTCCAAATCGAGTAATACTCTTCCACTTTCTTTCCTTAAGGGCTATTCTCTTTCATGAAATTTTTTTCGACTTTTTTTTTTGATTTTATAGACATTTAAGAATATAACCTAAAAAGGGTTTTTTGAAATCCGTAATACTTTAGAAGATATGGCCTTTTAATGACCAAAGTGACTCGATTTGCCTAGAACTCAAACTTTAAACGGTTTATCTCTCCACGTATCAGTCTCTGAACCGATTGAGAAACAAAGTTTAATCGAGTAATTGTCATCTCGTAGTAGTGATGGCGGAATCTGTGACGTGCATCTAATGCTACCCCCTCCCTCATACAAGCAAAATTGAATCGTATATAACTTCGGTGTTTTTTGTCCGAACTTATTGTACTTTTCAGAATAGAGAGATATTGGGCCTTTCTTGATATATATAAAGTCTCGAGGCTCTAACTAAAAAATTGTGGTTCTGACAGGTTCTGAAAATGTATGCACTGCTTCAGAATCAATAAAAATCTCGAATGTAGCATTGGAAGAGGTTCTTTTAAAGACAATTACAATGGTACAGCATTTCATATTTCACTTACTTTTAAATGCAACAGACTATTTAACAATACCTGACTTTTAAAAAAATTTCAGATAAAAGATGTTATAAAGGTTATCGAGGTTAAAATCAGGAATGCAAACGACTCAAAAATAAGTACTGGTTCGGTTCAGTGGTTCACACAGTTTCTGAACCGCCGGTCCGGTTCATTACATGACTTTTGGAGCTAACTGAACCGCGGTTTCGATTCGGTTCAGTGGTTCATAAAGACACATTATGGATATTCTGATTTCTGTCGTAATGTGACGTTGAATTCCTATAAACCATTTGAATTCTGATTAATTATTGAATTATAATTAATCCTCGACCTTGAGTCGTCTAACAATCACTTTGAAATCAAAATCAGGTCGTTAAGCCCATTGACATGCAAAAGCATCAGTCACGGTGAAATGATTGTTTTAAAAATACTGAACGGTTTCTCTATTAAAACAAACAAAAAAGGACAAAAAAACAACCTTTAAAATGTATTCAAGAGAAATGCTTGGCCAGTTATCTTTGTCTTTTGCTGTGTCCACAGAAGTTTAACAATAGCCACTAAAAATAACAAACACACATATGACATTTGGACACAACCCCCAACACCATTGCAATAACTTCGGCTGAAGCTGTAGCTATTAATAGACGCATGTGAACGTAAACATGAAAAATACTTATGATTCGCAAGTCTTTATTCTGCTCAGAGTGGCTTTAAATAGGTAATTGCTAATGGCTGTTGGTGTGGAAAGCGATTAAAATCTCACTGACGAGTCCAGTATGGTTCCGGATGAAAGCGAGTCTGTCTGAGTATCCTTAATTTGCTTTGTGTCCGTATGTTTATATCTTTGTTGTTGATTTCTGATTGATTATTGAATTATAATCAATCCTCGACCTTAAGACTTAAGACCTTTGAATATCTTCAAAATCCTTTGAAGAATGTCTTAAATTGGTGATGTCGGATTTACTAGAAGAGTTTTCCTAGAGGAATGCCTTTTGAAAACAGAGAATGTCGGCTAGAAAAGAATACGAACCATTCATCTTACACACCCTTTTAATCGTATGAGAAAAAACTATCTTCGCTAAGATTAAATTAAGATGGAGAAGTACTATAGTAAATTGAGAATATTGTTCAGTGGAGGACAAAAAATCAATTATCAACTTTCAAGAAAAAAATACAGATTAATGACAGATATATTAAGAAATCGGCGGGTAATTGCAGAGACATGTTACATGTTCTAAAATTTGTGTCAAGTCATCCATAAAGGTTATATCAATCGTGCATCGCTAAGGATCAATTCGGTCTTTCAGTGATCTCCCTTGTAGAGGGTCGAACGAAATGTCGTATACAAATTGTCTTAGGGAAACGATTCAATTTCGCAAATTAATAAGTATCATTGGCTAAAGGAAAACGATTCACGTCTTAAGATTCGTCAGAGAACTGAACCGAACCGAACCGGTTTTCTTTGTGGTTTTCGTATCGGTTCAGCGTTTCTGAAATACAGCCGGTTCGGTTTGCGGTTCGGCTCATCGGCTAGAATAAGCGGTTCGGTTCGGTTCAATACCGGTTTGCATCCCTGGTTAGAATTTTTAAACAACTATGGCCAGACTGATCGGATTGTTGCTTTGGGTCTACTAATGCATGATTGGAAGACTACATACATACACCATCAATGATGTCGAACAATTTATGAGTTTGGCTTGAGAGCCACTTACAAATGAGGAACTTAAATACATAAGCCAATACGAAGTCACGGATATAGTTAAGAAGATATAGCATATAGTTAAGAAGAAAACAGTCAAAAAGAAGAAGAATGTTGAAAACAAAGTGAAGAATGAATTTCCATTCAATTTATAAATCAATTTCTTAGTCAAGTGAATTGATTGATAAAAGTTTCAATTTCTAATCCTTTTCAAATTACTTGTTAAAAATTCAGGGGTGTTCCCGTTTTCAAAAACCGACTTTGTAATTTGGCTTTTAATTTCAAATTTCTATTGGTTTTCATTTGACAATATTGATGGCAAATCGTTAAAACCAAATTCGTCAATCGTTTCTTGAATAACACAACTCTTTGAAATTCCGATCAATCGAATTCGGAAATGGGAACAGGCCTGATGATATAAGTTTTTTTGGGCTGGACATAGTGAGGAAAATTTTCATACAAATATATTACCAACCAAATTTTCATTTACTTATCGGCTTTTTACTTAACGGCCATACTTTTGTGTTCCAGTTAAGGCCGTTAATCGAGGCACATATAGGGGTATAGCAGACTCCAAATTGTCCTCTAAAGCAGTCCTATAGTTATCATTATAAGTAATCCCCTCTAAGGCATTGCGGTTGTTGGAATTGTACTGAAACAACCATGGCATATATAGCATTTGTTTGCTTTTCATTTTTATCTGCTTGTTTTGCAGAGGTACAGCCAGCATGGTACGTATTGTTTTCTCTGTTGTCGAAAGGCATTCCTCTAGGAACTCCTCTAGCAAATCCGACATTACAAATTTTAGACATTCTTCTAAGGATTTGAAAGATATACAAATAGTCAAAGTTACTGTTAGCCGTCTTAAGGTCGAGGATTGATTAAAATTCAATAATCAATCAGAAATCAACAACAAATCTATGAACCAAGATTTGAACCAAAACCTTAGATTCGATAAGTACGGAAACCAGAATCCGATTTCGGTAAAACTGAGACATACTTTTGTTGAAAAGGAATCGTCATTGGTCCTGATTCATTATAGTTATTATTTATACGGCCTCTACCAAGGCTTCCAAAAGTGCTTGGTCTACAAAATGAAATAATAGTTAGATTCAATTTCCATGTATATCAATATGTGAGGTTCTTTTTACCTTTTTACTTTTTGTCCTGAAAGTTGTCTTCTGGAAGTTGTGTCGAATTTGAGTATGATTTGATAAGTGCATCCTTAATTGATACTGAAACGACTTGATAATGTGAAAATTAAACAAGTTCTCGCTGAATCTAAACTATTTTTAAACAAAAAAATCCTTTGGGACTCTAAAAATTTAAAAAGTTCGCTTTGTGTTCCGGTTTGTGGGAGCCAAAAAAGGCGAATCAAAGCTGTTGTGCGTGGTTCGGCTCAGAACTTGTCACAGGCCTTTACTACAAGGAAAATGGATTATAATTTCTGCAAATCCACTTGGTTCATTTTCCAGACTTTCTCACCTTACACGTAAACGGAAGCTACGTTCAATTCAATTTTAGGTTCAGCATCCTCAATTACCTTAACTACTTTACAAATTTTCCCACTTGAGTGCATCAGAACACTTATTCGGATTTACCCACTTTACGCGTAAAAGTGCCACAATTTACCATGAAAAACAATATTCCATTTATCTTCTTTCAGCTTATGAATAATACTTGACTTCTGGTAACAGTTGCTATTTCATAATGAATCTGAATACCCATGAGCAGCTCCTTAATTTCTCATTTATAATATGTTAAATGGAGCCAGTAGATATCATTTAGTTTCGGTCTAACTGCTTCGAAAGTTAGGTTTTTTTTTATACAAATGCCCAGCACTTGTTCTACAACTAATTGCCAAATAAAATCTCAACTAACCTTGTTCAACATGTGTCGCTGAATATCGACCCACAATATTTTCTTATTTTAGATTTTCATTAAGAAATATGCTAATCACTTGTATTGTTATACTAATGAATCTGACAAACTAAGAAATTTGAAGAGCTTTCTACTTATTAAACTAGTTCTTTTATTAGGAAAAAAATAGGTTGAACCTAAAACAAAACCACAATTTCCCTTCTAAAGAAATCTCCTTGACTTGCTTCCAAGAACTAACAGACAAACTCAGTTCACTTCATTCTATTCTTTTCAAACAATTGAAGGCAACTGCCTCTCGCCTCAAAACATTTGTTGAATTGTATACATCTTAGCCCTCATCATAATTGACATTTTTGTGCCAAGAATATACCGCAAACAGTTTTAGATTATTATTTTGGTTTTTTTCTTTCGTTTTTGTGTGTTGGTTTTGATTTGGACTGGCAGCCGCCACGAAATGATACGCCTGGCTGCATTGACAGGCCAACAACATATGAATGCAGTTAGTAACAAAGCACCGGCAGAAGTAGAAGTGACCTCTAAATTGAAAGAATACTAAAAAAACCAGACGCTTAAGGAGGGGGAGTTTCTCCCAGCCCACAATGTGGCAAGGTGCAGGCGAGCAGAACCGCAACAGAAGACACAGAGAGGAGGGGGGAGAGTGGGCAAAAAATGTGTGTTTAATAAGTGCATAAAATGTGTTGTGTGTGTGAGTGTGTGCGTTTAATGAAAGCTCGTGACGACCGACAACTGCCTGTCATAGATGAAGACGACTACACACGGCTACAGCTCCTCCAACCATCCATCCATCCATTCAATGGGCTAAACAGAACAGAACAACTGAACGGTCAGGGGCGTCGACAGTTAACTGTTTAAGGGGCGGGATGGGAGGGGGTTGGCTAATGACGTTTTTTTGTTTTTGTTACAGAAAGTGTATTAAAATGTGGCTCAGGTGGTTTAGTTAGGAGGAGAAGCTTGGGTGGAGTAACGATGACGGCTCTGTGTGTTGATGAGCCTATTAAATGCTGTTGATGGCTTTTAACGTTGTTGTTGTTGTTGTTGCTGCTGATGAAACTTGCGATAGAGATAAAGATAGAGTTGTTGTTGTTGCTGCTGCTGTCTGCCTGGCTAATGACTGTGCCCCAAAAGCAGACAAGTTTAAAGTGGGTTAAAAACGTTAAGCGAAGGCGTTTTGGGGTCGATGATGGGAAATGTCGACAGTTCAAATGTTGTGTGTGAGATATTTGAAAGTTTAGTTTGGAAACTAACATTAAAAACGTTTAAGAAATCTAATAAAAAAGTATTTTGTAGAGCTGTTGTTTCTTTTAAGAAGTGTTTAAATCTGCTAATTGGTCTGAAAGAATAATAATAAACTAATTGGCTTAAAGCAACTAAATAATTGAAATTCAAGAAAGCTTTTCTTTCGCCTTTTAAGGAAACTTTATGGTTTTTATTTTAGCTCAAAAAGTAATTTACCTAATTTCCACTAATTTTCAACCGTTTTTAATTAATTTGATTCCATCAGTATTGTATATAGATAGCGCATCTAATGAGCAATTTACTCTACTAATTAGTCATTCTCATTTATCGACTGCACGTGTCAGTGCATATTTTCACTCACTTATTTTTACAAATGATTTCATTAACTTAACAATTAATACCCGTTTGTTCCTAATTATAATTACGACCACTAAATGGTGTATTTGTTTCACAGCGTAACTAAACAAACTTGACATTTTTTGCTTTCCCTTATTTTTGTATTTTCTTTTTATTATAAAGAGATTTATTGGTTTACATGAGTTGTGGGAGAAATATTTAAAAAGAGACATCTGAGGAGTGTTCTGAGAAATTCGATTTGAATAGAACAGAGAAATACTCAAAAAGATACATCTTAAGAGTGTTCTGAGAAATTCTTTTACAGCGGAGCTAAAAGCTCCTTCGGTTATAAGACCAACTGAATAGACTCAAGGGCAATTGGGGCTATAGCGCAAGAAAGAAAAGAATATAAAGGCCCAGACGGACTAACGACGTAAGTAATTTAGCTTACGCCACCTCATATTGCGTCAACGTGGAACGTTTGTCTAGTGTGGCCAGAATTAACAAAAAAATTCGCCGATGCATCGCGTTGTTACAGGTTCATGGCATTTTTAGATTAGCTGGTGGTTGGTCACACTACTCAATCCGCTGTGTTTTGTTTTGATGACAAGTGATTTACGCTTGGGCTTCTGCCATGATAGCAATTACTCTCCCGCAAAGCCTTAAATCCAGTTCGGCAATCAGCAACTGTCTCATACTGGAAGAAATTTTAGTCAATTTATCCAAAATGTTAGTCTTTCACATATGTTACCAACCTTCTTTTTGAACAAGCTCGGCCACTTCA
Source organism: Lordiphosa collinella (assembly GCA_018904265.1). Lineage (NCBI taxonomy): Eukaryota > Metazoa > Arthropoda > Insecta > Diptera > Drosophilidae > Lordiphosa > Lordiphosa collinella. The sequence goes on along the minus strand of JAEIFV010000191.1, from coordinate 286,348 downwards.
CTCCAAGCCTTGTTAACAATATTTAAGTTCGAATGCTTGGGGTGGGATAATTCCCAAAATCTCACTGCCAAAATCCGCGCTACCTTCTCTTCATTCGACAACACTTTCAAGCGGCCCTTTCGTTTCGTCTTCTCTTCCATTTTTATTTTGCAATTTTAATTTTTTTATAAAATTTTTAACTCCTGCTGATCGATGGCTTGCATGTAGAGCAGGGGCCGGCAGCTTGCTATCTGGCGTGCATACGAAAATCTCGCGCGCTGCTTCCACACAAGGTATACTGTTAAAGCTCCGCTGGTAGTTGCGCGCAGTCGCTGTATGGAAAAGAGAGAAATTTTTGCGCTGCTCTACACACACATGCAAAAATGTGAATGTATTTGCCTGCCTCTGATGTAGAGTAACAGCGCGTCATCAATATTGCATCAGCTGCTCAACGCAAAATAAGGCCCACTGCCTATTAACATAGAATCTACGTATATGCTGTTAAGCGCTGTTAAGCGCAAGAATACTTTTTTAAGTGCGTCGTGCACAATGTTAAGTGCAAGGATTTCGTTATGCCAGCTTCATCTTCATTCAATTTTTGTATGAAACTTCTCGTTACTTCGTGAATACGTCTGGGCCTTAATGAATGTAAAATGTGTTATGTAGAGTTGTTAATATTTGCAAAGAATTAATAAAATATAAACATTTGTTGGAAGCATAAGATACATGAACATTAGGTGGTCGATTGGGAGAAAAAAACCAAGAAACCATGGGTCTGAATTTAATTCGTAACCCGCACAAGTCGACTTCAGTTTTTTAAGACGTAGAGTAAAGAGGGTATACTAAAGTCGTGCAAATGTATGTAACAGGCAGAAGGAAGAATCTCCAACCCCATTAAGTATATATATTCTTGATCAGCATCAACAGCCAAGTCGATATAGCCATGTCCGTCTGTCTGTATGAACACCTAGATCTCGGAGACTAGAAGAGCTAGAGCCACCAAATTTTGTATGTAGACTCATACTGTCCTTACGCAGGTCAAGTTTATTTCAAATCTTGGCCACGCCCCCTCCCGCCCCCACAATAAAAAATGTTGAATAACTCCAACAATTTTAAAGACATCAAGCTCATATTTTGCAGAGTAGTGTATGGGCCCAATATCTACAATTTTGAAACTTTCACAAAGATCAGTTAATAAATGGCAGAGTTATAAAGGTTATAAAAACGTTGCATACTTTTTGGCGCTACATGCACTTTTTGTTCACTAAATGTTGAAATGGTCAGGCAGGACCGACTTTAACTTACGCTCTCGTTACATATGGTATTTTGCTCAAATTTTCTGTTAGGTAATTTGGTATTTTTGTAGTTTATGGGTATTGTTTTATTTGTTGATATGGTTTTAGTGGTACTTCATTCTGAATATGTTCAAATTAATTCCGACTATTATTTTTCTGTGAACCGAAGCTTGAACCGAACCTCTTTAAAAGTAAAAGCTGAACCTGAACCTGTTCCGAGCCTAAAATTTCGGTTCGGCTTAACAAAAATTATAGAAATGAAAACATTTTACGTACCGTCTAGTGACTTTTTCTGTTATCTGATCTGGTTTGAGCGACCGACTTTTATAATCGACAGGAAAGCTCAATATCTAGAAAAACTTTCAGAACAACTTATGGAATCTCCATAATAGCATCTGTTTTTAAAGTTCCTCGACTCCAAAGCTTATTAAATGATTTACAAAGTAAATTATATTTTGAATATTCCCATGTGTTCTACAATTCGCTTCCGACCCAATTTCCACACGATTCGGTCGTTTTTAGGTCCAAGCTTTCCACACGATTCGGTCATTTTTAGGTTGAAAGTGATTTGTAGAATACATGGGCTTAAATTGATTACAAAATAAAATTTGTATTTTTTTTTAATATTGTGCTAAGCATGGGCTGAACTAAGGTTCGAACCAAAACCTTCCTTCAAAAAACCTTGAACCTCAAATTTCCGAACCATGGTTAAATTTTGGTTCGAACCCACGAACCGGAATTCCGAAAAATTGATTGAGTTTGCGGCCCTGGTTTAAATAGCTTATTCCTCGGTATATAAAAACCAAAAATTACAAAGTAATTTAAAATTTGGCTCTCGTAAAATGGTATAGGGAAAATTTACCACACAGAAGCTACTGAGCGACTCATGTGATTCTCTGTAGTAATTTCAGGGCAAACTTTTTTGTCAAATCCTGCCGTAATTTCATCCGAAATTGGCTATAAACCAGATGTTTAGACAAGCTATTATTTGAGTGCCAAAACTTGACTAGTGAATATAAAACAATATAAAAATGCCAAGACGAAGGGTGCAACAAGCTTTAAATAAGCGAAAAATTGATTTGGCCCTTTAAGAAATAGTATGCAAAATAGCTGCATCAATAAGGAAAATTAAAACTATGTTTGGAGTAGGTGATGGCGGTTCTTTAGGTCTTGTTACAGACAGAGTTAAGATACGGAGTTGTTGAATAGAGCTAATTTTTAGTTTTTTGTAAACATGTCAGTAGAATTGTCTTCTTGTTTTCGAATTGATGGCGTACGAGTTGGAGGCATTGATCAGCTTATCGGCCAAGCACTCGTACATAATATTGGTGTTCCTGAAGGTATTCCCACGTGCTCCAGTGCACAGCAGCCAGATGGCCTGGTTAACGCGAGGCAGGACGACACATCCACCATGAATCATACCGAGCGAGCGCCTGACATTGCGACCTTAACTCAGCTTCTTGCCATTGTTGCGTCCCTTCAACATCAGCGTGCAGGTTAGCCGATCCACAATGGGGCCTTGCGGAAACGGTTGGCGTCATAACATTCTTCCAGTGCCTTGAATTGCCTTTCAGTTTTGTTTTTTATAATTTACAGTTTGCTGGTGTGTCCGCATATGTTTAGACAAAAATCTCGAAATGGCTCGGTACTAAGTCTTTTTAACCGATTCTTCGAAAAATTTTACAACACTTCAAAACTTTATAATTTTTCACATTTACGACTGATTTTTTAAACATTCCCTATGGCATTTTAAATGTGGTAATTTTTTTCTCATGTGTTTTGTGGTTGCTTCGTAAACTTTTGGACTTACGCTTTGCCATTTTACGAGGGCTAGTGTATACCCTCACTTATTATTACACTATGCTGTAAAAAGTTTGTATACCAAATAAAAATATGGTTTTTTTCTTATGTATGCTAAAAATGTCAATAAATGAGTTTTCTAGATAAAAAGATCATTAACAACTAATAAATCTAAGCAAGAAAAAAAGGTGTCGTTTTAGGTTAATCACTTGGTTTAGCAAGCTTGAGTCCATTCAGTTGAGCCGTAGTGTAAATACAAGATTAATGGAATTTCTTCTTATTCGGTACAAAGAGGTTTCCCAGAATTGTATTGTTTTGCCAAAAGTAGCATCTCAAAGAACAAAACTTGATCCTTTTATAGCTTCTTAACATCTCTAATATATATGCTTTCTTTTTTCTTTTGTCAGTTAGTTGATTGTTTTAAGCATTTCGAAATCTCAACTCTATTCTAATGCAAATCCCAGCACTGCTTAACCATTTAAAGCTACCATCATCAAATTCAACCCACGCACTCGCAACATTCTCAACTCATGTTAATACCATCGCTTTGAAGTCTGGTGGTGGCCAAGCCCAAACCCAGGCAGACCCCTAAGCTAATGTGTGCCCATTTCATATTTATGCGTAACTTGGCTTTCTGTCTTGGCTTCAGCTTCGAGCCTCAGCTCATTAGCAAACGGCCAGACTGATATGGAAGGGGGGAAAATTACCTTGCAGTAAGCAAGACAGAGGAAGCGGAGGGAGAGCAGCCGTTCCCAGTCCCTACTGCCTTTCATCTTGGGGCAATTTTCACTTGCACTTCGACGCAGGCAATCGTCGGAGTTAATTTTATTTGCAAAATAAAGCGAAACAAACTTTAAATGGAGTCAAATGCCAATGCACACACACACACACTCACGGAGAGAGAGGAAGAGCTGGCCAGGCCAGACGTCTGCAGCACAAAGATTGCACACACACACACACACACACACTTACACAGAAAACAACGCAAAAAGTTCAAACGCCAGACAAGGATGCACCAAAGTGCAAAGGCAGCCAGCGAACAAACGAATGAGCCAACGAAACGTCCAGAGGGGAAAACACTCAAGTCAGACGACGCGACGGAGCTGGGCGAGAGGAACAGTGCTTGAAAAACGGAAAGCAAAAAGGATTGAACAAGCAGTCAGGAGGGAGGGGAAGGGGACCGGGAGGGGAGGGTGATTAGGGGAGCCGAAACAGCAGGAGGCAATGCACGTGAAGACGTCGACGACGACAACAACGACGGCGACGCAGTCAAGCACACACGCACTACCCAGCAAACGCGTACAAGAACAAGTGCATTGACACTTTACGGACGGACGGATGGGCGAACGGAACGTACAAAGGGTGAAGCACCGCATTTTGAAAGCAATGCACAAGCAGAGCAAACCAATAAAGGGATCGACCTCACAGCTGATCATCGCCCAGAAAGAGTCTGAACAACTCACCGAAAAAAAACAACCCAATCAAGCAACCACGACTAAGAAATACCCTGTACCCTCCGTTGTAAGTGCTTTCATTCATTCAAATGAATGTTGAAAACAAGAATTAAGCAAGCTTATATAACATTGAAATGGCTCTGACAGTTTTTTGAGGTTTCATAGCATTCGAAGTCGACGACTCTGCTGTTAATGTTGATCTAGAATAAAATGCTTGCCACAGACTTATTATACCCTTCAAACCTTCTTGCGCAGGGTATGAAAATATAGCGTTCATTGCACCGCATCCGAATTGCAAAATATATGGACAGGGAGAGAGCGACGGGACTGATTAAGCAACTCCAGACCAGACTTTCATTATGATGACGACGATCGCAATCATCATAATGATGATGATGACGTTGCCAAACACAGGGCACAGTAAAAAAGTCAAGAATGAAATGCGACAACAGCAACAACAACAACAACGAAGAACGATCATCAACCACGACGTTTATAGTTCAACGCACTGTCAGGGCGCTGCTGCTGCTGCTGCAAACCGATCCGATCGGTAGCCATTGGCCAGTGCCCTGTCTGGGTCTGAAACTCCTGCAGCAGCAACAAGCAGCAGCAGCAGCTGAACAAGAAGAAGAGGAAATCACTCACGCGTTTGCCTTGCTTACTTGCAACTCTCAGGTCTCCCCCGGTCAATGATCGTGCGTGTATGTATGGATATGTGTGTGTGTGTGTGTGACTTCCCATAATGAAGACAACGACTCTGGTTGACTTTCATTGACAATATGGTGACGGATCTGATGTTGATCTTATTATGTTAAGTTCTTTGAGACAGATAGACAGGAAGCTGCCCACCACGGCGAACGCAAGTCAGATTATTTAAGAGAAATAATCCTATTAATTTGTTTAACAAATTTTTGTTCAAAATTAATCAACTTTTTGCAAGATATATTGGCAAAAATTTTGAAGGTTCACTCATCGAGTCTGCAGACATATTTTTATACCCTTGCAGAGGGTATTATAAATTTGTCCGGATGTTTGTAACGCATAGAAGGAAAAATATATATTCTTGATCAGAATGACGAGCTGAGTTGATCTGTCTGTCCGTTCGTCTGTCTGTTTCTTTGCTATCTCCTCCGTCAGTTTGAAAGCTATCTTCACCAAACTTTGGTCGAAGTCTTTTGGTACATATACGCTGCACATTTGTCGGATCCGGCCGGATCGGATGACTATAGCATATAGCTGTCATAGAAAGGATCGGTCGAAAAAATAGTTTTAGTAAAAAAAACTTTTTGTTTTCAATTGAAACGCCCCCGAACTTCGTATTTTCCATGATTCCACCAAACTTGGTCGAAATCGGGCATCTATATAGTATAGCTGTCATAGAAAAGTGGAGTCTGAAAAGCAGTCTTAGTTAGAAAAAAATTTTTTTTTAATAGAAAATGTCCTCAGCATTGGCATGTTTTTGTTTTATATGCTCCCACACGATTCTACAAAGTTTGGTCGAAATCGGATGACTATAGCATATAGCTGCCATAGGAACGATCGGTCTAAAAACTAGTTTTTGTGAATTTTTTTTGGTTTTAATGGAATCGTCCCTTACGTCGATATATATTTATTTTATATACTTTTACAAAATTCAACAAAGTTTTGTCAAAATCGGATGACTATAGCATATAGCTGCAGTATGAATGATCGGTCGAAAAAGAAGTTCTAGTGAGAAAAACTTTTTTGTTTTTAAATGGAATCGCCTCCAAATTTCGTAATTAACAGTGTATTATGCTTTTCCATTATTTCACCAAGTTTAGTCGAAATCAGACATCTATATGGTATAGATCCCATAGAAAAGTAAGGTCCCAAAAGTAGTCTTAGTTAGTAAAAGTTTTGTGTTTTCAATGGAAGCTGCAGGGTATACAAAACTTCGGCCGAGCCGAAGTTAACTTTCCCCTTTTTTTAACTCTGAGTTTAGCCCATCCGAAAGATAAGCAATTGTGGTTGAAGGTTTCTTGGTTGGCCACTGTTAGGTTTTCTACACATCCTACAGATTTAGTTAACACACGACAGAGCCACGATTTATTGCATGGATTGTAAAGGATTGACTCCCTTTATAAATACCAAGGTATTTATTATTTGTTTGATAGAGAAACAGTTAAGATTTTTATAACAAACATTACAGCGTGACTACTGTTTTGTATATGGGTTTTAGCGACCTGTTTTGATTTTTGTCAAAGTGGTTGTTAGCCGTAGTAATTAAAAAATTAAAAGTAATCCACAGAAATGAATAAAGGTAAAATAAAGCTTTTTGGATAATCACACAGACTATTTCTACGGCCTCCAGGCACATCCCATCATTTGACTAAAATCAAAACAGGTCGCTTAAACACATACATAAAAATAATTTAGAAAATCTAAATAAGTACTGAAATTGTGTTTTGAAAAGCTTTCGTTTGAAAATATATTTATAAATTTTTGATGTACAATGTTGACATGAGAAACTTAGATTGCGATAGCATTTTATTGGTTCAGTCATTCACTGTAAACATACTCTATGGCACTTTGCTCAAATACATTAAATTTGATGAACCATCGCTTATGGATCCAAAGATTCCGAGACACATTCAAGAAACCGACAGTCACGGTTGACAGTCGAATCGCAACACCTAGGATGGACAGCAAAAAACCTTAAAAATAAGAAGTTCTGAATAAAAAGTATATTAATTTTGCACTTTTGGCCCCTAAGGCCTGTATTCAGATGTGCACTAATTCGATGTTCATTCAAATTTTGAACCAAAAACTTATTTCTACTTTTCTTCTGACATTTTTGTATGAAAATTGTACTTTACATCGACTTAAGTTACATCTGGAAAAGGCCTTTCACGTTTAAGTTTTTCTTTGCATGATTTAACGGAAGATGAAAGTAATTAAAGTTTGATATATTAAAAATTTCCCAAAATAGTTTATTTTAATTTTTTTACAATTTATTTGGCGACCTTTCTAATGTTTAATTAGTAACGAGTAAGCTGGCTTGAGGTCAAGAAGTTGCGGTTGTTCATAAGTGTAAAAAACTTTGCAACGACACCCATAAAGATTGGCTTTCTGTATGTGAGTCCAAGTTTGCTTTCATCGCGCTTGCAGTTCCCAACTGTTTAAAGTTCTGATTGCATGGAATTGGCTCAACGTTCAGGAGTCATTTAGCGGAACGCCTTCTGATGATTGTATTAGACATCCATGAAACCATTTTGAAATTAGTATAAGGTGGTCCCGTCTGTACGCCCCACATACGCCTTTTATGTAGGTGGAGAACTTTATGAAACGATGCCAGATTAGCGCCGCATATAAAATAGTGACTCTCGTACCACTAGCATAAAGCCGTCTTCTCCCCTGTTTTGGTCTGCGTTTGTTCAGCATGCGTGTGGTCAGCTGCTTGATTTTGTATCCAGCATTACTTTAAGGTATTTAATGGCTCTTATGGATTTGGATTGAAACCCAAGCTGATTCCACCTTCACCGCCTCTGCCTTTTGCGCCGATAGCTTGGTACTTGAGTAATACTCGCACGACAATATATGCAAAAGGTAATTTTGACAGCCTGCCAAGTACTGACAATAAAGGACTAATCGAGAGAGCAGCTCTCATGACCACCTTATACATATTACATCATGCATGAAACAGCACGCTCTTTTTGGTGTGTCAATGCATAAGTGGTTTACAGTTGTGAACAAACGCAACTTCTTGACCTCGAGCCAGCTAACTCGTTACTATTTTATTTTAATTTTTATGACCGGACAGGAATCAAAACTTAATTTTTTGATTATTTGGAATATATTTGCTTAAAGGTTTACTTTTTTTGTCTTATTTCTAGCAAAAATTTAAATATGAAAAATTTCTCGTTAAAAAGAGAAGCTCGATTTTGATTTAAGACCAATGGTTTCTTTGGCAAACTTTCTTAGAATTTGTCGTAGATTACTGTTTTGACAAACACTTGGTAAACTTTTTTAATCCATACAAATTGACCCACTCTCATAAATATATTTTTGATCAGAGCGACGAGCTGAGTCGATTGAGCGTTGTCCGACCGTGGATCCGTCTGTCTATCCGTCCGTCAGTCTAATTCTACGCAAACTAGGCTATCAGGTTTAAAGTTATCGCGCTGAAATTTTGCACTAAGGCTTCATTCTAGTGTAAGTCAAAATCGAATTACTATATCGCATGTCCGCCATAGATCGGAAAATGAGTTTAGGTGAATAAGCTTTGGCACATCCGAAGTTTGCTAAGCTTCTTTTTCTTTTGGGTTCTAAATTTATAGTAACTTAATTTAGATTGGGTAAATTAATCCGCTAACTAGTTCCTTATGCAAAACTGCAAAATAACCAATATAAACTGCCTTACGCGGAGTAGGGGAGTCATGTAATTTACTCAACATCTTTCAGGGTGCCAATGCGGACTAGTGGAAGGTATGTCCAAGGGCATGTTGCGTTTAATTAAAGTTCTTGCTTACATTTCAGTGAGAACAATTTTGGAGTTTGGTTGGTGTACGAGGTGTGTTCAAAGGAAATGGTGCATTTTGAATTTTCGTGGGCTGTGTACAATCGATTATCGATATTTTGTTTTTGTTATATTCGGAGACATATGTTTATCATATGTTTGCATTAGCAGCCAATTTCGATTACTAGTTTGTTTTTGGCAACTGAAAAGGCTAGTCACGTTTTTGTGTGCTCTTCTATTTATGACCAAATTTTGATCAGAAGCAACGTTGCTTTAGTACCGCTCAGGAGATGTTGAATAATGTTTCTTTACAAGCTTATAAAGGGTAATATCGACGCAAGAGAACCTAGTTGGATATGTGAACTTTAACGTCTCATCAAGACAAATGCGGAATTATATCCCCTGGAACCCTGGAAGCAGTTGCTTCTTCATTATTCATTCGCATTCTATGTAAGATCTCTTTTCTGTTCGGTGATAACATTTTCGACCAAGCCTTTTATTCGTATCAATCTTGAACTTGAAGAATTCCATGGCAAAGCAGTTAAAAAACTACTTTTGACTACTTTTATATAAAATTAAAATGAACTATAAATTACGATTATTTTCAGTTTGGCTCGACTTACTAATTAATTACGACTATAAATAATCAAAAAGAAATCAAAATAATAATTTGAGACTAAATGGGTGGAATCCGAACGGGTTCAAATTTGGTTCAGTAGAGTGTTCAGAGTCGGGTTAAACACCTCTTCATGTTGAGTCCGACGTATTATAAGAAAGAACAAATTTTAATGTTAATGCTTCATGAACCAAATCCGATTTCATTAAGTGAAAACCGGAACATGCCAGAAATAAATTACCCTCACTGAATCGGAAGGTGTTGCTCCAATTGTATCCCTTTCTATATTATTATGTGGAAATAAAAGTTTCAATTAAAATAAAGATTTTAAGAAACTAATTAAAATTAAGTTAAATATGCTATCTCAACTGCAGAAGGTCACGTACCGAAGGATCAATAGGGTCTTGGGTAATGCAAATTCCAAAAATTACAAATATCTATCTAGCCACCTCAAATCAAAAGTATTTAAGAGACTTTTATCAGCACCGATTAACCGATTTCCTTTGCGACTTTTGATTAGGTTCATAATTATCGATTCAGAAAGGAAAAAATACCAAATGATATTAATAGAAAAGCTGATAAGACTTAGTTGATTCACAAAAGAAAAGATGGAAAAAATCCTTAGGTTCGCTATCTAAATTTGTCTTAAATTGTTTGACGACTAACGATGAATGAATTAAGGAAAGTCAAAATACATTCAAAGTCTAAGTCCTAAGCATTCAAAATTCTCTTCTTCACCTTCAAGACATGCAAATTTAGTTTCATCTGACTGACTGATCACAGCCAGATCTTCAATTATTACTTATTATGATTCAATCTTGAGTTCTTGTTATGATCCGTGCTGACACCCGGGCGCTGCCTCATCCTGATCACTTTCTGTCCCACTTGGCTGTGTGTGTGTGCGATCATTGATCTTACCTACTTGGCGCTGTTAATTTGTATTATTAATTCAATCAATCACTGGCCCTGGTTGTTGGCTGCGTTTGCCCTAACGATCGATCACAAACGATCGACAGCTGCCAGTGCCGAGCATTGATCTCATCTCGCAGTTGTATCTGTATCTTGTCTCTGGCATTTCACAAATGTAGAAGCGTTCTAGTTTCGCACAGGCGATGTCGATTCGCATTTTTGTCTTCGTCTTGGCGTTTGCCTCTTGGCTAATTTAATTGTTTGCTTTTTCATTAAGGCTTTATGAAAATAGAGATAGAGATAGCGATAGAGAGGGAGAGGGAGGGGTGAAGGCCTTTTTAGTTCATTGAAACATTTATAGCACAAACGCGCGTCGCTGGGCTGGTATTTAATTCGCTAATTGCTAATGCGCCCGCCGCTTATCAAATTGGAGCATCGCAAACTTTTTCGGCGGCTGTCGTCTCGGAGTTGCCTTCGACTTTGTTTGTTTTAATTTGGCCACACATTTTAGTACAAATATTTGATAAGACAAGAGACGGCGCTCTGCGGCGACGGACGGCATTTGCGTAATTTTTACTGTAGCATTACTCATACGCTCGGTTGGCCCCGAACTCATTCACCTTGTTTACAGTTAGAAACGCTTCCGGTTGTAAAATGCTTTTAGCTTTTTATATAAAAATTTCTCTGGTATTTAAATAACCAAATAAAAATAAATGTGGTTTGGCGCGAATTTCGCATTAATTCCTTTTGCCCACGAACAAAACTGTATTTCGGGCAGGTTCAAAAAACGCTTAATGAGCTGGTAACGCGTCTGAAGTTTTTATATTGGCATATTTGGACACAATCCTTAAAATGTTGTTTAATTGAAATTATTATTGTTGGCCACAGACACAAAGCACAAATGTGTTATACTAATGTTAATGGTGATTCCTGGATAAGAAGAATTTAACTGAAATTTGTAATTTTATACAATAAACAATTGCATTAACTTGAATTTATGTGATATCTGATCCATTCAGTCTGGAGAGAGTCATTATAAGCCTGGGTACGAATCAGCAAGATTTTGTGGTGGAACTTAATCGAATGTGCTAATAATACTATCCACTGCCTTGGCTGTTCTTTGGAACCAGGTAAACTTAAGTTTCATTAATAGTTATGCGAACCAAACCCAATTTTAAACGCTATATTTTAATAGGCCATTAGTTATGTGTGGCTCAGTGTGGTTTAATGGTACAGCGCTGTGGCAGCGTTGCTTTCAGCTGCTACTGTAGTATCTATATTCACATTGAGCTTACACCCTAGTTGGTACAGAATATATTTTAGTCGGGCTTGACTGACTTTCTTACTTGTTTGAATAATACAAATGAGGGTTTTTTACTTTTCTATTTAACATCTTCCGAACGGCTATGTCACTTGAGCTTCCATTTTTATAGTGTAACCATCATTGACTTTCATAGAAATACCTTATCACTAATACTAAAACACTGAACGATAATAGTGGTGCTTAGATTTGACTTAGATTTCATAAAACCAAATCTAAATCAGTTTCCGGAACGACCCTTCTTGTGCACTATTTTGATTTGGCAGTGTGACCAACATGTTGATCGACTATTGGAGCAGAATCGAACCAAAACGCGAAGCAAAACATACTGAAAGAAAGTATGAAAAGTATATTCAATACCGCTGAAAAAATGTTCTTCTCTTTATAAGTGCAGCTTAAATTGAAGACAATTTAATTATTTTTTATCAAGCATCGTGCGTCTTTGCATTAAGTTTGGCGAGGCAAAATATAGAAAAGCGCATCTTCATCCCAACTTGGTCTTCTTGCACTCCTCTCAGCCATATGAATAAAGGAATTAAACTAATTTAGTACTTAACAGGGCCCTGTCAAAGTTTTGTTTAGTAAAAACATTTAGGGAGTTCTCGACTCTCAGTTGTGCTGTGGCGTTGTTGAATTAAGGAAATTTTTAATTTTTTACAGGTCGAAAACTAGAAGAGGAAAATTGCGACCCCCAGTTGAGCTACCGAATTTTTGAATAGAGGAATTTTAAATTTTTTGTAAACATGTCAGTAGAGTTGTTTTGTCTTATTCTTTTGGTTATAGACTTTTAAATAATCAACGGAGGGTCTTGTATACTCCAAATGTTGTCGGATTGATAGACACGACATTCAGGGTAGGTTAGGTTGAGGAATCCACAAAAAGAGCCGGGACTTCTAGGGGCACATTTGCCAGACTGCCCAGGTCTTCGAAGAATGGTTTGCCCAGATGCTGGGTGCGTTTCCTAAGAAGTGCAGGGCAGTCACAAAGAAGGTGTTGGATGCTTTCTGTTTCCTCCTCATTCCGGACATTCCGGATGTTCCCACAACTACGACAGTAGTCATGGTGGGGAACTCGCATCCTGATGGCCATATGACCAATCGTTCCGTGCCCCGTTATGACTCCTATCATAGTTATAATCCTGTTCTTGCTAAACTGTAGGAGTTGGGAAGTTTTTTTGGGTGAGTATCTTGGCCAGAGTGATCGGGAGATGTTACAATCGGGTGCGAGGTCCCATTGTCGTTCTTCCCTAGTTCTGGCCTTCAACTGTACTTCCGTCATGATATCTCGCAGGGGTCTTTGAATGTTCGTTACCGTTGTCACTGGCAGCGCTGACGTGCAATTTGATGCATCCATTCTCGCTATAGATGCTAGTTTTTACGGTTACGGAACGTCTCAATGCCAAATCATGGGAATAATTGTTGTAAGGCTGGTTAAGTCAGCACCTTTCTAAAGAAAGATTTCCAAAAAAATGTCATCAAACTTGACCATTTCTAGAGTTATTTGAACAACACTGAAAAATAGCTAGTGAATTTAAAAAAAAATTCTTTCCAAGTAGATCCCTTTATAAATAACATATTAAAATAAAGCCCAATATCGTCTTACGAATTTTTTTACATTTCTTATATAGTTCTCCGTACAAGTCCTATCGGTTTTGTTTTGATCAAAACGAATTTGGCAGGCCAAAAAGACCAAAATTGGGGTAAATTCGTACTTTTTTTAAAACGCCGCCATATGTCAATTGATTTTTTTACGTAGGTCATGTACAGACATATATCAGCTTAACGAGAATTTTTTTTAAATTTCATCCACCGAAAAAGCTGACTTTAAGACCAAATTTCTCGTCTACATTTTGTTCAGTCATTGCTATTTACAAAACCTCAATTCAATAGAATTCAAGTATCTCACATAAACCAATTTGCAATCAAAGCCACAAAAATGCAAAATTTACCAAAAAAAAAAAAAAACGAATTGCCAAAGCCTAACAAATGACCCCAAAGTCCATACCTAATCGCCTTAGGGGCCACCGCCAAGTTAAGACCGGAGACAGGAATGGAGAGGGGCGCACGTGTTTCCCCCCAAATACTCAGGCGGGGCAAACAGTCAGAATATGAATAAAAAATCAAGTGAGAAATCAAAAGCAGCCAAAGCAAGCAAAGCAAATGCAAATTTTGAACTGACCTACTCCCATCAGAAAATCAAATGAAACGAACGAAAAGACACAACAAACGGACAGACGGACAGTCAGTCAGACAGACGGAAATTTCAAATTCCAAATTCAAAATTGTGCAAAAAGACCAAATATTTATGTAAAGTGCTTGGAACGCACAGGGGGCGTCGATCTCTTGCGGTGAGTCAATCAATCGGATCAGGCAAATTGCTGGCAATTAACATGTTCATTTACTTGAACAAGCCAAACTTTGATCTCCCGGATTGGGATGGGGATTTGGAGAAAGGCTTTCCCTAAATGGTCAGAAGTGTGAATGGACGACAGAAATAGTTGTATTGTAGTTTCCATGCCTCCATTCACATGCTCCCATGTGTACACACTCCTCGGTATGTATCCACGTATACATAATTCACTTAAGCGCGCTCAACGAAGCGAGATGAATGACCTCAATTTGAATAGTTGTCTATCTGTGTGCGTCTGTTTGCCTCCATGACTGACTTTTGGGTGCCATTTAAATCAACAAAAGCCGCCGCCTACTTTTTCTTTCTTTTTTTGGACAATCTTTTTCTCTTTTTTATTGCATTCTTGTAAAATTATTCAAATGCTCTACAATTTTCGGGGCCAGTTTTCTCCTTATTAAAGCAAAAGCAAAGCTGAAATTCTGAATTGAGGTTATAATTATAACTGCTGCTGCTGCTGGTGCTGGTGCTGGTGTTGCTGCTGTGGGCCAAAAGCAGAAAGGAGTGGCTGTGGCTCGTTGCCGCCGTTTGCTGGCATCGTTTTTTTTTTTTTATCTATTTGACACAATTCTCTGGGCAAAGTTGAGCTGCTGCCTTCCCCCTCGACTCTAACAGATTTCTGTTTAGTGACACAGTTTATGTTACACACACACAAACACTCAGTGGGACAGGGGGCAGGAAGGGTGGGGCGTTCGCTTTATTTTTTATTTTGACTACCTAATTAGATAAAAATATACAGTTGGCTTGCTGTTGCTGCTGCTGCTGCTGGAACGTTATGGAACGTGTTGAAAGTTGCAGTCAGTTTTGGGTGGGTGGGTCATGTCACTTGATTGCGGTGGCTGCTGATTGCAGTGTTTGGGGAGGGTGTTGGCTGTTTGGCGAGAGGCTATTTTGGGCAGAAATTTTGTTAGAGCTTTACAGTAGGAGTGAAGGTTTTTGTAATATACTGGGATGGTTAAAATTGTGAGGTGCTCTGGCAAATTCCGTACCAAATCGCACCGAACCGCTAAGAAGAGCTTGGAGTACAGAACCCAATCATAAACCGCAAAAGAAATCGGTTCGGTTCGGTTAAGTTTAAGGATAAGATTGATAATGTAGGTGGTAAGCACTATAGGTGGTATGCACTCAGGCTAACTCAGGCAGAGCTTTTCACCACACTTAAGTCTAAGACCATAACGCCAGCTCTAAAGCTTGTAGGGGAAGATGGGGTGTTGTAATCATAGTAAGGTTCTTCGAACATAACTTCGCCAAAAATAAGTATTTTTTTATTCTGTAAATTTTGTATTTAAGTTAAAAGATGCCTGTAACTTTACTCATCATTAGTTTTTGGAAAAAAAATTGTGTGGTTTTTTCATATCATTTTGGAAAAAAAGTAATTTTTTGACATTTCAAAAATTTTTGTGGTGTTGTGTGCCACCCATTTAAAAGTTAAAAATTCGTGTTTTTTGGTAGTTATTCTTTATTAAATCAAAAAATAATAATTTTTCCAATAATCTGAATTAAAAAATTATCAATGAAAAATCGGCAGCCGCCTTGTTTTTTTATATTTACGAGCACGTTATGCTGGTGGCTGTTTTTTTGTTTGCCTTTCTTTTTTATAGATTTTTGTCCTCTTTGGAGCGTGCCTTTTGGCGTATCATTGCAACATTCTATTCGGAAGTCAAAACCGACTTTTTTGCACGGACAAATTTCGGTGGATCACAACACCCCATATATCACTTTTATATATTGGCCACAAACCCAAAACAAAATTCTGTTTTCCAAAATTAATATTTCGGTCAAAAGGCAATTGATCAAAGATATTTCTGTCATACTTACTTTTTGGGTTCCAAAAAAATTTTCAACTATATTCACAAGCAAAAAAAAAAAACTATTTGAAATAAAAACACGAGTCTGGTTCACAAACTTAAAGCACGTGTTGACTGATCGGTTGCTGGTCAAAAGTAAGGTAATATGAAGAGAGAAACTTGACATAAACAAAAAGCTGTAATTTATTTTTGCTTGGGCCAATATTCAGGTGGCTCACAACACCCCATGGCTCAGAACAACCTATCCTCCCCTACTTAATAAGGAAGTCAAATTGAACAAAATGTTTCAAGAGCTTTTAACAATCCTTTTACAAGACATTTTGCTTTTGGGATAACCTGCTCTCCTACAGAACATTGATTCCAGAATATCCGGCTCGAAGGACCTTACCTTAAGAACCAACAGACTTTACTTCTGAATTTAGTTTTTTTGCATTAATATAACTTTTGCCATACTTTAACTTTAGCTCTTTAACGTTTGTAGGCATACTTCTCGCACAGAGGATGGCTTACTTTTAAAATCTAATTGCTACGGACCCATTTTAAGGTCTTATTGCAGGGCCAAAGCTTGCATACTGTTTCAGTTTGTGTTAAGTTCATTTTTATTGATATTCGAGGTGTTTGCGAAAAATGGAGAAAGTCGAAATTTTCATTCTAAGATGTTGTGAATCCGGGAACAGGAACAGTCGTGATAATATATTAAGTGTGAAACACTAAACCGAACCAAAACGTGGTTTGCTTAGCTATGAGAACCCTGTTTATGAACCAAACCGGGGCACTATGGGCGAAATGGCCAGGCTAGCGGTAATTAATTTAAAAATTCAAACTTTTAGATTGCGCCTAAAAATTTTTTGATTTCGATAGATAACACTTCAACTAGTTTATCCATACCCATTTTGAACCGTTGCGATAATTATTTTATCAGCACTTGCCTTCCAAAGATCATGTATGGTTTAGTGCGAGCATTCAAATTTCTTCCCTTCGTTTTGTTGGACAAAATCACTTTTTTTAAAACGCTTTTTTTTATAGTAAAAGTATGTAATTAATAAAAAATAGGTGCTTACGTCCCGTGCTTATATGTTTTAACGGCAAGACCTCGTCTAATTAAAGCTTTCTAATAACGCTTATTTAGTTATCTATATTAGTTTTAAGTGGAATGAAAGTAGCTTTATCCGCCTGTATTCGAGCTAGTTTCTTTTTTTCTGTTAATCTGAGTCCTTGTGTTCGTGAAATGTACAAAAAAGTTTTTCACACTAAAATTAGTTTTCCGACCCATAGAAGCTTTATGCTATAGTCATCCGATTTTGATGAAACTTTGTAGAATTATTTGAAAGTACGAAAGATAAATACATGCCAATTTTAAAGACGTTTCCATTGAAAACATAAAAGTTTTTCTTACCAGTCAATTTTTCAAACTTTTCTATGGCAGGTACACTACGTAATTGTTCGATTTTGACCAAACATCGCGGAATCATGAAAAAGCATAGAAAAATTGATAAAGACTTTTTCTCACTAAAACTATTTTTTCGACCAATCGTGTCTATGGGAGCTATATGATATAGTAGTCCGATTTTGATCTAGGTTATATCCCAGCAAACATTTTTATTCGGCAAAGAGTTTCAGGCAAGTCGCCAATCTGATCGGTTGTTGGGAGAAAGTGAGCCACTTCGGCGACACTTTTAGAAGAGTCGCAAAAGAGTCTTTTAGAAATGTCGCATAAGAGCCTTTTAGAAGAGTAGCAATCTACACGGCGACTCCCAGGAGACTCTTTTCGGCGACTGTTTAATCGTCCATCGCCTAAAAGAGTCCTCTGGGAGTCGTCGTGGAGATTGCTAGAAGATTGAATCTTCCGGAAATCTTTCCTGCGATTCCCTGAAGATTTAATCTTCTAGCGATCTCCACGGCAACTTCCAGAAGACTCTTCTCGGCGAGGGCGATTCAACAATCGCTTACAGGGATATGTTGTATAGTTACAATAGAAATTACTATTGCCAAAAATTTCGTTAAAGAAGCTACAAATTAATTACCACTAATTTGGCCATTTCTTCCATAGTGCGATCGTTCCTTTGGCAGCTATATGATATAGTAGTCCGATTTTGATTCAGATTATACATAAAAAGACTATTCTTGCCAAAAATTTCGTTCAAATAGCACTCTTGCTATGAATAAATTACCGCTAAAATGTCTGAACCAAAACCATCAGGATTTACGAGCCTTTAGCATCCCTGGTTCATTCAAATAAAAAGAAGTCAGAAAGTTTAACAAGCCCTATCTTTATATTCTCTCCACCTGACAAAATTTGTTTAAAATTAATAGGTTTTAAATGTGAAGCCATATGAACTGTGTGAAATGCTAAGCATAGCCGTTGTGGCGCCAAGCGAACTGAGCGAAGCTCTAACTTTAGCCGTTTTGGCACCACGCAAACTTAGTAAAGTACTAGCCATTCTCACTGTAGCGTAATGTTGGGTTGTTTATGATTGAGTGAACAAAATAGTGTTGTTTACTAAACTGAGCAAGTGAACATGTTCTTCATTTATTGTACATTTTTGTTCAGTTAGAGTTGTTCAGTTGTTCTTGTTCAGTTGTTCACTTGTTCAGTTGATCAGTTATTGACTTGTTTAGCTGTTCAGTTGTTCACTCGTTCACTTGTTCAGTTGTTCTTGTTCCCTCGCTCTTGTTCTGTGAGTTGTTCATTCGTTCTTGTTCACTCACTCTTGTTCTGTGAGTTGTTCAGTTTGAGCTATTCACTTTCTCTTGTTCAGCTGCTGTTGTTCTGTGAGTTGTTCAGTCTGAGTTGTTCACTTGCTCTTGTTCAGCTGCTCTTGTTCTGTGAGTTGTTTAGTGAGTTCTTCAGTGACTTGTTCACTCAATTTGGTGACTCTTCAGTGCATTTTGTCCGCTTGTCTGATTGTTCCATGTAAGCAACATGCTGGCGTGGCAACCACTTGAGAGATGGCTAACAAATAGGCAACATTCCGCAGTGTGACCAGTAAAGAAGGATTAAAATAAGGTTGAATGATCTTTAATCTAATAAAAACTGGTGATCAATTGGAACAGCACAGATCCAACGAAACGGCCTACAACTCAAACCAACACTGAACAGCTGAACAACTGAACAAGAACAACTAAACAAATAAACAACTGAACTTGTGAACAACTGAACAAGTGAATAACTGAACAAGAACAAGTTAACAACTGAACAACTGAACAACTTGAGTGAGTTGACTCACTTTGAAAAAACAAACAAGTGAGCATGTTCAAGGAAATGAACATGTATCAAATGGCTTGACACAGCCCCAAAGAGCCAAAGCCGAGCTTCTCTCAATCTCTTGGCTTGTGCGCTCCTAATTTTCGCACAAGAGAAAGGGACCTACAGTTTAACGCCGAATCCCAACGGCAGTTTGAGAAGCTTTTCATGGCTAATTACTACAAAGCTGGCGCCAACAGCAGAGAGGGGTGACCGGGTGTAAAGTTTATTCAAAGAAGAAACTTTTCATTAGATGTTCCAAAGCGGGATCGAACCCACGACCTCTTGCATAACGGTCGCGCACACTTGCCGCTGAGCCACCCGGCCACCTTGATAAACATGTACTATTCTGAGATTCAGTAACAATGCAATAAGCCACGTAAAAACCAATTCAAACTTTAACACAAATCTATTCATCAAATACACAACTGGGTCTATCGATTGTCTTATTGAGATACACACCTGCCTTCTGTTACGTTAAAGAACGTATTTTTCATAAGTCCTGTATTTCACAAGTTCTCCGAGAATCTAGAAACTTAACTAAGCTCAATATTTTACAATAAATTACTTACTATTACTAAGCAACCGCTTTATATTTTAAATATAAGACTTTTTCATCTTTTTTCCCAATCACAGAATTCCTCCAAGATTCTACTCTAATCGATGCTAGAAATTTCCAAATTGGCTTTAAAAGTTAATAAAGTAAATTTTATTGAGGATTGTTTCTTGAATACTAAAAGATTTAAATGTTTAAAGGTTAAGTTCCGACTTTCTTTTTGTTTTAATGATCACAAATTTTACTAAGAATTTTGTACAAATTTAGGAACGTCTTTTCCAAAGATCGCTTTATTTGTGGGACAAAGTCAGTGAAAGGCCGTAGTATCATGTTAATTACTGTGGAAACTATTTCCTTGTTCATTTTCTAATTATGAATCTCTTATTTTAACTGTTCGCTAAAAGATTTGCGGACGTAAGAGAGTGCTTCCCCTCTGTTATCTTTGATATCTGCAGTATTCAATAAAAACATACATGCGCAAGTCTTAGATGGTATGAATACCCACAATACCTATCCTACATACTGAAATACTATCTTCAATTTCTTAAAAGCAAATAAAAATGTAATCCCAACTCTATTTGAAGTACTCTCCACATTCCTCGACAGGTCAATTGCACTATCAACAAATCACAGTAAATAATAGCAACAATTACTTGATCCCCTTTATTGAAACTATAAAATGCTTTCAAATGGATCACCTAACCATCAGTTTTAATTCTAACTTCACGAAAGCAGCATGAAGTCGGGTAAAATGAAGTCCATTTTAAGTTACCTAAAAACTTCTGCAAGATACTTTTTAGTTTTCATTTTCATCCTGTTTCTGGCCTTCTCTCTGGTCTCTGGTTATGGGACAGGGATCTCTGCTTATGGACCCTGCACTTTGGAGGGATTTTGTATGTGTGAAGGTCAGCAACCAGGTTATAAGTTACCCGATTGCGAGGATTGTGCCAGTTATTTCTACTGCGGAGAGAACTCCATCGAGCGAAGGGCATGCAGTTGTGGCCAAATCTTTGATGTCGATGTACAAGACTGTGTGACTGGCAAATGTCCCCGGCTTGATGGGCAGTGTGCAATGCCTACAACAATCCGAATCCCTCAACTCCTCGCGGTAACTGCCCCAATGCTCAGGTTCGTTGCAGTTTCCATGGCCAAATCATTCCCCATGCCGACCACTGTCGCTTCTATTGGACCTGTGTGGAGAATTGTCCACAATTGGGCTTCTGTGAGTTGGGACAATGGTTCAATCGTGAGAAATTCGTTTGCGGTTCCGCAGAGAACGTTCGCAACTGTCCAGCAAATCGGGATTAATCAAATCAAATCCAATAGAAATTAAGTCATGGCAAATCGAAACAAGAACGTACTAACATTTACTTTTAAAGGTCATTAAACTGCAATTGGCCTCATGAATAGGCAGCAACATTGCGATAATTTACGCAAATTGCTTGACACAATTTCTTGTTGTTGTTGCGGCTGTTGTTGTTGGTGGCGGTGGTGGTGCCCCAAGCGGGTGGGCGGTTGCTGCGTGTGATTTGCTTTTGCTGTTGATGTTGTCGCTGCTGCTGGCAAAGCAACAAAATTTAGCACGCAACTAACAATTTTAGCTGTTCCAGATACACAAACACACACACACATTTACACACCCAGGTGCATTTCAAAACAAACAAAAGAAACTAACATTTGAGTTGGTTAATGACGATTTTGCAATACCCTGCCTAAACTGAGGTCACAGTTTAAATTTGATTGAAGTCGCATTATTGGATTATGGTTATTCCAGTTCCAGTTTATCCAAATACTTTGCTCCAGGTCATGATAATGATAGATTCTAGTTGCCCTAACAGTACTCTGTAAGTACTTTGTCAAGAAGAGCAAGGCCAAAAATTGCGAGTGTATTGGTGTGCGCAAAAAAAAAGCAACGCAAACCAGCTCTGACCTACTTCATCGATCGCTGGCCAGCGACTGGCCCCTGAGGGCCAGTCTAAGTCTGCATTTACACGACGCAGTTCCCTTTATGAAGTTCTTCATGCCGTTTTTTCTTGTAGAGGCTTGTAGGGGGCAGTAGATACAGGCAAAGCTTCATGGCCAGCTAGGCAATAAAGTTTTTCGATAGATTCCTTTTGCCTCGTTCCGATAGATTCAATGCAGGGCTAAGTTTTTAGTTGGTCGATAACACAAGTTGACCAATGAAGTGCGTCAATTTTTTAAATGTCTCATAGCAGCTGATTTAATTTAAAACCATTGGCAGCTGCGACTTAAATAGCACGTTTCGTCACTTCAGTTGCAGCTTTTAAAAATTTTTCTTTACTCTGTCTCATTTTTGTTATTATTTAATAATAGAAAATCAATAACGGTGGCGATAGCTCATAATCGATAGCTTGGTTGCATTGCGATAGTAATCGGAATGTAACAACAAAACGAAAAACTTCATGAAGCACCTACGTTGTGTGAGTTCAAAAGAGCTTCATGAAGCAAACTGCACCGTGTAAACACGGACTAAGTATATCGTTACGTCTGCTTTTTGTATGAAACTTCTCGTTACTTTGAAAGTCCGTCTGGGCCTTAAAATAGAAACTTTTCTATTCTTTGCGAACAAAACGTCGATCACACAAAATTGAACCGAACGCCTTTACTTACGACGACCATTTTGGCGTACCGATCAAATTTGACGTACAAATTCGTGCGTGGATGACCTGCTTTACTCGGAACAAATGAAGAAATCTAAAGTTTTAGCTTGCTTTGTCTACATTTTTATGTTCTTGTTATTCTTTCTCGTCTTTCTTATAGCCTTTTCGGCATTGGATAAAGATAGAAAATAAACAGTCGTTAGTTAGTGGTTAGTTTCAGCGAAAAAAAAGGCTGGGCAAATTAACTACTTTTATCTCTGAATTTCTTTCTATTTCTTTCCAAAATGTTCCGAGTTACTGCTTCAAACCAAAATATACACAGAGGGAAAAAACCGAGAACGTTGGACTCAAAATAAGCTCATTCGGTCAGAAAAACTAAACATGTGCGGATTTTCTCACTTCGAGAACAATTTCTTACTTCACTTCGCAACAACCGGTTCTCTCTTTGCAGTTGTCAGATGTCAATGAGGGACGGAAGCAACCTTTAACTACGGTCTGTACTTGTGTTCGGTTGGCTGAGGAGAGAAACCCATTTGTTTTAGTTTGTTCGCTCTTGGTCTTTTGCCAACCGATTGGCAGAGCCCGCTTGCTGCAAAGGCCCTTTTTGTATGTATGAGCCCGTGTGTGCGTCTTAGGCTACCGATATCAACTCATGTGCACTCACTCATTCTCTCTTGCACTGTTACGCTCTGCTCCCACTTGACTATGCTCACAGCAACCTTTTTGAAATAACATTTTGATGTGAGAGTTTTTTAATAACACACACTTTGGGACCGCTTGACAGAAATGGGCCTGTTATTGTGTTGCTGTCAGACCGATCAGCTTGAGTGTACAACAGGGGCAGGCATATTCCCATCTCGTGTGCATAAGAAAAATCTGAAAGCAGCGCTGCTTCCACACACACAGTATAAGCTGTACAAGCGGAGCTGCGTTGCGTTGCTTCTCTCACACTCACCAATGCAGAAATGCACACAGTCGGTTGAGGGAAGACCGGGTTCGTTTTTTTTTTTTTTATATTGTCGGTTGCGGTCGTGTGCAGAGCAGTCTGAAAATATTGGATGAGAGTTACTTACTTGCTATGCTTCAAGAACTTTTTTAGAATGCAAAATCTTGATGTGAATTCATATGCTCCGTTTTTTGAGAACATTTTAAACTCCAAAAAAATTTGAGGTTCAAGGGGTCCACCGTCCACAAGTCGTCCATCGTCCACTGTCCGGGGTCCACCGTTCAAGTCCAAGGTCCAGGTCCACCGTCCAAGTTCCCCCGTCCAGGTTCACCGTCCAGGTCCACCACCGTCTGCACAGAAATCGCTTGTGCAACATCCCACCTGCCTTGGTTAATTTTTAAAGAATTACGAATTTGTCGGACTTACTGGGATTAGAACCCAAGACCTTTACCGCGCGCAACGACGGCGGCCGTCTTAGACGGTTAGGCTATTGCCCAGTGCTGATGCCGCACATCTGAATGGCAACTTATACTTTTCGGTGCGGTCGTTGAGGTGATCTGAATTGTGCTCATTTAATGAACATTCGGAACATTTGTTCTCAAAAATATGAGAGAACATTCTGTTCATATTTTGAGATGAAAAAACCTTATTTTCTGAACATTTTTTTCCCTCTGTTTAGTGGGTGAAAGTTTTGGTTCGAACCTTGATTCTTCTGATTAGATCTAAAAAACGAAATTGTGCAAAACAACAATTAATTTTGTGTTTGATTTGTGTTAAAAATCAATGTAAAAAAAAAAAATTTAATTCTTAAATTTCTTTGCATTTGGAAAAGCCGGTTGATCCTACACTTGATCCGATGATGAGCTATAAGGTTTGGAGGTTCCATTTATATTTAAAACGCAATGCTTTCTAGATCGCCCATAACAGTGAAATTCCCGACTCGAACCGACAGACTTTCAAGCCTGGTTTGTAGCTCTGGTTAAAGGAAAACGGACTTTGACGTACTTGCTTTGATCATAAAGCCAGAAAGAATAAAGTCTTTAATAGCGTTTTGATTGCGCCAGCAAGCACTCTGAATGTGGAAAGAATGAAGTAATCATACTGAGTTTCTGTCATTTGTACTGACAACCTTGAACAACCGAAACAAATTTTGTATCAAAGAGATAGACTGGACCATCTATACTACCATTATTTCATTCTATTCTTTCTCAGCTTTTCTGACTACAGACTTAACATAACATATGATTTCAAACTCGCCAAACCGTTTGACACAAATCAAACTAATTTTGACAAATTTTCGTCATTTTTGACAAATTAGTTTGCCCGTGTGAACTTAGCTTAGCACAAGAGTAATCAAAACAAGATTATGAAGAGTCTACCGCAACATCTGAGAGGTAATTCAAAACATGTCACTCTCCGTTCATTGAATACTTCTTTACAAACTCACTAAGCTAATTCAGCTAGAGTATACAAAAAGTGGGTTGAAGTCATCTTCAGTTTTTTTTTTCTGTCGAACAGCAAACAAACAACAAACTTTCACCCGGCAGTAAGCCGCAGCATTTTGGACAATTTCGTAACTGGGTAAACTCACACACACACACACAAACACACATGGACATGCAAATGTAGAGTGCATAAAGTGCAGTCAGCGTTGACAGGTGAACGAACGACCTCAAACGAGGTCAGGCACCAGCAACAAACCGATGCCGGTGTCGCTGCCGGGGCCGGGCCATTCATGCGCACGATAAAGCCGAAAAAATCAACTATGTATTATGTACCTCGTACATACATATATGTTCACATGAGTTGGCCCCCTTCGCATGCTAATGGCTGCCCTGGTCAAAAAAAAAAACCAAAAAAATATATCAGAAATGTGGGCAACATTTGGCCACTTTACGGCTGACGCTGCTGCTACAGATTTCAGTGACCCAAATCCTTTTTACTGGACAGAAGTAGGCGCTTGGCTCCCACTTGGATGTGAATGCTTTGGTCTAAACGAGTTTGTAAGCCCCCTCCTCCGACCCTCTCAGCTCGTCATTTGGCTGCACTAAATCACTTAAGATGCTTTTAGCTGAAGCAGCAGTGGGAAAAAAAAGTTGAAGCTTAGGCCAGCAGCGGTTGGTGGGTCTTATTTATGCTGCCTTGCCTTCCCAGGCCAGTAATGGATGATGTTGACCTGCACAGATGTGCTGGTGTGGGTGGTGACAGGTGACAAGAGAATGTCGGGCAGCAGCCTAAGCCGGGGCGATTGAATAACTAATGGCAGGGATTATGGGCCCCAAAACTGAGAAATGGGCCAAAGCAGTTTTAAGATGCTCTTAGATGGATAATGTATGAAGCATTTGACTTTCTTTTTGAAGTAAAAGGGGTTTCTATAGCTCGGTTTTGTGAAGGAGAAATATACACTTGGAGAAAAAGCTTAGGTACAAAAGTGTGGTACATACTTAGTTGAAGTTTTCTTAGTATCAAAATGGATTGTTATGATCTTAGTATTACTTACAATAAAATAATTACAATATGATCTTCATTTAAGTCCAGAAATAAACCGGACTGCAAACTGATCCATAAACAAGACCCATCGAGCCGGTTTGGTTCGGAATCATGAACCCAAAACCCCGCGAATTCGAACTCTTCCTTTTGATAAAATAATCTTAAATCATCTTCCTTAGGAATACAAATATTTGGTTCATTGTCAAAGTAGTCGCCAATTTGTTGGATTGTTGGATCACTTATTAAAAATTATATTAAAGATCGCCCTTGATTTGGTTTTAAAACTTTAAAAAGATTACGAATGCAAAAATAAAAACAGTTTTTCGCGAGGTAGGGCGTGTCAGTGAAAGCTTATTGGTGCGGTGTTGTGTTTGTGAGCTTGGTACCCACGACGTTTATAACGTTCCAGCGGCGAACGGTATTAGCAGGGCGTGGCGGGCAGCGTTGCTCGAACAATGGGGTGTCGCTTTGTATCGAACAATACATCTATTTTTGGCCTCGCTCTGAACATCGCTGGTTTTAACACCACTTTTGCGCCTAGTGTTTAGCTGTGGGCCCTCCGAGTAGATCATAGTTTATAAAATAGCATTTAGAACAAGGCCATCCTTTTCTTAAAACCTTCAAATTCATTAGATAGTCCCGACTTAGATTATTTTTGTTCTTATACTTAAACACTTAAATCTTAAAACCTTACCTAAAGAACGACATTTTCTTTTTCTCAGTGTATCTTTGATACCCTTGTCGATAAACAATTTTCGCAAGCAAACAAATTACATTGCCCGAATCTTAACCCATTTGATCTGCTCTACTTCTTGGCAACTTCAATGCCCACTTCAAATCACACATTTCAATGGCAGAAAATCTGCACAATCGATAAACAAACAAATCGTGCGGCAATATATACAAAGAGTATGCCCATCGACTGTGCGAATGAGCTGCTAATTGAAACCACCTTAAAATAAACAGAGCAAGAGCGTCAAATGCCCGCCATAAGCAATTAGCGGACGACACCGAAGGTGTCAGCGATGGCCACCTTAAAGTCTGGACATGAAATATGGTTACAGCGACCGAGTGGCACTTATGAATATACCTACTACTACTATTATGCATGCGTGTGGCTTGCAGGTTATTATGCCATAATTAATTTACGAGCTGTGACAATTAACGTCAGCGAGACGAGTTTTGCGTTTTGGTGGGCGGTGAAAAGCGTGAAGCGTGTGGAAAATGTGGAACTCTAAACTGAAACTGTGACAAGGTTTTTCAACACAAGCGAAATTATGACACCAACATGACAAACAACATGTTTTGTTTTTGGGGTTTGTTGATGGTTTAAAATATTATTGATAAGAGGTGATAAGATATAAAAACAGAATTTGAAGAGATACCTAGACAAAGCTCAAAACCAAAGCTCAGACTAGTTTTAGATATTATTTAGACTTTGATTGGAGGACCTAAACGATAAAAATATTCTCTTTGCGTCAGATTTCTTGGCTAAGCTTTTTGCAAAGTCAGCAGCTTTGGTCTTGGCAAGTCAGCCACTATTGTAATTTGCCATAGCAGCAGGTGGGTTGTTTGGAGGTGGGTGGGAAGACGGGGTGACTAGGACTGCAATCAAAACAGTGACCCAAACAGTGACCAAAACAGTGTCCAAAGCAGTGACTAAAATAGTGACCAAAACAGTGACCAAAACTGTTACCAAGTCAGTGAGCAAAACAGTGTCCAAAGCAGTGACTAAAACAGTGACCAAAGCAGTGACCAAAACAGTGACCAAAACAGTGATTAAAACAGTGACCAAAACAGTGACCAAAGCAGTGACCAAAACAGTGACCAAAACAGTGACCAAAACAGTGACCAAAACTGTGACCAAAACAGTGACCAAAACTGTGACTAAAACAGTGACCAAAACAGTGACCAAAACAGTGACCAAAACAGTGACCAAAACAGTGACCAAAACAGTGACCAAAACAGTGACCAAAACAGTGACCAAAACAGTGACCAAAACAGAGACCAAAACAGTGACCAAAACTGTGACCAAAACAGTGACCAAAACAGTGACTAAAACAGTGACCAAACTGTTGGTCAGTCACTGGATGAGCTAAATGACCTCATTCTACTTTATCACCATTAAACACAGAAATTTCCAGGTTTTTTCGGCTAAACAGTGACTAGATTTTCTATCGACTAAGTTCAACCATCAATAGATCAGCTGATTGTGAGTGGGAAAGATAAGCGGCAAAACTTGAATTCTCTTTTAAACAATAATAAATTTTTATTATAAATAATTTCTACTTAATAATATTTGTTATCAGATAAATAGAATTCCAAGAACAGGCCATTACATGGAGGATTTTACCGACCATAAAAGTCAAGCGTATACAAGTCAATTGCAATTCGCGTATCTTATGGATTAGTCATTTGGAAATTCATGTTCTGCTTTGCTATTCCTTGTAGACCATTTTTAAGCACGTTAACGTTGTACCGTCTGAGTTTTCAGGCACATCTCGTTCCTAAAATACGCCATATCGCTTCTACAATGTATGCAAGATTTAAATTAAAACAAATTCAACTAATAAGAATAATATGAATTTACAAATTGTGTGATTTTCGCTTTCTATTCATCCGTTGGTACTCAATAATCAACGCATCGAAATGGTCCTCGCACTCTTGCTGTTGACATATATACACTCTTGATTTTTCTCGCAAATCAGCAGGAACGCAGGTAAATCCATTTCGGTGAAATATTAAAGGCCATATTAAACTTTCAATTTGTAATTGCAAATCAAAGCAATACAAACAGCTGATATTTGTTTACTTGAATTTAACTTTAACCATTCGCGTGTAACCGTGATAAACATTCGTCAGTGGAACAAGAAATAATCACTTTTTGAGAATAGACTCCAGAATGTGCCAGTGGAGCAAGGGTATAAAACAGTTTGAAACGATAATTTCATACTAATTCAAAACTTAATGTTGAGTGCTTACAAACAATTTGAATAATAGCTCAAAATATAAAAACTACTTTATATTCTTTTTGCAAGTATTGTAATTTCAAATCGTATTACTTATTACTCGTAAACAGCTTCGCCTGAACCGGGTGTTCTACGACGCCTACTCTTTTTATACCCGTTACTCATAGGGTAAAAAGTGTATACTAAAGTCGTGGAAATGATGTAACAGGCAGAAGCAAAGCAATCTCCCGACCCCAAAAAATAGACATCGGCACAGAGCTCATTGAACATTGTATTGTATCTTGTGTTGGGATTAATTAAAAAAACTGCTCGTTAGCTGAGTAATCATTGTATTACCGGGATGTTAATGACCAATGAGAGGAAGGAACGTGTTTTCCAAGGAATCAATCAATTCCCTGTTTTTCCATTACTGTAGAAATTTTAGAATTTGACAACTTACGATTTCGTTGTACAAATTATGAGCTGGTTTATGGGTAATTTGTTTTAACAAACTTCAGAGCAGAGTTGCCCACAACTCATGCCCTAATGGCTCATTTGGCTTTGTAAAGCACTGAGACAGCATCCCAGTCGGATTTGTCGGAACGTGGTTCCCAAAAGTATGCCTTCTGGCACACTTATTTTTACTAGGAAGAAAGCACTACCAACTTTTGCAGTATGATAGAAGGCAAATAATCTGTATGAAAACTGATGCACGTTCCATTTGGCAGTAGGTTAGAAGCGATGGCACGCATGCAACACCCGTGCTATTGGAAACCAAAATGCGAACTAGGACCCGAACGATTGAAGATCGTTGGTTTTTTTGCAAACATATTCTTTTTGCTGTATGTTGGAAGGCATGAAATCTGCATAACATGCAACGTCCTTACGGCCCTTCTAGATAGACAAACGCCGACGTTTTAATCAGCATGGAGCACAGAGAGCGAAGGAAGATTCGGGTTTTGAACTACTTCGAGTGCAAAGTTGTACAGGGAGTGCTTCTGACCGATGGAATACATCACATGGCAATTGCCGGTATTTCTTCATCTATTATTTGTGGATGTTGTTGTCTGACGAATGAGTATCTTCATTTGAATTGGTTACTGTTGTCTTAAAAAAGTATTAAATAACTTTCGAAGTGCTGCGATCTAAATTGGGAGGCAAACGGCAAACGATTAAGACTTAAGTTGACTTTTCAAATGCAAGTTCCAAATAAGTTTAGCAATTATTTGGTTCTCGAACACGAGAAGCTTTTGTATTTATTTCGTCTAATTTTGGTAAATTTTTGTTGATTTTATTTCAATTATGGACACTAACCCTATTCTATTCTCCAGCTTTATTCCGTTTGACATACTTTT
The DNA here is from genome assembly GCA_018904265.1 of Lordiphosa collinella. NCBI lineage: Eukaryota > Metazoa > Arthropoda > Insecta > Diptera > Drosophilidae > Lordiphosa > Lordiphosa collinella. The sequence continues at coordinate 256,123 of JAEIFV010000191.1, read as the reverse complement.
AGTAACGTAAAACTTTACTCTCATACCACAAATTGGGCAGATATCTCAACTAAATTGCATACATATTTATTTTTATTAACGTAAAACCTAACTCTCATACCACTAATTGGCCATATACTTCAACTAAATTGCATACATATTTGCCTTATCAATCAGCAACATTCTGTTGCATTTTGTTGTAGTATGAAAAAAGTTTACTAAACTATTTGGGTCAATGTTTGGCTGTTGTTGTTTTTGTTGACCAACTTCGGTTAATGGGCATCTTTCACTTTGCATGTGATCCGATGCTGTGCTGCTTTGCCTTGCGTGCACAAAAGTTTTTCCGGCCGCGACCACCACTGCGTATGCTCAATGCATATGAAGTTTCTTTCACTTGTTGTTTGTGTTTTGCTCCGCCAAAACATAGACTAAAAAGCTGACGCATCGACACAGTGGCCAGGCGGGGGCACACTTTCGTCATTAGTCGAGTTGTGGTAGTTGTTGTTGTTGTTTTTGTTTTGAAACTGCCGCCGGCTACCACAAAACCACAACAACAAGACAAAACCCAAAGAAGCACACATATAAAGCAAAAATAAAAAAATGAAAAAGCAAACAACAACAAAATCACTTGCCTCCGTTTTTATATTGAGCACAGTGGGTCAATGTCCCACTGATAAAGTGAGCGTAGTGACGATGGAGACGACGTTGAAAGCACGCAACTGGAGCAGCTGCGTCTGCCAAATGCGATTTTAATTAATAAAATATGCTCCGAGTATTTGGTTGCACAAAAGAAATTTCAAACAAAAAAGTGCCACAGGCTAATGAACATTTCAAGTGAAATGGCAAAAATTATATAAATTAAAATACTTTTGCAGTTGACAAAAATTGTAAGTTTTCTATATTTCTGTTATTTTTGACATGCCAGACAATTTTCTAGTTGATAGCATAGAAATGTGTACAATTTGCTAGAAAATTGAAAGCGACGATGTAGCCACAAGTGTGTGACGCACTTATAAGATTTATGCGTGTGCCAGTTTATTTCGTTTTTTTTTTTGTGGATTTTCGAAATTTGTATATGAATTAATAGAGTGTTTTGTAGAGACATCAGTTTTTGATGTTAAATTAGTTTTATGAGCAAAATAGTTGATGACTAAGAAAGCAAACAGATTTTGTAGTTGCGCAGTGGAAAAGTCTTGGAATTTGGAAAACAACAAATACCTTAAGTGTTTCATCAGTTCTAAATTTTTATTTATTTGCCTAACAACAACTTTAAAATAGAACAAGTAATTTACAAAAACCAAAAACCATTGCCTGCTTTTAGGCTTGAGATGGAAATGTTAAACTCACTGTTACATTTTCTTGTTTGAATCGGAATACAGTGAATGTCTGTTAAATGAAAAAAATTTTGGAAAATACCACTGGCGCCTCCTGATTTGCAAGGTTATGGTGTATTTTAAACGAGAAGAAAACTTAAGTTGAAAAAGTTATGTTTTAATGGACAGGATAAGGCACCGAAGTTTTGGATATTACTCATACGCACTGTTGCCATTGACCTTTTATATTTTTGTGGTTGACGTTGTTTTCAAACAAAATGTTTTCAATCTTTCAAAAGGATGCTCTGATTTAAGCTATAATTTTCAAAGCGTAGTTAAGGCTTCCTACACACTGCTCGACTCATGAGAAATGCTAATCTAGTAGGACTGCATTACGTCTGGAAGAGCTATTCACATTTAAAACAACCAATATCAAAGCCTACTTAACTATCATTTCTCATGTGTCGAGCAGTGTGAAAGAAGCCTTTAGGAAGAGATTATTATTATTTTTTATTTCCTTATCATCTACATACAAATTTGCCAATGGATAGTGTATAACAAAATAGTTGACTCCATACATATGTAATGAAAACAAGAAAGATAGTCGGTCAAGCCCGACTATAACATACTCTGTACCTGTGAAGTGCTGCCCATCACCGTTGCGGCCGGTGCTGCCCATAATTGTTTGTTTTCCTTATAACTCGAATATCGTTCATCCTATCTTTAAAGTTCCTTCGGCGGAGGTTCGAACCTTCTTTCTATAAATCTGTGAGAGATATGACGTTTTTTCAATATTGCGGGGGCGGGAGGGGGCGTGGCCAAAATTGAAAATAAACTTGATCTGCCTGCAAATATAAGAAACATATGTTCCGTACATGTCAAACCTCTGTCTCTTACCATCTCTGAGATCTGTTTGTTCATACGAAAAGACGGACAGACAGACAGACGGACGGACAGACGGACACTTTTGCACAAACTTAATATACTCTGTGTACCTCTGGTACAGAGTATAAAAATAGGGGAAAGTTAACTTCGGCTAGGCCGAAGTTTTGTATACACTTGCAGTTTGTTTTTCTCAATAAGACTACTTTTCGGACCTTACTTTTCTATGGGAGCTATACTATATAGATGTCTGATTTCGACCAAATTTGGTGGAATCATGAAAAAGCATAGTAAACTAAGAAATACGAAGTTTGGATGCGTTTCCATTGAAAACAAAAAGTTTTTCTCACTAAAAATAGTTTTCGACCGATCGTTCCTATGACAGCTATATGCTATATAGCTAGTCTTAAACTTTCCATACCAATGCACCACGGTAGCGGCTCTGGCTATGATTGCGACAATGATTGTTCTGTAGGATTAATTGTACCTAAACTCAAAAATAAAATCAATTCAAACGGGATTATATCAATCCGAAACAGGATTGAAAACAGGGAAGTCCCGGATATTCTTAAGCCGATCCGAAGAAAGATTGATTTGATCCCACTTTTTTCAATCCTGAAATGATCAAATCTATCCCGCGGTAATCCCATAAAGATTTAATTTATCAAAAAATTCGAGCTCAATTTAATCCCAAAGCAGGATCACTTTAGGCTTATTCAAGATTATATTGCTCCCAGAAAGATTCCTCTAACTTTTCTTTCTTCCTCCATTTTCCATAGGACACCCACCGATATCTGTTTTGTTATATTTAAAACTTCTGAAAGAAACAAAGAAATATAAAAATTAATGTAGTCTTGTCTGGGATTCGAACTCACAACCTTGATTGTCGCTCAACACCATATCACATGATTGTTGCCCCATGTCTAAAATGCAAATTATACTTTTCAGCTATTGTTCCTAATTTATGAACATTGTGATCTCGAAAAGGATTGAAGTAAGCACATAAGGAATGAAACAAGCTCGAAAGGATTGCGCCAAGCCTTAAAAGATTGAACTGAGTAGAATATCCCGTAAATCGAGATTGAATTTTTAAGTTCGTGCCGGGATTACATCATTCTGTGTAGTACTCGCTATTGTTTCGTCGGTGCACGGTTTTTTTGGTCATAAAATTAAAACGATAGAATATTTTGCATAACTTCTCTTTACTTTTTATTCGATCACGTAAAGGCTACAAATCGTAGAACAACCTTTTCGAAATGACCGCCTGTGCCTTCTAACAACGCCGAAGTCTCATCGATCGCAGTGCGCTTCTCATGCATTGGGAAATTGTCCACTGCTCGGACAAGGGCGCGCTTCAAAGACTTAATAGTTGGGTGTCGAGTAGAGCAAGCCCTAGCCTAGAGAACGGACCACCAGATGCCAATCATCCGTAGAAATGAAGTTCGGTACTTGGTTTGTTAGCCATGTTTGGATCGTTTTTGCCTTTGCCTTTGTTGAAAGGTTTGCAAATATAGCCGTGCTGAGACGCTTCACAACCTTTTACAAAACGTTGGATTGTTACACTTTCACCGAAGTTTTGACTCCTTTTTCACAAAAATGGATTTTGGTGACCCCTCCGTAGGTGACTCCCCCCCAAACCATCACATAATCCGGATGGTAACCTCTCTGAACTCTCGGAATGAGCTCGGATGCTTGTTTTGATACACTCTAACGTTCTGTTTGTTGAACGATTCCGGTGAACATCTTCTCGTCAGTAAACTGAATTCGTCTGTGGGCATTTTCGCGCACTGGCGACGCAATGCTTTGGTTTCAATGCTGCTGTGTGTAAGTGACCGGTAATTCACTGTGCACTGAGTCCCAAGTCACGTTTTATGATGCGCGACATGCTGTCCCAGCTGATATTCATCTCACAACAAATGATTTTCTGCTTGCCCGAAATTTTTATGCAGAAATATAGCATAAGTGTGACTTGTCAAATAGCCGTCAAATTGGAGCTGATGCGTTCAATGGTTCCCGAGAACGAGTGGGTTCAACGAGTGTACAATAACAATTGCGACTAGCGTACTACTGTTTCACAATTCTACAAAATTTGATCAAAATCGGATGACTTTAGCATATAGCTGCCATAGAAACGATCGGTCGTAAATCTAGTTTTAGCTAATAAAACATTTTTATTTTCAGTGGAAACGTCTCCAAACTTTGTACTTGTTAGTTTTTTGGCATTTTCATAGTTTCACACAATTTCCAAAGCAAAATCGGACAACTTTTTAGTATTGCTTCCATAGAAAATATAATTCTGGAAAATAGTCAATGAAAAGAAAAATTGCTGAAAACTGATCAAACTTTAATTTTAATGGATAATGACTCATATAACATTTGCTCACAAACGATATTTACTCCAAGTAAATATATTTTAATCACAAAAAAGAATTGCCTACTTGTAGGCCGCTGCTTAATTTAGATATTCCTTTAAAAACAAAAATAGGTAATTACTAACAAGTCTCCATCTCTTTTATCTCTTTCCAGCTGTACGTTATGGTCGTGTACCCAAACGTTCGCGTGAGCTGAACGGAGCTGCCGTTGCCGTTGCTGCAGCAGCAGCCGCCACCTCCTCATCCTGCTCTTCATCGAACAATACCAATAATTCCCTGAATGTGGATGATACAACCATAAATAATTTGCAAACAAATTCACAACTGCAACAGCAGCAGCAACAACAACTATTGATACAACAACAGCAACAACAACAGCAACAACCGCATGCGAGCTGCGCCCGCGTGAATACACCAAGTACACCACAAACGCCACAAATGTGTTCGATTGCCTCATCGCCATCGGAGCTGGGCGGTTGCAATAGTGCCAACAACAACAACAATAATAATAGTAATAGTAGCAACAATGCCAGCGGAGCCAGCGGTGTTGTTGTAATGGGCAGTCACCAGCAACTGGTGGGCAACACCATGGTCTCCGTTTCTAGCGATGGTAGCCAGGTGGCCATGTGCCATGATGGCCTTGTTGGTACAGCCAATGAGCTGACTGTCTACGATGTGATTATGTGCGTCTCACAGGCGCATCGCTTGAATTGCTCCTACACTGAGGAGTTGACACGAGAACTGATGCGACGTCCAGTGACGGTGCCGCAGAATGGCGTAAGTTTGATTATACGAAAGCTAGTTATAAGGTTACAAATGTTGAGTGGATGTCGTCGAAGTGCGAAAACTTTACGAATTAGATTAATCGGTGTATTTTTTTTGGTCGAAAAGGTTGTCCCTTTCAATTTTTTCACCTTGGGCACAAAGCTAAATGCTGAAATTGTCCACACTTAAGCCTTTATTCCAAAGCTAGCAAATAACAATTGACCATTTTTATTTTTGCAAAAATAACAGTTATTTACGGACCCATTGAGCAAAGAGTCAGAGATAAACCGTTCTCATTGGCTCTTGAACATTTCGCTCTTTGCTCAACGAACATGCAATGGTTTTGAATCCCTTTTGCTCTGTTCATTCGCTGACCGAATCGACGCGAGCGAAAACTATAAAAGTTATTTGCGTTTGTGTCTGTGTATGTGCGAGTCAGGTGTCTCTTTGAGCTTCCCACCCGACCAAAAGCTCGCAGGCGAATTCGCGCGCAAAATAATTAAATTCATTTAATTAAACAAAAAAAGGTGTTATAATATTTTCAGTCACGGATGTTTCATTTTGAACTGCTAGCGTGTTTGTTTATTTGCCGATGCTTCCTTTTTGCGGCCCGACTTAAAGCACTAAAACACTTATCACAAAGATAAGCTACATTAAACAATAATTGTTTACTGAATAATTAAATGGCGCTCGGTCGTTTTCTTAGCAGAAATATAATGACGCCGTCTTTATTTAAAGGGCAGCACTTACACACCAAAGAACGGTTTCGGGTGATTGCAAAACTTTCATAAATAATCAACACCCGAATCAAGTTGCCTTTGCGTTCAACCGTTCAAATTGTTTATATACACCCAATTACGTCGTTGAGTTTTAATCATACATAGGCGATCGAACCTTCTTGGCGCTCAGAGTATGTTCATGTTCGGGATTGAATTTAACCCGTTTTGTACTTAAAATTTTAAGTATGATTCGTTATTGGGTTTACTTAAATTGAGAACGAAATATACTAAAATCGGAAAACAAGTATTATTATTTTTGAAATGAGAACAAATGTTAAGAATATTTTGTACTTACAGGAAGTTCATGTAAAAAATATGCTAGATTGAGTACAAAATTAACTTATAATGCTAGCTTCGAAAACTTAAAATGCTACGTAAAGTGTAAATTATTTTAAAGCGTGTCTGTTCTTAAAATTCCCAACTGATTTAAACTCTTTTGTTATGGATTATGGGTTAATTTCTGACCTACAATAGTTCTACCAAAGAGGTTAATTTATGGCCTATGGATATTTCCAGCCTTCTTTGGTTCAATAAAGAAAACCCGTTTTAGGAGAACTTGAGAATGGGCTCAAACCAAGAACATTTTGTTCTTGTTTGAAATTCTAATTTTTTCTTTCTAAAATGTATTTGAGCTGGCACTAAAAATTACTGGAATTTGAGTAAGAATAATTTGTACTTTTTGAGAGTTAATCGGGCTTGACTTAGGGCCATTACAACCTAAAAGTACGATCAAAAAAATTTAAAAAAAGTTCGAAATGTACATAAGATATCCCGAAATAGTCTTAAATCAAGTATTTTAGGATTGAACAAATCGTTCTTGATTCAAGAATTTTGTAATAGGATAAAATATTTTTGTACTTACCATACTAACGACACCGTTTGTACTTAATTCAAGTACAAAATCAACGGTTTTTTTCCTGAGTGTACCAATCAATTCGGGCAAACAAGATTTAATATAGAACAAGCCTGGACGGCCATGGCCCTTGGGGCCCGAAGTTACTCGCCGATTCACACCGAATGCTTGCCGAAGTCAATCATCACTGAGTGTCAGACGGGGACAGACATAGTTCTCTGTCCTCTCTGGCCAGCCCTGATATAGAACAGGGTTCCCCACGAAGAGAGGTTCTCTGTCTCTTTCTAACACACACTGGTGCATTGCTTCGGCAAGCATTCGGTGCGAATTGCCCAGTGTGTTTGGCCCCCCGGGGCATGGCTGGGAAACACTGATATAGAAGCACAATCTAGGACGCCGCTCTTTTTTGAGTGATGTTGAGGGCATTATGATAAAAGTCTATAAACATTCTGACAACAGAAACGTATTGTGACATAGGAAAGCACGGTGGTTAGAGGGAGACGGACATTGTTAAAAATAACTCGGAAAGCGAAAATGTCAGCGAAAAGCTGATTATTGTTTTGAGTGAAAAGTTGTCGACGCAGCAAATTGTGCTTCTATATTAAACAGTCTTTGATTAAATGTGAGTGGGAATTTTTGTGTATCATAAAATCAAGAAAAATGTGGATTTTGTAACGCTCTGATACATACTGAAAATGCAAAGTCAAAGTCCAACCATCGAAGGCGACGCGGCGTCATTTGTCGGTCACTTGCCCTACCTGCTGCAAGATAAAAGGAAACACACAAAAACGAATAATATTCTTTGCGAAACTTTTGCTTGAAGCGAACCTTCGCTTGTACGTCGGGTGAGAATTGTGACTCGCACAAGCCACACACACACACCAAAAAAAAAAACAAAAAATACGCTCATCTGCTGACTCTTAATGTGACCGCGCTCAGTCGGACCGCTCTCTATAAATTGTTATTGAATGAGCAACATAAGAACAGCTCAACTCTGAGAACAGTCAACTGAAAACAAAAACAAAGAGAAACGAAGTGTTCTGCTCAGAGCGAGAGCAAGCGTGCATGGGTTTTTTTGGTTTTGTTAGAGAGCAGACCGCAAAGGGAAACGCGATCAATTGTTATTTACGAGCTCTACTTTTTATACTCTGTACCAAAGGTACATAAAGTATAATAAATTTGTGCAAAAGTATGTAACAGCCAGAAGGAAGCATCTCCGACCCCATAAAGTATATATATTCTTGATCAGCATCAACAGCCGAGTCGATATAGCCATTTCCGTCTGTCTGTCCGTATGAACGCACAGATCTTAGAGATGGTAAGAGATAGAGGTTTGACATATATGGGACATATGCTTCTTATACTTGCAGGCAGATCAAGTTTATTTTAAATTTTTGCCACGCCCCCTCCCGCCCCCGCAAATTGGTAAAAACGTCATATCTCCCACAGTTTTATAGATAGAAGGTTCGTTCATATTTAGTAATCAGGATTATTTATCGATCCGTCAAAGGAATGGTAAAGATCGGATGAACGGTTGTCGAGTTATAGGGAAAACAAACAATTATGGGCAGCACAGGTTGCAGCGGTGATGGGCAGCACTTCACAGGTACAGAGTATGTTATAGTCGGGCTTGACCGACTTTCTTTCTTGTTTAGAAGCTCTGCTTTATTCTAAAAAAGGTATTCGTTTTGAAATCTAGTTTGGTATAGGTATAATTTAATTGGTATCGGTGAAGGTCTCCAAAACGGCCTAATAAGCTTCAAAATTTTGGGAAAATTCTCACTTTTGTTTATGCTTTCGTACTCTACGCAGATTGCCACCACAGTAGCGGAAAGTCTGGACTTTCAAAAAATCTGGCTCTGGCAACAATTCTCGGCACGAGTAACGCCCGGTGTGCAGCGTATTGTGGAGTTTGCCAAGCGCGTACCCGGTTTCTGTGATTTCACGCAAGACGACCAACTGATACTCATCAAGCTGGGCTTCTTTGAAGTGTGGCTAACGCATGTCGCACGCCTGATCAATGATACAACGCTGACGCTGGACGATGGCGCCTATCTGACACGCCAGCAGCTGGAAATACTCTACGATGTAAGTCTGCAAGTTCTTTGAAATGATAAATCGTAACTAATCTCATTTTGTTCCATTAGGCGGATTTTGTGAATGCCTTGCTGAACTTTGCCAACACACTGAATACACTGAATCTGAGCGATACCGAAATTGGCCTCTTCTCGGCCATGGTGCTGTTGGCCACAGATCGGGCCGGCCTGAGTGAGCCCAAGGTTATAGCTCGAGCACGTGAACTGGTTTCCGAGGCATTGCGCGTGCAGATACTACGCTCGCGTGCAGGATCAACGCAGGCGCTCCAACTGATGCCCGCCCTGGAGGCTAAGATACCCGAGCTGCGCTCTTTGGGAGCCAAACACTTTTCACATCTAGACTGGCTGCGAATGAACTGGACCAAGCTGCGCTTGCCGCCGCTGTTTGCCGAAATCTTCGACATACCCAAGGCAGATGACGAGCTGTAGGGGGAGCCGGGGCAACTGCAACACAATATTCTACAACATTTAGGTTTAACTAATGGAACTAGCATTAACTGATTAGGAGGAGAGGAAGCAGCATCAAATACACATCTACTCAACCAACATTTAAATGGCAAATAGTTAACTAAAGTTACATACTATATGCAAATATTAGCAATGTTAAAGGCGTTAGAACTTCAAAATGCGAAACGTTACAAGAAACTCCCCGCTGAACATATCCATGCGCGAAACATAAATTTATTTATTTCATTGTCAACTCATCAAGATTTCTCTTCCCTCTCCCCCTCGCCCTCACCCCTCTGAGAAGCCCCAACCCATTGGCCAGCTATCCAAAGGCATCTATTCAAAACTCGACTGAAGTGCGAGCGTTAAAGTTCGATAAATACTGGTTTTTTTTACAATAATTATATAGAACTTATGTGTAATGTATACCTAGCGTTAGGGCAAAAGCAAAAAGACCCCCTGTGTTTGCTTAAATAAGTTGAGAATTCTAATTTTTAGACACCTAAAACTAGTTTAAACATTTCAAATGGAAGATCGATGCTCGATGACGGATGTTGGACGATGCGTTTATTGTATCTGCGTGTAAATAAATTTAATTTAAAACTTAAACTTAAATTGCTGCGGCTTGATTATTATTTCCCCCACAAAACGGGCTGCCGGATGAATCTCAGCCGCATCCCCATAACTTAAGTGCTTCACCAGCTGCTGCTTAGTTTTTGTATACCTTGGAACAATCAAATTGTTTAATGAATTTTTGAATAGATTGGTGCTAAATTTGAATGTGTTAAGTTTACATGGAAGAGCAAGACCCACAACAAAAAAATATATATAAAAAACTATTTAAAAATATATATCAAATCTTCTCGAAAATCTCTCTCGCTAATTGTTGAATTTATATATAGAGAATTTTTGTAAATTTTATTAGAGCAACTACAACTAAACAAACAACCAATGCTTAATGCTCCATGTGTACCTTTTCGCTTATTGAATTATTGAATATCTACCAAATTTGCACTTTTGTCTGATTTCGGAATGACAGCACAAGCCCCACAAATACGTATAGAAATCGATTTATATATAGAACTCTGTGTTAATTTTTGTAAACCAGTGCGCATAATGGAACCTTGTGAACAGAATTTTTAAATTACACCTAATCGTATATACATACACGATATATATGTATATTAATTATATAGAGACAATTTTTTACCTACTGTAGCTTTGATTACATTTTTCAATGATGTGTCAAATTTTAAATGGTATTACAACTAGAAATACTCTGCATAAATAAACAATGTTGAATAAATACAAATGCCGACTTCCTAAAAAAAAAAAACAAAACACAAACGAAACATAAAGAAAAGAAAATAAAATGCTCTCGCTCTTTGCTAGTTAAGTGTCCACACTATTCACAGTCTACTCGAAAGAAAATACAGTGCAAACAAATAATAAAAAGAAAATCAACTTAAACCAGATACAAAATATATGAATATACGCGTAAATCATTATGCAAAAGTGTTGGCTTTACTGAAACTATGGAATAGAAGCCGGCCAAGTTCATGTGGGGCGGGTGTTTTAACAGTCCCTGTTCAAAGAAGGAAGCTGAGGCAAGCTATATTCTGCAATGAAAATCGGAAAACATTTAACACTCTTTAAGCCAGGAAATTAAACCAAATGATACTTTGGTTCCGATTCTAGTTCTGGTTTGAAGACCGGTTTAAATAACTACAAGATACCGCAAACGGAAGAGTGTTTTTTTTTTGGCTAGGGTCTAAATCGATATTTTTTGGTATTACTTCGATATTGATGTTTTATTTTAAAACAAGAAAGATAATCGGTCAAGCCTGACTATCGGGGGTGTCCTGGAAATCTCTAGAGATTTTGGCTTCGGTTGGTTTGCAAATCGCTAGAGAAATCCGTCGGTGTCCCAGAAGTTCGAGAGATTTCGTTTTATTCGAAAGTCTAGTTCGAAAGGTGTGTATAAGATTATGCTCCTACTACAAAAACAGAGATATATTGCGTGGGTTCGTATAGTTGCTATTGGTTGGTTAGTGTATCGGCTGGTTTTTGATTTTTATTGGTTTGCCAAAATCTCCCAACAAAACACGAGAGGTTTGAAACCAACCGAAAGAGATTTCTAGGACACCGAGAATTGGTTTTGGGTTAGAATTTGGTTGGTAGAGATTTCTGGGACACCCCCGTATAACATCCTCTGTACCTGTGAAGTGCTGCCCATAATTGTTTGTTTTCCTTTTAACTCGAATATCGTTCATCCGATCTTTAAAATTACTTCAGCGGATCGATAAAAAATCCAGATTATTAAATATATCCAGAAGGTTCGAACCTTCTATCTATAAAACTGTGGGAGATATGACGTTTTTTCGATATTGCGGGGGCGGGAAGGAGCGTGTCCGAAATTGAAAATAAACTTGATCTGCCTGCACATATAAGAAACATATGTTCCATACATGTCAAACCTCTATCTCTTACCATCTCTGAGATCTGTTTGTTCATACGGACTGACAGACAGACGGACACTTTTGCACAAACTTAATATACTCTGTATACCTGAGTATAAAAATCGATACTATCAATATTTCTAAAAATTCCATGGCATTGCCTGTGACCTCTGAATTCCACTTAGTGACTTCATTTTCAATTTTATAAACAATTTTATTTAAAAATTTGTTGACCGCCTATTTCGATAGTCGCGCAAATGTATGTAACAGGCAGAAAGAAGCATCTCCGACTCCATAAAGTATATATAATCTTGATCAGCATCAACAGCCGAGTCGATATAGCCATGATGCAATATGTATAAGGTGGTCTCGTCGGCTGCCAAGTCGTTCGTTTTTTGGTCCGTTAACGTTCACTCCGTGCTTGCTTGTTGATCTGAAAGGTTGTGCGCGGACGAAGTTTTTTACAAATTTTAACCCTTGTGCTAAAGAAAAATGACTCTTTGCTGTTTTTGCCTCAAGCACGTGCAAGGTGTAAGATTAATGAATACACCGAAATGTTTAGTGAGGAGAACATTGTGGGAGCAAACTCTGGGCAGCACAGCCCCAAGTTCAAAATTATTATTTAAATTTATTTAGAAAATAACTTTAAATATTTTTATTATAATAGGCAACTTTAAACCCCATGCTCCATCTAAGGGTTAATCAACTCACTCCATTGTCGTTTCACTCACACTTACTACGCTAAACCCTTTCACTCGCACCTATTATTGGCATATTCAATGGACTACCTTTTGCCGATTAGACCACCTTATACTTATTGCATCAAGGATATAGTCATGCCCGTCTGTCTGTATGAACACCTAGATCTCGGAGACTAGAAGAGCTAGAGCCACCAAATTTTGTATGTATGTAGACTCCTATTGTCCCTTCGCAGATTGCTCACATAATGTTGAAATGGTCACATTAATGTTAATGCACTGTTAATTAACATAGGGAATTGCTAATAAACACTAATTGCCCTAAGTAACGGGTATATCGAAGTCGGGCAGGACCGACTTTAACTTTCGCTCTCGTTTTAAACCAGGGACAGGCATATTCCTATCTCGTGTGCATACGAAAAATCTGAAAGCAGCGCTGTACAAGCGCAGCTGCGTTGCGTTTTTTGCTGCTCCACGACGCAATCGTTGCTACTGAAATTGAGAGCAATTTTCGCGCTGCTCTCACACACACCAATGCAGAAATGTGAATGTATTGTTTTCCTGCCTCTGTTTTAAATAAAACTCGTCTGCCCTTATGCTGTTGCCTGGTCACACTACAGTCTTGGAGGCCGCACTGAGAATTATGATACAATGCTCGCTGCGAGAAAATTCTTAGCATCTCTTTATGTTCCAGACCCTGCTCTGGAGAAGATTGCGTTTGCGCAATGTATCCACCAAATCCTAAGAGTTGTCCGCCTTGCCAATTGACGCTAATGCTGTCTTCCCAAAATAAAGTGAATGCGCTCCTAGGTTGTGTGTGTGTTGATTGAATGTGTCTGCGCTGACCAACAACGAATGCTTGTGTGGTTCTCTGTATGTATGAGTATTTGTCTCAGAAAAATCCAATTGCAATGATTGGCAGAATATGTAATAATGTAATGAATAATGATATTCAAAATTTGGCATAGTGATGATACACTAAAATAGTGTGACCAGATGGACAAAATAACACGGATCGTTACAATTGTTGGCGGTAAATTCAAAATAGTCTTAAGTTAAAGTAAATACAATAAGATGGATAAAAATAGCTTTCCTCCTCCAACACCGTAGTAGGCTTTAATGGATAAAGAAGCTGTGGCCTACGTGAAAAATTGCATATAGCGAGAACAAAGGAATGTTCATTTGTTTATGCTGGCTATGCTGGCATCTTCTGATTGGTCAGTTTATTATGCTTACGTTTGGGAGCGGAATATGCGCCTAGCGTTGTTTATGCAAAACTCCTCTTTGTTTATGTTTAACTTTTCTGCGTAGCTTGGCAAATCTCACGCTTTTGAACTACAGTGGGCATGAGCATAATTAAAAAGAGTTGAATAAATGTTTGATATGCGCCACAGTGGGTACGAGTATCGTAAAAAGGTAAGGTGATTACTGGTAATGTCAATATATATAATATTAAATAACAAAAATTTATGTTCTTATGCACTTGAAAAGTGTATAATAATTTTGAATTAGAAATTAGAGCACCCAAAAACCACTAAAATATACCCCATTTCATGTTTTTCAGATTTTAACCCTTCCCCCTAAATAAGTCAGACCCCTCCACGCCGATCGGAAAAATAGTGCCAGAAATTAAATCGGAGCACCCGAAAACCTATATCACGCTACCCCATTAGAATTCTTCTTTAGTTTTGCCCCGTCTCCCCCCTCCGTAAGTCGGCCCACCGATCGGAAAAATATGGCCACAAATGAAATCAGAGCACCCAAAAACCCCCCGAGTACAGATTTTGATACATTTAAGCCCAAAGACAACGACCTTCTGAAATTCTGCCGGTCAGTTTTCCATTCTGTCCCAGTCTGCCTTGCGCTCCTATGTAAACAATCTGATTAAAACCGATTGAAGATTTATAAACATAGCGGTCAAGTTACGTGCATGCAAAGAAAAGTACCCCTGCCAGATCTTCGTTCTTCGTTGCTAACGAATCAACGTTGTTGGTACCAACTGAATATTTTTGTGAATGTTTTCACAATGGCTTCAACGCTTTCGGTTATTTTTTCAACAAGAATAACTAACTCTGCTATAGCTTCCATATTTTTCAAAGTCAAACGTAAACAAAAGCCTGCCGATTTCTGCCGGTATCAAAGTGTAAACGCTTTTTTGCCGGTATCCAAAGGCAAGTGATAAAGGCAGCCTTTATGATGGACGAAAATCAGCAGTTGAAACACTGGCAAACGAGTTGAAACCCCTGCGATCGCCACTTCTTTAAATGATATGCCTTTGTTTGTATATACATAGGTTAAACCAAATTACTACTTAAAATTGCGGTCTGAAATTTTCCCTTCTACTCACTCAAGTTCACAAAGTACATAAACAAAACTATTTAGATATTCGCATATCAACAAAATGCCGCAAAGTAAAAATGATAAGAAATAATACAACTAATGAAAAGTAAAACAAATAAGCAGAGATTGTAATAGAAAGCGGCATTAAATAATTGATTAAAGTTTGTAAAGTCGCACATATATTTAGTATAATATTTATATATTTGGAACATATTAATGACTGGCCAATGGGCTAGCCCTTCTAAGGTACTTGGTTAGTAATAAAATACAAATGCGCACGTTAGAATGTGTTTGTCGCTTTGGCTTTTAGCTTAATCATCTCTAGGTAGCGGATAAAATTGAGTCAGCACCTTGACCAGACCTTGGGCCAGCTGAGGAGACGCAGCGGCTAAAACACGGCGTGACATAATGTCAAAGTCTCCGCCTGCAGGATCTATGACCACTCCACCCGCTTCACGCACAATTATATCACCCGCACATACATCCCAGGCGTGAATGCCGAACTCATAGTTGGCATCAGCAGCGCCCAGAGCCACCATGGACATGTTCAGAGCAGCCGAGCCCAGAACGCGCAACCTGTCAGTAGCAAAAGTCCTTAGAAATCTCATTAATATACAAATACAACTACTTACCCATGCACCTGTTTGGCCATTTTGGCGAAATTCTCGTTGACCACTTTCATCTTGGCCTCATCACGTGTGGTACCAAATTCGCTGGTGACCAGTGCCTTGGCCACATCTTGCTGCCCGCTGACTTGTATGCGGCGTCCATTATAGTAGGCTCCCTGGCCACGACGCGCCGTAAAGCGTTGCTCCAGCATGGGATTGTAAACGATGCCAATTTCGGTGACCTTGTTAACCTTCAGCCCCACGGAAATACATGAATGTGGAAAGGCATGCACAAAGTTCATGGTACCATCTACCGGATCGATTATCCAGGTGGGAGCATCTGTAAGCTTGTTCACACCCTGCCCAGTGCTGCTCTCCTCCTCGCCAATGAACCTGAGAGGAAGTAAGTGAGCCTTGCAATGAAATTCACTTGTACAGAAAATATATCTACATACTTGTGGTCGGGAAAATGCTGGCGTATGCCGTTCATGATTAACTTTTCCACATCCTGGTCTGTTTGTGTGACCAAATCAATGTCGCCACTCTTACACACAAACTCTTGCCGGGTCTCATTGTTGCGGGCGATTAGCTGGTAGATTGTAACGGAAAATTCCATTAGATGAAAATTTTCTACCTAAACAACTTACCCGGCCAGCCTCGGAGACCAGATTGTTAATTATCTCAAAGCACTTGCCCAAGTCCACATTGTCGCCCATTGTGCTGTTTCGTCTCCAGATGCCTGCAGCAGATTGAAGGTGGTTTTTGCTAGAATAAACACTTAATTGAATTATGCGAAAACCAAATACAGACAGCCGCAACCAGCTGTTTGAGAAGGCCATAGAGATGAGCAATATTACTGCAACTTTAACAGTCACTGTCACTGTTATTTTCAGCAGCCACTTTAGCTGTTACAGTCACGGTCTGAGTGCTAGGGAAACAGTTTTGTAAATTAAATTGAAATAAGTATATTTTTGTTGTTTGCCCTGACAACATTTGTCGATGATTAGCCGACATATGTCGGAAAAAACAAACACTTGGGGACGATATCTCATGTTCCTGTATTTGCAAATACAGGTGGATTTTACGCAATTGCATACCTCTTATCAGGCCTGTTCCCATTTCCGAGTGGAATTAAGAAGTAAAACGATCGCAATTCCGAATCGTTTTCAATTTGGTGTTCCCGCTTCCGAGTGAAATAGAAATCGATTGTCTTTTCGAATGATTGGGCGTATTCAGCAGATAAATCCGATTTACGATTACTGATTAACGACTTGCAATTTCGGATGATTCTCTGTTGAATGACACTGAATGCTTAGTTTAGGTTATTCTCTGGCTTATTACATTTGGTCAAAAATACATAGTAAGCGTTTTTGAGGGCTTTTAACGCTGTCAGTTCGGCAGTTCATTTTTTGCGTAAACAGTTGGCCGTACAGTCGATAAACTGTCTCACCAATCATAATAACCAAATTTATCAGTCACTATCGGCATTCACTGTATTCACCGCTTAAAATCGGCATTCATAAATCAGTAATCGAAAATCGGACTTATCTGCTGAATACGCCCAATGTTCGAAACGTTATCGAATTTGAATTCAGCTACCCAGCATACAATAAGTGCGTTTTCTGCCACTTTTTGTCACTTTTATATGAGCATTCCCCGTCTTAGTGTGCACAAAAAAGAATCCGGAATGAGCAATTTTTTCTACTATAAATAAGCTATACGACTACTGCCAGCTGTGGAGTCTACAAAATGTGGAGAAGACAAAGGTAATGGTGGTTAAAGACTGCCGTGGACGAACGCCTGAGTCGATAAGTGATTCCTTAATAACGCTGAGCTTGAGACAGTAAGGTTTTACCTAGGCGTCACCCTATCAGGGAACATGAATTTTAAGCCTCACCTCCAGGAGAAACTGCTGGACTCAGAAGCGATAAACGGTGGTGGAGCACCGAGGTGGCGGGTCTGTGTGCTTGCCGCACTATGGGGGTGTAGCAGTGAAGAAGTTGAGTGCCTTCAAAGGATGTTCATTAAACGTATTTTCAAACTTCCAAGTACAACTCCTAATTACGCCATACACTTGAAACGGCCTTTACGCTCCATACACTGCCTAAACTCACTTCAAATACTTCCGAAAAGTCTTTGATATGCCCAGGAAAGATTACCGTATTGTAGCGGCATGATGTTAGCTAACAAAACTCGGTGTTCGAATGGCAGACAGATCTGCTTGTAACATTGATATCGACTGATCGTGGGGGTTCCCCGGGTGGCTCTGTGTCTCTCTCTAACACATGTATTCTCGGCGTTCGGTGTGATCGGTGTGTGGCCGGGGCGCTGGGGAACTGGTCCAGGTCTGGGAAGCCTCTAAACAGATTGGAAAACGAGTGAGAGAGGGGAAACTTCAATAGGTCTAAGTGAGTGACTCTCTACTGACAAGAATCGCTTTCAAGACGTAGGATTCACTCGGGGGGGGCGAGGGTTATGGAGAAGTGGTGGGTCTGTAATCGGCGAACTACGCGCTGTCTCAGCAACCTTCGGAACGAGGTTATAAGCTGGCTAACGGAGAACACTGGGAGATGCTGTCTTCATTCCTACAACATGCGCTGAAATCCGCCGCGATCTTAAATGAATATCTTTAAGTAGTCAAAAACCAAAATGTTCTTCTCGTATTATTGTCTCAAATCAATGGTTCGTTTGAAAAGATTCTAAAATGTTTCAATATGGTAAGTTATGGCTGAGCTTATTAAATCTTTTCTATGAATACGGTCTCACTTAATGTAAGAGCTTTTTTAAGTTTTTTCTGATACATTTCGCCTACTTCAACTCTAAAAATGCTCAGACAGAAGTGCTTTTTATGAGCCCGTGTGCTTCGAAAACTAGGGATGTCGGAAATAATATCGTTTGTATGAAAATATCGATATTTTTACATTAAAGTCTAAGTTTCTCTCCAGCTCTAATTTCAATCCCCTGCATGATCAATTATCGATTGCTTTACATTTTGTTATTGTAATTTCAATAAATCACATTCTGAGCATTTGCAAGAGTCATTTTCGAGTCTTCTTTTAATCGCGCATAAAAGTAATCTCTTTTTAATCATCAAAAGGGCTCGAAAAATACTTATCGAGGTGATTTTTGCTAAAAATAATCTTCCAAATGTTGTGTTTGAAACAGTTTTAAAGCCTAGTACAGTTTCGAATTTTCCTTCAAGAAATTTACTAGATAATCCTTTCGTGGATTGTAAGATACATGGCCGATTAAGGTTCACGTTTTACGACTAAAGTCAGGTTCTTCGATGGTGTTGTGTCCTAAATGCTTGTCTCATAGACTGGGGAATGTGTGCTCGAATCCTGGTGCTGACCAAAATTTTTTTTCGTTATCGATTACTCTTTAGTTTCATTTGTGAATTCGACTATTGTCTTCGTCTTTACAACATTTGGAACTCGAACTGGCAAATCAAAATTGTAAGGCGAAAAGACTAACTACTCAGCCAACGCCCACTTTGTAAATCACGTAGTTATTCAACATATGGAACCTCTTAAGAGCAGCTATTGTTCTTTTGCGTCGTTGCCAATGCTGTCAGCTAGTCGAACGATTGCGCACTCAAGAATAGCTGTATTTGAATTCGCTTGCGATCCCTACCTTGTGGCATTTTCGTGTACAGTGTTACGCATCTTATTGAGTTGCAAAGTTTTTGGTTTTAGTCTCCATAATGTTATAGCTGACACAAGGAAAAAATGACTGCACAATAATTCTTGACGATTGACACAATCCATACAAGCTATCGATGTAGCAAACAGTGTTGCTATTTTTACAACTTTTTGTATTTCTTTTTTGAAATTTTTGAAACTGTTTGACCTTTAAATCTAGCAACATTAATTGTTGATATTGTACAATGTTTTAGCCAGCACTGGTGGCAATTATCAAAATACTTTTGTGTACTGCTTTGCTTCCTGAGACAACAAAATCAGGCAAGGAAAAAACATGTTACATTTTTACTTACCCGTGCAGGTCTCTAGTGTGCAAAAACAATTACTCTGATGAACCACAAAGGGTCTTTTAGTATCTCGCGTGTGGTAAGTTTACCATTTACCATTTTAAGAAGACAACTGAATATCCAAAATGATTTTTTTTAAGTCAAATAGCTGCGTTCAAATAATGTAACCAATTTTTTTTTTTTGTTTTCAAAGGAAGACTTGCTTAAATAATTTTGGCGACCGTGATGTTTTTTTTATTTTTACCGAAAATTTTACATGCCTAGCCCTTAAATGTATGCTTCGACTTCTTGGTGAACAGTTTCAGATATTAATTTGCTCTAAGTCTTGTTATCTAATTGAGATTCCTTCTCCTTTATCTTCTCCTTGTCTAACTCGTTGCCACCCGAATCTGTAGTTAGGGACTCACTGGAATCGGTAAAATCGGTTTGGCCAATAAAATCTTTAGTCGGACCAGGCGGTCCATATTCATTGGGATTCAAGGACTTTGGCTGATCATCGCGTGGAGAGGGAAAATTTTGTGTTAGCTCTCCGGCCAGTGCAATGGCCAAAGGTTCTGTGGCAGCAGCCAGACAGCGACGAGACATAATATCCAGCTCACCGCCAGATGGATCCATGACAGTGCCACCAGCCTCAGTGACCAGAAGATTACCCGCCGCCATATCCCAAATATGCAGGCCAAAATAATAGAAACCATCGGCCACGCCAGAGGCCACCATGGCCAAACCCATGGCTGAGGAACCAATGGAACGCAAGCTGCAATAAGGTTAGGGGAAGGGCAGTGGTAAGCAAAGCTGATCAGTAAAATGGAGCACTTACGCATGCGTCTTCTTTATTAGACGCTTGGCATTCTCCATTATCACCACATTGCGCGCATCATTCATTCCGGAGCTATACTCCTGCAGAATCATGGCATGCTGTAGATCGGTCTGCCCACTAGTCGAAATGGGTTCGTCGTTAAGTTGGGCACCCTTGCCTCGACGGGCCGTATAGCAATCTTTCATGGGTGGATTATAGATGATGGCAAATTCCGTCTGTTTATTGACCATAAAAGCCACTGAGATGCAGTAATAGGGAAAATGATGAACAAAATTCATGCTACCATCGATGGGATCAATGACCCAGGTGGGCTCATCCGTTAGCTCCACTTGACCCGTTTCGGTCTTGGAAACGGCCTCTTCGCCAATGAATCTGGGGGAGAAAATGGCGACATAATTTAGTACGTGATTTCAATACTCATTAATAGTGCAAGTTAAGCACTAAATGAGAATGTGAGGGTAAGCTTTGCTGGCAAACTTCTCAAGAGAGCGGAACAAAAAGCTCACTCTTGTGCGCAGTGTCCAAAAAAGTTCTCTCATTATTTATTTTTGTAGCAATACGCCCTCTATTAAAAGGATTCAAAAGGATCATTTTATAGCTTCTATGAACTCACTTGTGATTTGGAAATTTGCTGGAAATTGCCGTTATCAGCATTTCCTCTACTTCGTTATCGGCGCGTGTCAATATATCGTGCTCATGCTGCTTTGTGGTGTACTCCAGCTGCTCTTGATTCGCCAGCAGAGCCACTGCACCCGCTGCCTTCACCTCCTTGACACCCACCTCAAAGCATTCGTCGACATCGAGCTCCGTTGTTTGAGTATTTTGCATTGCAGTGAGAGGTGGGGGTTGCTCTTCCTCTTCATCCGTATAAAGTAAGCCAGTGGTATCAGGTGAGGTATTTGTGGTCTTGCAGGCAAACTCCTTAGAGGGATCAAAGGTGACATCAGTATTTATCAGTTTACTGCAGCTGCGATCTATCTGGGTGTCTTCGGCCATTGGGGTTGTCTCGGTGGCCTTGGTGGCCTGAGTGGGAGGAGGTACTACAGGAGTGGCGTAAACAGGAGGAGTTGGCTCAGTAGCAGTTGGTTTAGGATCAGTTGGTGCAGGAGCAGTTGCTGCAGTAGCATTTTGTGCAGGATCAGTCGGAACAGGATTATCTGCTTGTTTTGATTGTCGCGGTGTATACATGGTAGGTGGTGGCATTTGAACATCCTGTGGCCTGGGAGGCGGTGGTGGCGGCTCAAAAGTATAGCGGCTCTGTTCAGTATCCTCTTCTCTGGCGGTTTTCTTAGGTGGTGGAGCTGGTGGTTCGGATACTCTTTGTGGCGAGGAAGGCGGTGTCTCTGCTCTCACTGCAAATGGAGCCTCGACTCGTCTGGACTTTCGTATTTCCTCCACTCGAGGATCCTGCTGGTTGGCTGGGTGACTTTCGAGGCCAAAATCAGTAGCCGCATTCGTCGTGTCGTCAGTTATATTGGTTCTTGTTTCGCGCCTGGTGGTGGCAGTTGGTGGGCTCCCCTGCTGTTTCCTGCTTCGATCACTCGTCACGGAGGCCCGACGCTCGGACTGATTCTGTTCGGCCGCCCGAAGGGCAAGCACCCGTGGATCCTGCTGATTGGCCTCATGATCTTCCATGCCATAGTCGGTGGCTGCATTTGTCGGCTCTGTTGGGGCACTAACCTGATCCTTTTTCTGTTCAGGCTTGGGTTTTTTGTCATCCTCATTGGACGATTCCGAACCTCTTCTTTTCTTATCGTCTTCATCATTTTTCTTTGGATCGGACATGACGCTCAACACTCAAGTGAATATCTCTACAAAGAAGTCGACCAACTGACACCAAGAAGTCGCATACCCCTTAGTAAATTCCGGCAGAATCTAGCCGAAAAAGTATTACATAGGCAGGGCGGATGTCTAAAAATTTGAACACGAATCGTAACGAAACGAAAACCAAGGCCAAGCTGCTATGATATTTATTTTATGTGGTCAGAGAAGCGTCCTTCTGTGCGTTATCAGCAACTGGACAATTTAAATAAAAAAATCAGAGATGCAAACCAATCAGATATAAGGACTGGTTCGGTTTAGTGGTTCACTCAGATTTGGAACCACCGGTTCGGTTACATGGTTTTTCAAGCCAACTGAACCGCGGTTTCGGTTTGGTTCAGTGGTTCAGTCTTAATTTAGTGCTAAATTTAATGAAGGCCAGTTTCCATTTTTGCAAATAGCCCCGGAAAGTAATTTTTTCGGACTTTTGAAGTTGCGTCAAATCCAAAATATCAAAGACTTCTTTTGGTCCTAGGATCGTCGCTAGTTCCACCGAATCTTAGCCCTTTAAGCCCAGTCTAACATTCAGAAATGTCCTAAAATTTGTTCAGAAAGTATTTTTTTGTACTTTTGAAGCTGCTGAAGTTTGGAAAACTAAAACTAGACCAACTCTATTTGGTCTAGCTAATCCTTATAATATTAATAGTTTTCTCAAAGAAAGCTGTTTCATACCGAACAACTTTTTTAATGTTAAAGCTCACCTATAGGGTCTTTTCCCCGAACTTTTGCTTCATAATGATTTCTTAACTGAACATGTGACTTTTTGAAATTGAATTCCTAGAGAACATTTGAATAGTCGGATGCGCTGGCTTCGTCCATAACAATAGCACTTTAGCTCCACTTCTGTCTAAAGTTGGATTAAGGGGAAGAAGATCAACAGACTTAAGAGAATATCGTCCCGTAAAGGAAATGAGATACGCAAATAAATCGACTAGCAACTTTCAAAGAAGGAAAGTTGATTTATTACAGGCATATTAAGATATCTGTGGACAATCGCAGGAGGTGTAGGGGATCGCATGTTTCATAGATCCGTCATCGATAAGAACTTACCGTAGCAATTCGATTAAAATTTCTAAAATTTTTACGTCTGGAGACCAGAGCTAGCAAATAATAATTGACCGTTTTTCGTTATCCAAATAACAGTTATTTACGGACCATTTGAGCAAAAAGTCAGAGATAAACGAATCGCTCAGTGCTCAACAAATAACCATTGGATTTGTTTAAATTTTGCTCTGCTCATTCACTGAGAAAATCGTCGCGAGCGAAGAAGATAAAAGTCATTTGCCTTTGTGTGTGAGTATGTGTGAGTGAGGTACCTCACGTGTCTGTGTATGTTTGGGCTTGCGACTTACACAAGCCACACACACAAAACAAATAAAAGAAAAAAAAGACCCTTTGAGGTGAGTCGTTCGGTTTTTTGCTCATCTACTGACTCTTAATGTGCGAGCGCTCAGTCGGATCGCTGTCTATAAATTGTTATTGAAAGAGCAAAACAAGAAAAGCTCCACTGAGAACAGTCAACTGAAAACAAAAACAAAGAGAAACGAAGTGTTCTGCTCAGAGCGAGAGCAAGCGCGCATGGATTTTTTCGGTTTTGTTACGCTTTACTCTGGTGTTGAAAATCTTCGCTTAATTTTTTTAATGAGTGCCAGATCCGCTGACGTTATGAAGCAGTGATTCGATTATCTTGATATGGAGTAAGAAGACGTTTTGCGACGTGTGGTGACCAGATGGTTGTCCCTTTTCCAGAAATCGAGCGGTTTATCAAAAAATGGCCGGGTTAAAATCAATATTTTATCAATGAAGGACAAAAAATTTGGAGCTTTGTGAAAGATCTAGCAAATGAGCTAAAGGACTATCTTAACGAAAATTTA
Organism: Lordiphosa collinella; assembly: GCA_018904265.1. NCBI lineage: Eukaryota > Metazoa > Arthropoda > Insecta > Diptera > Drosophilidae > Lordiphosa > Lordiphosa collinella. The sequence continues at coordinate 232,032 of JAEIFV010000191.1, read as the reverse complement.
ACGTTCCCAGAATGCTTTTTATACTTCGTTCATCATTTTATGACCCACATGACCAAAAGTAGAAAAAATCTAGAAAAAGTAACAGTGTTGAGTACACACATTCACATGAATTGAGAGACGGGTTGCAAACCAGAATGGATGACAAGAACTTTGAACCTAAAGGCAACCAAAGTCTACCTCATTTGACACAGCATCAACGATCGAAATTTGAAAGAGATTTCATAAGTTTATCATCGAGCATTTACATAATTGAGAAAATTGTACGATTTTGAAAAATCTCCAGACGAAACAGTAGAGCGAAATCTATTTTTTCGAGCGGCTGAAGCGACTTATCTTGATGTTGACGAAGACGCTGTTTACGACGAAATACTTTCTTTAGCGAAGAATATCCCCAAAATCAAACAAATTCACCTCCCTGTTGACAAAAAATGGGTAAAAATTTTCGAAAGTTTTGCCGGATTTGTCTAATTGCTTTGAATTGTTGGAAAAGTTTTATCTATCCCCATCAGCAATGCCTACGTGGAAAAAGTTTTTTCTGTGATGTTTGGAATCGAATGAGAGTCGAAGGCAAAATTTCTGACAAAATAAAATTTCCATTTGAATTGCGAACAATTGGCTCTTATTTTGATTAGACCAGAACAAGAGCCACTTTTTCCGAAAGCGATGACGAATGAAAAATACAAATTTCGCACTCCCCGTCGTTAATCTGTTTCCAAACTATTCAGAGGTCAAACCTTCTCTTAAAACCGGGATAGGTTTTCAAATTGAAAAATGGAAAATATACTTTATTGCCAGTTGTTTTCGTCCTAGTGAGCTATCTAACATTTGAGATCTGTGCGTCAACGGAGCAACAGACGTGACAGACGGACATTGCATAGACCGTCTGTTGTGCTGATCAAGAATATATATACTTTATGGGGTCGGAGATGCTTCCTTTTGGCTGTTACATACTTTTGGGCAAACTTAATATACTCTGTTTATACAGAGTGTAAAAATCAAGAATAAAAAAATCTAAATTGAAGCCGATTTCATGCTTGCCGATTCGAAAGATATTTCGAAGTTACTAAATTGTTACTTACCAGAGACCTACCACAAGCTTCTAATGTTCGCTCACACTCGTGCGTTTACTGGGCTTGGTTGAGCTCGCCGCCTTGGTTCGACACACTTAGATTTTAGCAACAAGGGGCTTGCGACGACTTGCGGCCGAAGCTCTGAGTTAACGTGAGTATATGTGCGGTCAACACTCGAGTTTGACAAGCCTTGTGCGCTGAGCGAGTGTAAAATTTAAAAGATGCAAGTTGGATTTTGCAAACTGGTTATCCGTTTCCGAAACAACTAATAAGTACAAAACTGTCAAACACATTGAAACATTAAACTTTATTCTTCACGCATATATATATAATATATATATATAGATGTCTCGATAAATATAATTACATCCAGCCATTTACCAACTCTGTATAACTAACCAACTTTTTTTTTACATTTAAACAGTGGGGGCAAGGATCAGCCCCCAAAATCAACTCTTTTGTCCAACATTGATAGATAACGAGTATAGCTCTAAATAAATATATATATATAATTGTATAGGTTTGCAGCAGTAACTTCAATGATATGTTTTCGTTGCAGGAAGTCTTCTTTCCATTTGTGTATGCTTCTCTCTAAGATATATCGTATATAGGAATGTTTCTTGCAGGCATAATGCAACAATGATATGTATCGTTCTCAAACTTATTGGCTAGAAATCTATAATAAATTATCTGTGGATTGGTTCCGGACTTACGTGTGGAAATGAAACGACTACAGAACATGTATTATTGTATGGAACGAATGAATTAAACAAAAATTTGTGTACTTTGTTAGCTAATAACTGGAATCATGTGTATATATTTTGTATTTAGAAATCAATTCTACTAAAAATACATTTATAATCAATATATTACTTAATAATTTTTATCACAACAAATTAGCAAAGAACTTAGAGGCTACGACTACAACAAAGAAACGAAAGAAACTGGGTACAAAGGTGCGTGTGTGTGTGTGCGTGCTGAGCATGTTTACTACGGTGAAGAGACTATAGAGGATATATCTAGATTCTAGAAGATTTATCAGCCAAATCAACAAAATTCAACACACTAAACAATAAGAAAAATCATTCATGGATTACTTACGCACAGGACGAAGCTTAAAAACTAAATGTAGGGTAGGTGTATAAAGTGTTAACCAAGCCGTAACCCGGAACGGCACCCAGATTAAGCTTTATAGCGGGAGATTTACAAGATTTACGTATACTGCATACGTTAGCCACTCTACTTGGCCTCTACGGGACGATTGGCGAACAGCTGTTCCACAATCTGCTCATCGGCCAACGTTGAAGTATCGCCCACATTGCGATCGTTTACCGCTATTTTACGCAAAACACGACGCATAATCTTTCCCGAACGCGTCTTGGGCAAGCCGGGAGCATTCTGTATGACATCAGGCATGGCAAAGGGACCAATGCGCTCACGCACCATCTTCTTAAGATCCGCAATCAGTTTCTGATCGAATACCTCATTTTCATTCGGGGTGATGAAGCAGTAAAGGCATTCGCCCTTAACGGGATGGGGGCGGGAGACGACAGCCGATTCGGCCACACGAGGATGCTCAGTGAGCACGGATTCAACCTCGGCCGTGGACATAAGATGTCCGGAAACGTTTAGCATATCATCCACACGTCCAGTGATCCACAAATAGCCATCGGCATCACGACGAGCGCCTAAAAGAGAGAGAACACAATCGTTTGAATACCCTCGATGTTACATTAATTAAGCCCGCTTTCCAGCTTACCATCACCAGTGCAATAGAAGCCTGGGAATTTGGAGAAGTAGGTATCCTCGAATCGTTCATGATTATTGTACAGAGTGCGCATCATACCCGGCCAGGGTTGCGAAAACACCAAGTAGCCTTCGCCCTCGCCTTTAATTTCTATGCCACATTCATCCAGTAAAATGGGTTTGACACCAAAGAAGGGGAAGGTCTAAAGGAGTAGAAAGAACGGAAAATGACTTACTGTAACAAGATTTATGGTTTGTAATTGACTTACAGCCGATCCTGGTTTCATGGGCGTAGCACCAGGCAGAGGAGTAATGACATGACCACCAGTTTCAGTTTGCCAAAAGGTATCCACTATGGAGCATTGCTCTTTGCCAATGAGACGATAATACCAAAGCCAAGCCTCCGGATTGATGGGCTCACCCACACTGCCGAGGACTCTGTGATGACAAGAAACGGAAGAGAGTATGTTATGTATCTGCATTTATTTGCTGTCGGAGTGGATATAAACTATTATCTTAAATCTACTAAATCAGGGTTTGTCAAGAAGTGCGATGCCAAAGTAGAGCTGGAGAATCATTGGTGTGCGATATAAAAGCGACACAGCCCAGCTTTGAACTGCCCTCAACGACGGCTGGGCAGCGAATAAAGGTAAAGAGAGCTCTGCTTTCGCTCATATGCCCGACTTCGGCCTGCGCTCGGCTTGTGTGCGTGTAAATAGCCGATTGCGCTCGGCCCCTGGGGGCTATGGAGGAACATCGCTGCACTAGAGCAGGCCCGGCCAAATAAAGAGGACAGAGAACTATGTCTTTCCCCCTCTGACACTCAGTAATGATTGACTTCGGCAAGCATTCGGTGCGGATCGGCCCCAGGGGCCACGTCTGGACAGGCCAGCTTGCTTTCGCCATCTTTTCAAGATAACATTTTTGCCTTTCGGTCTTTAACAAGCAATCATTTTCGGACTCCTTTATTTAAACTAGCTTATTCAAGTTTATCTTTAAATATTCAGCACAACGAAAACATCCCCACAAAGAAGTTTCTGGCTTTGGAAATCTTTAATTTCGATAAATTCTTAAATTAAATAAGTGTAGTTAAAAAAAGGGGCGTGTCGAAAATGGTAAAAAAAATTCCATTTCACGAAAAACACACGACTTTCTTCAACTAGATAATTTCTTCCATTGACTAAAACCAAAACTAATTTCGGAATCAATGCTTTTGTGTTGGCCGAAAGTTCAATTTGACCAAGCTTGATATAAAATCATTCAACATTCAGATATCCGCGAGCATCCTATAAGAAAGACCTCAAAGTTATTAACACACTGCTAGTACTTTCCGATCCTCTTATAACTTCATTTTCCAGGAGAACTAAACCAAAAGGAAGCCCCTTAATAGCGAGCGCTATAGCAACACACATTCGGTTGAGGGAAGACCGAGACCGTTTTTATACCCTTACAAAGGGTATTATAATTTTACCAAGAAGTTTGCATCGCATAAAAATATTCATTTCCGACCCCATAAACTATATATATATTCTTGACGAGCTGAGTTGATTTAGCCGTGTCCGTGTGTCTGTTTCTACGCAAACTAGTCTCTCAGTTTTAAGGCTATCGAGCTGAAATTTTGCAGTCTTTTTATACCCTTGCAGAGGGTATTTTAAAATTGTGCGGATGCGTGTAACGCATTGAAGGAAGCATCTTCGACCACATAAAGTATATATATTCTTGATCAGCATGACGAGCTGAGTTCATTTAGCCTTGTCCGTCCGTCTGTCTGTTTTTTATGCTATCTCCTCCGTCAGTTTTAAAGCTATCCTCACCAAACTTTGCACGAAGTCTTGTGGTACAAATAGGCTGCGCATTTGTCGGAACCGGCCGGATCGGATAACTATGGCATATAGCTGCCATAGGACCGATCGGTCGAAAAAGAAGTCTTAGTAAGAAAAACTTTTTTGTTTTTAATGGAAATGCCTCCAAAGTACGTATTTCTTAGTTTACTATCCTTTCCCATGATTTCACTAAGTTTGGTCGAAATCGGATAACTATAGCATATAGCTGCCATGAGACGATCGGTAGAAAAACTAGTTCTAGTGAGAAAAATTTTTTTGTTTTTAATGAAAACGTCCTTATCATTGGCATACACTTATTTTATATACTTTTACACAATTCTACATAGTTTGGTCAAAATCGGATGACTATAGGTTATAGCTCCCATAGGAACTATCGGTCGAAAAACTAGTTCGAGTGAGGAAAACTTTTTTGTTTTTAATGAAAACGTCCTTTTTATTGGCATATTCTTATTTTATTTACTCTAACACATTTCTACAAAGTTTTATCAAAATCGGATGACCATAGCATATAGCTGCAGTATGAATGATCGGTCGAAAAAGAAGTTCTAGTGAGAAAAACTTTTTTGTTTTAAGTGGGATCGTTTCCAAATTTCGTAATTAACAGTGTATTATGCATGCATAACAAGCAAACGTCCCTTCTAATGGCACGCATTCAGCATGGAGCAGATAGAGCCGAGCGTTTTTACGAAGTTGAACAAGTAACAACAACCCATGCAAAGGTCGCTTTTAATCAGAGCTAGTAAATAACAATTGATCTTTTTCCCTTTGCGGTCTGCTCAATAACAAAACCGAAAAAACTCATGCTCGCTTGCTCTCGCTCTGAGCAGAACACTTCGATTCTCTTTGTTTATGTTTTCAGTAGACTAGCCTAAGTTGGGTTCTTTTTGTTTTTTTTTTTACATTTTTTGAGAGCGGTCTGGGTCAGAGAGCGTCAGCAGCTGAGCAAAAAATCAAAATATGGCTTGAGTATTTACGTGCTGAGCCTGCTGTACTGAAGGTCTCAGTCTTCGAAAACTTACCATTGAATTGCGTCAAGTTCGGATTTTTAGCGGGCGTCGCAGTCGGGTGGCGTGAACGGTCTTAACTTCTTTAATTATGTCTTTTTGTTAATGAAACTTAAAACATAATTTCTCAAACTAGGATTAAAATTTATCTTATTTTCGATTTAGATTATGCAAAATATCAGTAAGTTATGTATTGCTGCTTGGCAAAATTTTTTTTGTCGATTCTTTTTGCATATTTTTATAGCTTGGATATTTGAGACAATCGTCAGCAAATAGATTTTTTAAATTCGAAATTCTTTAGAAGATACAGCCCTTTTAACGACCCAAAATGATCTGATTGGCCTAGCAACTGTGAGTCACTAGGCCCGAACATGACGACCTTCGCTTTTTCAAACACGCACTTTTATGACTTTTAAATTTTCACTCACAGCCATTCGGTCAGCGAGTGAACAGAGCAAAAGGGAATTAATATTTGGTTGTTCGCTGAGCAAAGAGCGAAATGTTCAAGAGCCGATGAGAACGGCTCATCTCTGACTCTTTGCTCAAAGGTCCGCAAATAACTCTTATTTTGAGACAACGAAAAGCGCTCAATTGTTATTTGCTAGCTCTGCTTTTAATAGAACAGTTCCTGCTGCGTTTCGCCCCTATACAAAAGCGAAAGGAAGATTGCAGGTTTTTGCAACTATTTCTTAGTGGCAAAAGTTATATAAGAGATGTGCTTCTGGCATGCAGTCAAGTCCGACTGGGTATCTACGATATTAAATTTGTGTGCAGTGCTTGTGTTCATTTAACCGGCATAATTCGGTCGTCCCTGCTTAAAACTCGACCTCTTATTCACTTGTTAGTTCTCTTTGGGTTAATAGAGTCCTTGAGAGAGAGAACGATATTCATGTATCGTTGAAAAATAAATGGGCTGTTCTCCTCGTCATATTCAAATGTTTCAACTTCGCCTATATATTATTCAGCCTAAACTAGTTTCACACAATTTTATATCAGCTGGAACTAGATCATCATGTTTATATCAACTATTTTTCGAACTAGCTCTTCGTGTAGTAGAAAGGTGCTAATTTTCTCTGTTTCAGCTGTTTGGCCTACCATGACCCATAAAATATGCTGTTAGGATCCCTTTTATGAATAAACTAGCAGAGATCTACCTAAATAAATCTCTTTAACAGCTGTTGGTGAACTAGTTCCACAGCAATTTCATACCGGCTTTTTGGCAAACTTGTTATTTAAATATAAATCAGTTGGTACAGAACAAATTTCTCATGCTTAAGTTAGCAGAAACCCATTTATATATCTGTATTTACTAGTGGATGGTAAACTAGTTTCACGCATTTTAACATTAGCTATTTTCCCCACTTAGTTCTGCATGTATCAGCTGCTTAGTAACTATAGTAGTTGCTTAAATCAAACAAAACCTACTTGAGACCACTTAGATTGTGCTTCAAAACCGGTGCCTCGCCGTACTTCATCAGTGCACGTATGGCCGTTGGTGCCGTATAGAACTGTGTCACCTTGTACTTATCAATGACGCTCCAGTAACGGTCATTCTCTGGGAAGAATGGAGTGCCCTCGAACTGCAAAATCAGAAACAGACAAATTAGAAAATACCTGTCATAAAAATTTCTACTCTTATCTAGGCACTTACAATAACCGAAGTGGCTCCATTTGCCAGCGGGCCGTACACCACATACGTATGTCCAGTAATCCAGCCCACATCAGCTGTGCACCAATAGATATCGCCCGGCTTGTAGTCAAACACGATCTTAAATGTGGTCGCTGCATAGAGCAGATACCCAGCGGTAGTGTGAAGCACACCCTTGGGTTTACCAGTCGAACCGCTGGTGTAGAGCATGAATAGCGGATCCTCCGCATCCATCCACTCCGGATAGCAGGCCGGCTCCTTATCCTCCATCTCCTCGTGCCACCAGTAATCCCGGTCATCGGTCCAGGGAATCTCCGCCTCCACATGATCCGACTGGCAGGGTGTCACACGCTTCAAATGCGAGACCACTATGCACTTTTCCACCGAGTGGCCCATCTCCTCAACCTTATCCAGGGCCGTATCGCACAAGGCCTTCAGGTACAACGGTTTCTCACCGCGCCAAGCCCCATCGGCCGTGATTAGCAACTTGGCCTTGCAGTCGAACATTCGTTCCGCCAGCGAATCGGGCGAGAAGCCAGCAAACACAATCGAATGCACCGCTCCAATGCGAGCGCAGGCCAACATGGCAATCGGTAGCTCCAAGATCATGGGCATATAAAGGCACACGCGATCGCCCTTCCTAATGCCATGATCCTTCAGCACGTTGGCAAAACGGCAAACCTCCTCCAGCAACTTGCGATAGGTGAGGCCGCGCGAGTAATCGTCGGGGTGGTTGCCCTCCCTGCAAACAAAAAACGAGGAAGCATGCATAAGTTATATTGCATATCGAGCAATTTGTTGGCAATGTGCCAATTCTGAAAGAATACAGGGTGCCTGGCAATTGGCCTAATTAAACGCCCACCTTTCGACTAAATTGGATCATTTACAGCAATTTGAAGCTTCCTAATTGTATCAAAAGGCGACTTAATTTCATTGAGCATAATTGTCATTTGCCTACTTATGGCTTGGTACTTGGGTGGGGGCCTTGCCCTTCTGATTTTTGTTCACACTTGGTAACAGAAGCCAATGGCCCATACACAACAGCTGCGACTTATGCATGTCTTCTACACTCGGCGACATAATTATACAGAAGAACGAAAAGAAATTTGCCATGTTCCAATTTTAAATATGTAAGTTGTTTTCCTTAAAAACTAAAGTTTCGGTTTGAAAAGCGATTTCTAAATTGATCGAAACCAAGGTTTGGTTCCAGATTGTTCCCAACAAACATGCAAGTATGTACTTTCAATGATTGCAAGGTAAATATATTATCGAAGAAACAAAACCGACAATTCAGTACAATATTTGGGCTGAAATCTTGAATCATCGAACTCCACCGACTAAAACCAATTGATTTGCACATTGCGTCACCTTCAATTGTTTACATCATTTGTACTTTCAACGACTATTTTCAATATGACACTTTTAAGTACTAGTCACACACTAAATGAGGTAAAGTAAACTCATAAAACAAAATATTAAATTAAATTTAATCACCTTTTGCCCCACAACAAAATTAGAAATGAAAACATTGATTGATTCTGAGACGAAAAGTGATTATCAGTTGTGATTTCATTCATTTGTTTGATTTGATTAGAAACAAGTAAGAAAGTCTGGCAAGACCGACTGAAATATACTCTGTATCTAACTTTTAAGTGCTGCCTATCGCTTTTGCGAGCAGAGCTGCCCAGCTAAGAGCTCATTTATCGCTCAAGTGATTGATCACAAAGTGGGAGGCTGGATAAATTATAATGCGGATAACTATATTTCAAAAATTTTCGGAAAATCCAATTACAAAACTGCTGGATATATACAGATATGTTTTCAATGCCACTTCCTCTGCAACTTTTCGGAAACGGAATTGATTCATGTTCTCGCAACACAAAAAGGAAAATGATTTTTGTTCTAAAAAGTTATGCTTGTTAAAATGAAATTGGCAAATGAAGCACTCGTACAATTGTTAAATGTACCATAAGCTAATTTTCCTTAATTTTGTGTATTTTAATTTACATCAAGTGTTTAACTGAATTAAAAATAATTTGTTTGCTTAGTGTCCATTGTTCGATCGTTTCGCTTGGTGCTCTCGTGCCGACTTCGGTTGGCCCATGGTTTGCCAAAAGTAAAACGTTAGCAATTTGTTTCGAAATTGAGAACCGCAAAACCAAAACAAAACATGCCTGATAAAGATGATTTTTAGTGGCGGGCGAGGCGAGGCTTTGTGAAAATTAAAACAAAACGCGCTCTAAACCATTTACCCATACCAGATCTTACTTTTAGATCTATATTAATACGGACATACATATGAGCATGGCTATATCAATTATAGCTTGGAGCAGCGGTGGGCACGAAGTTTGATTTTGGGAGCAGTCCAACAACACCAACTATTGGAGCTATACTATATACATACATAGATGTCCGATTTCGTCCAAATTTAGTGGAATCATGATAAAGCATAACAAATTAAATTGTACATTTCTGAAGGCGATTCCATTAAAAACAAATAAGTTTTTCACACTAGATTTTCTTTTTTGACCGATCATTCATACTGCAGCTATATGCTATAGTCATCCGATTTTGACAAATCTTTGTAGTATTGGGTAAAAGTATATAAAATAAATATATGCCAACGTAAGGGACGATTCTATTGAAAACAAAAAATGTTTTTCTCACAAGAACTAGTTTTTTGACCGATCGTTCCTATGGGAGCTATATGCTATAGTCATCCAATTTTGAGCAAAATTCGTAGAATTGTGTGGGAGCATATAAAACAAACACATGCTTGTTTTGAGGACATTTTCATAGAAAACAAAAAAGTTGTTTTAACTAAGACTACTTTTCAGACTCTACTTTTCTATCACAGCTATACAATAGGGATGTCCGATTTCGACCAAATTTGGTGAAATCATGGAAAAGCATAGTAAACTAAGAAATAAAAAGTTTGGAGGCGTTTCCATTGAAAACAAAAAAGGTTTTCTCACTAAAACTAGTTTTTCGACCGATCATTCCTATGACAGCTATATGCTATAGTCATCCGATCCGGCCGGTTCCGACAAATGTGCAGCGTATATGTACCAAAAGACTTCGTGCGAAGTTTGGTGCAGATAGCTTTCAAACTGACGGAGGAGATAGCATAGAAACAGACAGACGGACGGACAGACAGACGGACAGGGCAAAATCAACTCAGCTCGTCATGCTGATCAAGAATATATAAACTTTATGTGGTCGGAGATGCCTCCTTCAAAGCGTTACAAACATCCGCACAATTTTATAATACCCTCTGCAAGGGGTAGGAAATTGTATGAAGGGCTTGTGGTAACTCAAAAAAGTAATGATGCAGTTCGACTTCTAGGACCCGAAAAAGGGGGGAATCCGTCGAGTTTGGTACTCTACCGATTAAATATTTTGAATATGGTCGAAGGTCAACCGTATTAAAGTTCTTTAAAGCCAAAGCGTTCTTTTCTGGGTCCTAAATTTAATTCAATAGCTTAAAAAACATGTTTGGGAAAATAAAAAACTAAAACTAAAATTTATTAGCAATTTTTTCCAAATTTTCCATATTGATTTTTTTGAGATTACATAACAAAAATGGCCAGAACTTCTTTGATTTTCAAGCTACCGACATGTTCCGCCACTCAAAATGTTTGATGCGGCTATTGCATATATTTTTTCAAAATTTTTGAAGGATGGGTCTTTTTTGCTAGGCTCAGTTTTTTGAAGAAATCCATTTTTTGGAAAAGAAATGTTGTAAAAAAATTTTTCAAAATTACTTTCAGAAGGGCTTTTGAATCCTGAACAATCGAAAAAAATCGCTAAGCTCTATCTTAAACCGTTTTCGAGTTATTTCAAATTTAAAAATATCAAAATTTGAACTTTTAAAGCGCAGAACTTCTGCAAAAGAGTTCCAATAAAGCTCAAATCTTGGGGTTAAGCTTTTCTCATAATAAGCTTCCTTTGGTCCAATTTTCATGCAATTCACTAGTGTCCGCCGCTCAGCCCAAACCATAAGAGATAGGAAGCTGATTTTTTTTACAGTGGTTTGATCATATGCTGAAAGTGAGTACTAAGAGCCGGTTTTGTAAAATTCAGTCTCGAAATAAGGAAAATTCGCAGAAAACTTTTGGATGCAACTTTTTTGTTTTTCATCCGTTCGGGCTCAAAGATCTATATGAAAATTCAACAATAACTGCAAACCAATCTTCTTGAAAATGAAAATGACCTGACTGGGAAAATTATAAAAATATTCAGTTGAACTCGGGCTGCCGATTTTTATTGTACTTGCTTGTGTGCAGGACCCGTACCTGGAGGTGGACCTGAAGGTGGAAAATGGTCGAAAAACCACGCTATTTGCAAATTCTTAATTTCGGTGAAACTTTGGGGGTTGGTTGGACGTTTGCCCGGGAAGTTTTCTAAGTTGAAGAAATGGACGGAGAAATAGTCAAAAAACCGCGATATTTCCCAAATTCTTAATTTCGATGAAGCATTGCCCGGGAAGGCTTCCAAGTTGAAGAAATGGGCGGAAAATGGTCCAGAAGCCGGCAAATTTTAAAAATTTTTGATTTCGGTGAAACTTTGTGGAATGGTGGACGCTTGCGCAAGAAGAAGAAATATACAGGAAATGGTAAAAAAAACCGCGATATTTGCAAATATTTTTATATCGGTGAAACTTTGGGGATTGGTTGGATGACTGCCGGGAAGGTTTTTTAAGTTGAAGAAATGGGCGTGAAATAGTCCAAAAAAACGCGATATTTGCAAAATATTTGATTTCAGGGAATATTTGAATCGGTGTGGAATGGTGGACGCTAGCCAAGGAACGTTTCTCAGTTGAAAAAATGGGTGGAAAATGTTCCAAAAATCGCGGTATTTGCAAAATTTTTAATTTCGGTGAAACATTGTGGAATGGTGGACGCTTGCCCGATAAGGTTTCTAAGTTAAAGAAAAAGTCAAATATTTACCAATTTTTGAAATTCGCCCCCAAGTCGGAGAAGAAAAAATGATACCGATATCGGCCGAGCAAGCCGGGTTATTTGCTAGTATTTATATATATCCAGTCCAAATAGATACCAAACTTATCCAATGGATCATTAACAACTATCTTTTTTTTTGTGTCGTAAGACACAACAAAATAGACTTATAACTCATATTTTTCTACCCAAGGAAGCTTCTGACTGTACAATATCTCCTTAATTAAAATAATTTGATATTTTCAATTCCAATTCAAATTATATTTTACATTCTTTTGTAAGTACACACACTTGTTAAACGCACTGTGTTTACTTCTCAGCTTGTTGTAATAATATAAAACCCAAATACATTTAATTTAACATTAAATGTAAATCATGTCAGAACTTTGAAAAGCTTCTACAGAATAAGTAAACAATAAAAATCGTGACTGAACACAAATGGTGAATGCCTTTAACTCAGAACGGATATAGAAAAAAAATCGTTCTCAAATGAATTGAAGGACAAAGGCCGGAGAAAGCAAATTGCAAAAGGTCACTTCAGTAAAAGCAACTTAAATACAAAGATTTGACTATAAATCAAATGCTAACTAAATGACCAGGCTAGTATAAACGATGAATAGAATGGGCGATAAGAATTAGCCGGCAGTAAAACGGTTTTGTTTTGGCTGAAAAAATCAAGCGGGAAGCCTATATATGACGTATTGTTGGGGTTATTTTGGTAACGAGCAAAGTTCATTTTATTGTTTGATATTTTTGTTGAATGAGCTGGCCAATATGTGTTGAAATATGTCTCAATATAAACGAATTGATTGAATTTTCAATTAGTAAGAAGATAAAAATAAATAAAACACGACAAATTGCAAACTGTAAGTTTCTCACAGCTGCTGTCAAACTGTGCACACAGTTGAGAGGGAAAGGGAATTTCGTGGCCAAGGCTAACAGTTTTGGCAGCATTGCTGAAGGCTTATCATTAGAATAATGACTAATAACAGTTTGAAGGGGGGCCAATATGGTGCGACACCACCAATCCAGACTAGTCAAGTGTATTAATTTCCCATTAGCAAGAAGTACTTGCTGCTTAACACTAATCTTGAATTTTTCCATGCAATCTCAAAAAAAACCACCTCATGTGAGTGAGAGCCCAGCCAGCAGCAACAGACAGACGCGTGACTGTGGCTTATCACAAATCAAAAATATCAAAAATTTTGCTAAAAAAAAGTTTGAAAAGAAGCAGAACAGCTTCACAACAAATCAAAATAATCAAACCTCAACTTATCAAAGCTATAACAGCTGAGTTGATTCGCGTGTCTATCAAATCGCATCGAATGTTTTTTTTTTTTGGTCAGAGCCAGAGGATTGGTCTTAGCGTCGGGTACTAGGGCCCTACTGTTTGGCAGTCACAATCGTATGATGTGTTAGCTGAAGCCGATGCTTTTGTACCGCGACCACAGGTGTGTGTCAGAGACCTTAAAATTTATGGCCATTTCTTGTTTACAAATAACTCTCTGAGTGACTGTGTGAGTGGTGCGTAGAAATGCTCTCTAATTGGTTGCCGAGTGAATCAGCCGATATGATCGCGTGATTTTGGTTAGCTACCGCAGTGCAGCTCAAACTGTAGGCGAAGCTGTAGCCCGTCTTTCGTTCTTTCACTTTCCACATTTTCTTTACCCTTTGGCCAGACACCACACTCTGACGCGCTGACACACATAAAAAAAACGCAATGTCAGACACACTCGAAATCAATTTGAATAAACAATTTGCACGCTTCGTCAAATCGCTTACATAATAGATTTAACGGGCCAAACTTTTGTATAAACAATTAGAATTTGTTTTCGAAGCGCCAGTTTCTAAGCAAAACTTTTCCCAAGTATTTTAGTTTTATCGCTCGCCAAAAAGTTCAAGATGTTTATAATAGAATGTCTATGGCTATTATCTCAAAAAAAAAGCATTAATTATTACTCATTACGGGCAAATTGGGCTAACCACGGCATTTGCTTCCTTTTATCTTATCTATTGGAGAGAGCGAGGACAGTGCGCAAATGGTGTGTATGGGATTGAATTCTTGGTGATAATAAAAACTAAATCACTTTGCAACCAAAGCGATTTCTATATGCCATTAATGCGATACACATACCCAAATGAAATATTTCAGTTTTAACGGATTAAACAAGTGAATATAAAACTGTTTTAACATATTCTAAATATTATTTTTTAATTGACTTCAAACTAGACTCTGCTTGTCTATAATATCATCAGCCTGATTCCACCAAACTAGTGAATCTGGACTAAACACTTGGGCCTAATCTTCAGATTCCATTTTGTAATATAAATAAAAAAAAATTACTAATGATAAGGACGATTTCATTAAAAACAAAAAAGTTTTTCTCACTAGAACTAGTTTTTCGACCGATCGTTTCTATGGGAGCTATATGCTATAGTCATCCGATTTCAACCAACCTTTTAAATGGACGTTGACGTACAATGCACAGTACGTTCAAGTGGCCCTTACGACACCAAGCCGAAGCCTGTTACGCGCGAAACCCAGGCAAAATAGCAGCCCACCTCCCGCCCAACCGACCAAGAGGCGCAGCCGCCAACGTGCGACACGAAAACCGGATCGAAAAGTACAAAATAATTTTAAGTACTGGATAAATGAGTTAAAAACGAGGTTTTAAAGCAAGAAGAGCAAGTTCCGAATTGATTAAGCGGTAGAGTTTGTTGTAATCAGCACAGAGGACACGAAACGGATCATGCAAGGCATTGTTAGTAGTACAATGTTTCAGAGATAAGGGGAAAAAGTTACGGTACAGTCTACAAGGAACATTAAGATTAATTTGGCTAACCAACTCCGATGAGTCCATTTCGCCATTAATTAGTCTATGTATGAAGATTACACCAAGCATAACTCTACGGTTAAGTAAGGAAGGAAGATTAATTAAAAGCAATCTACTAGAGTAAGATGGTAAACGGACCTCAGGATTCCAGTTCAAGCCCCGAAGGGCAAACAATAAGAATTGCTTTTGCACAGATTCTATTCTATCTTGATGGGTCGAATATTGCGGAGACCACACACATGAACCATACTCAAGTGTAGGACGGACAAGAGAAGTGTAAAGAATCTTGGTAGTGTAGGGATCGTCAAATTCTTTCGACCATCGCTTAATAAGCCCAAGAACACTTCTGGCCCTATTAACAGTAGCAGTTACATGAGAGTTAAATTTAAGTTGATGGTCCAGAATAACCCCAAGATCATTTACATCATTTAGGCGCTGCAATGCCACTTTATCAAGCATGTAAGTGACTAATTGTGGTAAGCTTCTGTAAAATGTCATAAACTTACACTTCAAACTGTTAGGGTTTAGAAGATTATCTTGACACCAAGAGTGAAATGAATCCAAGTCTGCTTGCAAATTGAAGCGGGAAACCAAATCATTATATGTGAAACAAATTTTCACATCATCGGCGTACATAAGCACCCGAGAGTGAGCCAAGACTGAAGGATGATCATTGATAAAGATAGTAAAAAGCAATGGGCCCAAGTGACTTCCTTGGGGAACTCCAGAAGTAACCTGGATGCACTTAGAATATGAATTACGAAATATAACTTTTTGGGTTCTACTACTTAGGTAATCAGAAATCCAACTGAGGAGGTTAGTTGGAAAGCCGATTAAACTCAGTTTGTGAAGCAGCAAGGAGTGATCAACAGATTTTGTAGAATTGTGTAAAAGTATAAAACATAAGTGTATGCTAATAATAAGGACGTTTTCATACAAAAACAAAAAAGTTTTTTCACTAGAACTAGTTTTTCGACCGATCGTTCCTACGGTATGTGGTCGGAGATGATTCCTTCTATGCGTTCCAAACTTCTAGGCAAAATGATAATACACTTTTCAAGTGTATAAAAACGTATTTACACTAACGTACTTTTGGAGGTTCATCGTCTGAGTCCAAAAATTCAGAAAACTCCTGACGTATATAAGTTTTTTGGTTCTCTCCCAGCAAGGCATCTAATTTTATTCCCTTAAAAAGCTTCTCCATTGGATTGCTTATTTGGTGAAAGCGCTCTCCCTGCTTGTCCGATTCGGAAGCAATTTCTTGGAAAACTCATCCAAAAAGGTTATTTAAAAAATGCAATTTGAGCGACATCGAAATTCTAATAGTGTTGAATGACTTCATCATATTTTGCACCAAAACCTTAAAGTTTTCATCACATTGATGACAATAAAAACGAAAGAGACCACCAGCACTGATCTAGCTGTCAAATTCACATTCCACTCATTTGCAGACAGTTGTTTGATGAGCACTCGCACTAAAGTGTTTCTGTCAGAGGTTATCGGCAGACCGCCTCGTTTGTTTTGAAAAATGAGAGAAGAAAGGAGTAATAGGAACACGAAAAAGGACCAAATTCATTAAATTTGGACAAAGTTCTGAATGGTTTTAGAGATGGGGGAAAAACAAAAATTCCCCTTTTGGGGGGACCCAAAAAAAAAAATGCCCATAAAAAAAAAAAAAAAACAGCTGGGGGTTTTTCTTTATATATCAGTAGCTTTCAGATTTACCGGGTATAAATGTACATCAAACATTTTAAGTTGCAAAATCTACACTGATTTAATTTCTTAAAATATGCCCAAGCCGTTCATAAAGTGAGCACAAAATGTTTATAATATGACACCCGGTGTTCACGATTCAAGAAAAAGCGGGATAACTCTACTTTTGTCAACAAATGGGCTTGATTTCGGTAGATTTAGAACGGGTTTATAACTTAGATTGTATTATTGATTTAATCCCGAAGGGAAATATTAGCTAATTGTGGTTACTAGCATGTTTCAATACAAGTTTTTCAAAAATAGAACTTTACGTTGAATCGGAAAGCACTCTGGAGTTTTGTAGGAAACAGGTTTTGCTTCTTGCTTTCTTTCTATATTTCTAGTTCCTAGACAATCTGGGGACGGAAGGCTCATTCAAAAATGACCTTGGCCATTGCCTATTACCTGACTTTCATTTGCATTTTCCCCGCGCACATACACACACACACACACAGGCGCGCCCAAAGTTGAGGAATGATAACCCCCAGATAACCGCATTAACATTAACATTTGTTTAGCACTCGCCCGTTGATGATGATGGCGATGATGATGATGTCGAACTTTGGGCCTCAAACAAAATATACTTTATGTGTGTATATACAAATATTTTGTATTAATTGCGTTGCGGCAGTCTACTTGAAGACGAACTGAAGTGCACACTTTCGAGATGTGATTACTGCAATTTAATTAATTTGCAGTACAAAATTATTTAATATTTACATTTGTGTTGTTTGCATTTCAAACAAGGGTTGCGGGTGCGGGTCGGGTGGGGAAACAATAACAAAAACTTGGCGAGTCGGAAACTAGTTGCAGCTTTAAGTTTTGACCCTGACATTGACCCGCAACTGAGCATGTCAATAGGGCAATGCTGCTCAAACTGTAGGTAGTTTCTGAGCTCGTTCTGTCCATGCCTGATATTAAATAACAATTTAATGAGCAAAGTTAGAATGCAAATTTAGCATACAATTGGTTGGGTGTCATTAATCTCACTATTACTATTTGTTTTGCAAATTCATTGCAGTTGCCCTTGAGCAAGACCCACCCCAAAGGAAAGGCAACCGAGAAACATCTGTTCGCCTTGTACGTTCCTGCGCAGTTCACGAGTTTCGTAACCAACATAAGAAAAATCAATACTGTTATCCTTTCACCCAACACTTTTGATTTCTATGACCTAGGCCAGTCCCTGAAATAGTGGGCTAGCCACTTATGCATTGGAACACTTACCAGTAAAAGGCAATTTGATCGCCTAAGCCGTTTCGCACATTGCGATCCAACAGATTATAGCAGATATTGGTCGAGGCTCCTTCCATCCATTTGATCGAGATGGGTCCCTTGGAGATATTAAAATTGTATTGCAAAAATTTCTGGGGATCCGCTGGAGTCTCCCAATGAAATTGCTTGGCCACTCGCGACCAGAACTCCCCAGGATTGTCCAATGATTCCTGGTAGAATTTCTTATACTCCTCGAAGCTGGATATGTAGGCATTTTGGCTAATAGCCGGATTCGGATAGTATATTGATTTTTCCGATGGCATTTTGTCTGCGGTTGTGTTTTTTTCCTTATTTGGTTATGTGGTTTTGGTTTGGGTTCCTTTTTCCAATTATCCTTTATTTTTTCAATTATCCTGTGGCAGCGATTGTTGTTCAGGGATGTGTGAGTGTGTATGTTTGAGAGTGAATTGTTTTTTGTGGTTCTCGAGCTGCACGCGTACTATTATTTTTAGGTACCGCACGGAATGAGTTCAATTTGAGCACTGACAACTTCAAACGAGCATAGGCAAGCTTTTTGCATTCGAATGCTGAAGCTTTGGCCAGAAAGCTTTCGCGTGCTTATCAAAGTTTATTGAGACTGACACAGAGGCGGCGACCAAGCACAGTGGGCCGTAGTTGTACTTGAAGAGAATGAATTATGAAAAGAACTTCACTTTAAACAAGTATAATGCTGGACAGAGGCGGAATATTTTAATATTGATTTGACATTTCCATTGAAGAATAACGATGATTTGATATTTTTTAAATTTTCTTAGCTTTTTTCAAACTATTTGTTGTGCGTCCTAAAAGTAAGCTGACCCACAGCTTGATGCTTAGAGTGAACAAAAACTTTGAAATGTCAGAAGACTTGTGAAAGCCAGGGGAAGGATGATTCCATTTCCGCAGTTGGTATTTTCTCAATCTCAAAAACTTTTTTAAGCGGTTTTTAATTTATTTCGGTTTTGAAACGGTGGCCAGTTTTTTATTTCGTTATACCGGTACGTACCGGTATAAGTAAAAAATTTTTAATATTTTAAAAAGAAAATTCTGAGATAAGTCCAATTTATTTTATATCATTGAAATATAAAATAACAACATTCAACATAAAAGTTTCAATACAGTTTTACACTTTAAGTAAAATTATAATCGCTCTTTCCGTATTTTTTACAAAGTTAACATGTAAGAACTTATGATTAGTCATTATATGAAATACTGTTTTTCGAACTTAATTTTGACTTTTATATGTTCATATGTTATCGCAGTAACATAATTGCATTCAATGTTTCAATGAATCATTATAAATTTCACGCCACAGAATAGTTGTTCCACGCTAACCTGCGTAGCTGGAACAGAAAGCACAACTATTGAAATCTCTTACAATTCTGAGAACATTTTTGGGGACTCTGACCCCTACTTTAGAATGTTTTCATGGTTTCGAATACTGTTCTGTGCAAGAAAAATGTTAATCAATTCTAGCAGCATATTTGTTGAAAAAACTGATGTGTTTTTATCACCAAATTTATTTTCTTGCAACAACACGTATGCATCAACTTCATTGGCGCTTGTATTAATTTATTTAAAGTCGACAAAAAATGGGCTGTCAACATAATTTAAATTCTAGTCAGAGACGTTATTAGAAATAAAGCGAGAGAAAAAAACCAGATAAGCTATTATTAAAACGCATTCATTACACAAGGCAACAAAATTCGACTTTTTCCAGTATATTGAAGGGTTGGTAGTGGTTCTAGATGATTTTCGTTTGCTAAGCAAGACTGCGTTTTCAGAAACTCTCCATCACGTCGAGACTTTTAGTATTTTAGGTCCTTCAGTGAGAGGTTCCAGGATATCATGGAAATGGAGAAGAGTTACCAGGGAAGGTGGGACATTAACATGAAAGCAGAATACTGTAGGTGCTTAAAGAGAGACGATTACATTAAATTTGAAAAACGAAGATAAAAAATGCGCAGATTCTTAGAAACCGAAGAGCATTGTGAGAGTCACTACCACCCATTGTATACTTTGGGGCACCAGCAATAAATAGGATATTTTTGGATTCTTACACAAGTGCTAAAAGAGGTATATCTCCATTGAAAAAAATTGCAGAATTGTTTAAGATAGTTCATTTCAAAGCTAAGGAGTGGTACTTTCCGTTGGTATCAAAAAGTGTCCAAACAATTGAATGGATTCCCCGAAAAATGCTCCTAAAAAGGGTCAAAATATATACTTTTAGCAACTTTAAGCACAAATTACTAAAAATCTTGAAATTTCTGAAAACGCAGTCTTGCTTAGCACACGAAAATCATCTAGAATCACTACCAACTCTTCAATATATTGGACGTTGTTGCCTAGTGTAATAGAAAACTCATAAATATCATCATGGAATAATAAATCCAGTGTGACATGTCCCGTGCGAAAGTGCGTAAAATCAAACACAACATTCTAAAACTAGTCACCTTAAAATGCTGCCTCAAAGTTCGCTAATATCAGCTTTTGAATTCTTGCTTGCAAAAAGCACTTGTATATTTTTCCCGGGCGAATGCCTTGCTGTTTTGCAGTTGTCTTGAAAAGTAAAAGTTTTCCAAAATAAGCCTTAGCACCAATTTTAGGGCTAATAAAGAGTTATAGGTTATGACCAGTTTCAATTTATGTGCTGAACAGTGCACAAAATGGGCTTTTTCTTCAATTTCAAAGTGCCTTGCCCCCTCTAGTTGTCGCCCTTGTCACTATACTAGTATATCCTAAATCAGCGGAGGGCATAAGGTTTAATTTTGGGAGCAGTCCAACAACAACTCCTTATCGGCAAGCCAGACACTCACTGCATACATTTGCTTTTGGTGTCATATCGATCGAGCACACTGCACCTGTAACTCGCTTCGAAACGAGACAACTGTGTGCGGCTGGCGCCAAGAACCGAGGCAATGTTTAATGCCACGCAGGCGCCAGTTGTCGTAAAATAACTCTCTGAGAAATGGGAGCAAGGGCTTGCCCATTGCTATCTTAAACAGACATACAGGCCTTTTCCGGTTTTCACTTTCACTAAATTTGCTCGAATTCGATTTGGCTACCTGTTCCGGTCTTCACAATTCGATAGATTTACTCGATTTGAATTCACATTGCTTTGAGCCGATGAATTCAAAACTAAATGTGATTTTGTACATAAAGGCGTCAAGTTAATGGCTTAAGGTTCATTTTGTACTATTGTTTAGTGTATTTAGATACTTTTTGCAATTTTACATTCCCTTAAAAATTATTTTTAATAAAAAAATTAATAATTTTTATGAACAGCTTCAATTTTGCCACGTGCCATCGAAATCGAATTCCATATTTTGTTCAAGCTTTTCTGGTTTTCACTTGTTTATGAAACGCTGGGAAAATGTTCATAAAATGCCCTTAATAATAGAAACGTAATTTTAAACTTCTATATTCAACTACTATCAACTATTTTGAGTGATTATTTATTGGATTGTTTTGATTCACCAGTTGATTAAGGTGAAAGTGTAGTCAACGGAAACAATTTGGAAATGAAACACTCGAATTGCAAATCGTTTGAGTACCAGAACAGCTAAAACCAAATCGTTCGATTTTGTTTTCATTTGAAATCGAAGAAAACCGGAACAGGCCTGATACATACATTATAGCTCCATATATTCACTATTGACAAAGTAGTAGTACTCCAGTTACATTACAACTTCATACAGCAAAGGTATTTGAAATCCTCATTACAATCCGATACACCTAGAACTAAAAAGTGTGAAAGGTTGTAAGGTAGCTGCTGTACAAGTCTATACACCAAGTGTGTGGAGTTGTACAGTAGTAAACAAGTCTACACACAAATTTCCAAATTGTGTATCGTCTTGTGAACTGAACGCATTCTTCCTCGCCAACATTTTCTCAAATGTTATATAGAGTTGTAATCTAAAGCCCAAGTGTTTTCTGTTATACGCCCACTTTTCCGACTACATCGAACTATGTTTTGAAGTCAGGAAGCCTACGATAACGGCCAAGTTTATGTAAAAGTATACAGGCTTTAGATCGATACTTGAAGGCTGCCAACCTTCAAAGTGTTAGAGAGAACATCGATCTTGTAATGTGATTCTGCGCTGCTGGGATAGATTGGTTTTTGATAATTTATTTTAAAGCTAAGATATAGTAATATGATATCATAACCGGTTTCTTTAAAACATACATAAAAACGGCCAAAATGGGGGTTTTGACAGATTCACATAGAGAACAGATTCGAAAGTCATAGAACTTCTATAACTGAAAACAGTAAAAGTTGGCAGAATCATGTTTTCAACGAGTTAGCATTTCGTCTTTCAAGATGCGAGTGATTGATAAGTTAGAACCTGATTAGTAGAGCTCGGATTTTGCACATTTTTAAACCGATTTTAGTCATAGTAGACTATGGAAAATGTGTTTTTAACAAATTTTTGTTATTTTTTTTACTGCATTCTGCGTTTTGCTGACGGTTCAACCTATTAAAAAAATAATTTGTCATCTTGGAATTGAAAGCGATTTTTTCGGAATTTCACAGCACCACATATGTTGTACACATTTACATTTGCTTACAAGATTAGATATGCAAAATCCGAGGTCTACTGATTAGTCACACTAAAATCCAATGATTCTACAATTGGGACGTAAGGTTCATTTTCTGGGCCTTGTTCTGTATATTCTGCCTTCCCTAATTCCAGCTAATGTAAGGAGTTTGTTACGGTCCCTTCTTGTTTAAGGATATAATTTCTTGGATACTTAAAATATTGAAGAAATTTCCGTTTTCCTGAAGTATTTATTATGCGTCGTTTTCATATCAGCATCATCATCCATGGTGTGAGCGACGTTGAATCAACAAGTCTTCATCCTTATCACCTTCATTTCCAGCGAGGTAGGTAACAGCGTGTTTGATACAGCACATTAATCACCTGATACCCAGACTCATGGACTTGGACAATCCGGCGTGTGCCATGCAGTTCAATTGTCTAGGCAACTGAAATGAGATAATCGCATTCAGGAAGAGAGGAACCACGTTGTTTAAAGCTGATCCGCAACATTGAATTGAGATTCGAGTGAATCTTTTAAGAGCGTAATCTGAGAGCTCTCTTAAATTCTTATCGTTATCGCTAGACAAGACAGTTTCCATGTGGGGGGCAGACACTGCTAACCCCTGGGGTTCATCATTTAGCAACGTAGATTGTTATTTTTGGCCTGACAGTTTATTCTTCGCCTTAAATGCAACAACAACGTGGATGTGAATGAGTTTGTGTCGAGGAGTGTGCGTTTATGTGCGAGTGTGTGTGTGAGATAACGAAAGTCGGGAAAGTCTGTAAATAGTTGGGTTTCCATTTGCCATTTATTTGGGTTCTAGTGACTGCCGCTGCTGCTGCTTAAAAATGATTTGTATTGCTCTTCAGTCATGAGTTTCTCGTATTCCTGGGGATTCTTGAGGGTAACCTTGAACAGCCAACCTAGCGATTTGAAAGAGATATGATTAGAGCTGGAGCTAGAGTTCATCCGACAAGTCGAACTCACCTTTATCATAGCAACTGCTGTTGACCAGAGCAGGCGTCTCCTCAACCTGGGCGTTCTTCTCAGTTACCTTGCCACTGACAGGTGAGTACACCTCACTGGCCGCCTTGACACTCTCTAGGGCACCACATTCATCATCTTGCTTGAGTTCTGTGCCGGGTTCTGGCAGCTGGGCAAAGACCACATCGCCCAAAGCCTCCTGTGCATAGCTAGAGATGCCCACAACAGCGTTGTTGGACTCTAGTAACTCAACCCACTCGTGCTTATCTGTGTAGCGGCGTTCTGTGGGGGGAAAAGGCGTTAAAATTGCTCTGGAAGATTGGAAGAGTGTTACTACCTTGCAGCAAGGCTGTAATATGAAAGCTACGGCATTGAGCACTGGCTAGAGGCATGGCACGTAGCTGTCTAGCCGCTTGGACTCCAAAACGTGCAAATTTCGTGATAAAAACCATTTTGTTTGAATAGCTAGAAAGAGTTGGTGAGTCCAGTTAAGTACCGTGCGTTACCGCAATTGAAACCGATACCAACCTTGTTTACGATACCGATACTTTATATAATCAGCTGGTGCTGCCGCTGCTGCTCCGTTCCCCTTGACGTCTCGTTGACAAATGACGACAATAAAAACAGCTCGCCTACGTTTAACACCCAATTCCAGTGCTAAAATTCCAACGGAATCTGTGTTATCAATATTAAAAACAATTTTTCTTGAACTTTTTGTTGACCCACCGGCACAGTGTGGCCAGAGCTCAAGCTGAAAAAAATGCCTGCGACTTTTAATGGGCAGTTTCTCTTTGCAAACGACAGAGGGCGCTGATATATTAAGCTGGCGCGCTTTTGCATATTATTTAAAAAATTACCTTTTTTATCTATTATGCGAGGTTTCTTGTTTAACACACTGCCTTTTCCTTTCATAAAGCTGGCGATAAGCGTTTGTCGCTGACAGCAATTAACACATTTGCTGGGGGTCTCGTGTCTCTGGCTTATCAGCGTCAAAGAAAACAAAAAATAAAACACACTTTAATGGCACTATTATAAATCTCCTCTATATATTATTTACAATTGCATATTTATTTGGTTATTAACAAGTAAATAAATAAAAATAATATGCATAACCACAAATTGATAAACATTTTTAACTACACACACACATTTAACTGAATTGTATTTCTCTTTGGCGCTAAAATGCACTACTGTATGGAGGCGGGTATTATTTGAGAATTATATTATGCAAGCAAAAAGTACTTTGAAAGCATGTCTAATATTGAGGATGACGCAAAATGCCATTGGGACTGGGCTGTGGGGAATAGTCGGGCAAGGGGAAGCCAGCGGTGGCCACCACAACGCTCTCCTGGCCGCGCAATGCCCGGTTAGCCTGAGGATTGGGTGCCGGATACTGTTGGAAGGCATCAATGTTGCGGAAACGACGATCGAATTGATTTGCATCACGGGACATGTGAGCGGCACGCACAATAGCATCCTCATTCACTTCGATGGTCTCGGCAGTCGAGCGATTATCGGGTATGAAGGCACTATTGTTATAGGCCTGAATTTCCACTCTGTGAGGGTTAGAGAAATTGTGAAAATTGTTAGATTAATTTACTTAGTACTCGTAACATTTCGTCTACTCACTTCTCTTCTTCATAGGCACGAATAGGCGCTCTGGTGGTTAAAATATCATTGGAATCCTTACGGGGATTAAACAGAGTATCCTGTAACAGAAGAAATCAATTTATTAGAAATGTATTACGATTCTTAACTCAAAGATTATTAAAATTTTTAAAAAAAAAAAATAAAATAAAAACATTTAAAACAGAATTAAACGAAACGATTGTCGGAATGAAAAGGTAAGCTAGGCATTTTTTCGAAATAAAAATTTTTTAATAAAATCATTTTAAAAATCTTGGGTTTATAAAAAACTAGTTGTTTGACCGAATCTAAGAAATTATATCGCTCTTTCACATTTCGAATTATCTTACGAAGTGAACTTAAGAACTTATGATTATACATTATTTGAAATACTGTTTTTCGAATATAATTTTGACTTTTATATGCCCAAGTCTTATTTACATAACATAGCATTCTTGTGGTTTGATCGCAATAACATAATTGCATTCAATGTGGTTGGGTCCATACGACTTCTAAGCGGATGAATTATAAATTTCACGCCAGAGAATAGACGTTCCACGCTAACCTGCGTAGCAGGAACAGAAAGCACAACTTTTGAAATCTCATACAATTTTGGGAACTTTGTGGAGGAATCTGACCACCACTTTAGAATGTTTTCACGGTTTCGAATACGTTTCTGTGCAATAAAATTGTTATTGAATTCCAGCAGCTTTTTTCTTAAAAAACTGATGTGTTTTTATCACCAAATTTCTTTTCCTGCAACATCATATATGCATTAACTTCGTCGGCGCTTCCAGATAAGATATTATTAAAATTGCATTCATTATTAAGCAGTGATTGATCAGCAACCGACTAAATTTAGCATTACGCTATACATTGGTTTAAAAATATGCTGTATGTATATAGATGTCTGTTTCGACCAAACTTGGTGAAATCATGGAAAAGCATAATACACTGTTAATTACGAATTTTGGAGGCGATCCCATTTAAAACCAAAAAGTTTTTCTCACTAGAACTTCTTTTTCGACCGATCATTCATACTGCAGCTATATGCTATACTCATCCAATTTTGATAAAACTTTGTAGAAATGTGTTAAAGCAAATAAAATAAGAATATGCCAATGATAAGGACGTTTGCATTAATAACAGAAAAGTTTTTCTCACTAGAACTAGTTTTTCGACCGGTCGTTCCTAGGGGAGCTATATGCTATAGTCATCCGATTTCGACCAAACTTAGTGAAATCATGGGAAAGGATAGTAAACTAAGAAATACGTACTTTGGAGGCATTTCCATTAAAAACAAAAAGTTTTTCTCACTAGAACTAGGTTTTCGTCCGAACTATACGCTATAGTCATCCGATCCGGCCGGTTCCGACAAATGTGCAGCGTACTTGTACCAAAAGACTTCGTCAAAGTTTGGTGAGGATAGCTTTAAAACTGACGGAGGAGATAGCATAGAAACAGACGGACAGACGGACAAGGCTAAATCAACTCAGCTCGTCATGCTGATCAAGAATAAATATACTTCTTAGGGTCGGAAATGCTTCCTTCCGGCTGTTACAAACTTTTGCACAAACTCTGTACCGGAGGTACACATGACATATAATGATCGAAAAAGTCCCATGTGTCTTTATTAACGACATTTTTGATCTGCAAGGCCTTAGCCTTTTCGGATTGTAACAGGCTTTTCAGGATTCTTTCAAGCCGTTTCGAACTTGTATCAAGTTCGATCCAGTAAGACTCGTAATTGGGATTTCAATCCAAAGGTGGAGATCAAATCAATATTTTTATACCCTGTACCCTTTGAATGCCCTTTCAAAAGATCAGTTCGAGTAAGTCAACTCAGAAAACGTTTTCGATTCAAGTAAATCAAGTAAATCAACTCATTGTTTTTTGGGATTTACTAAATGTCATTTTGCTAGGACATTTTGTATCAAGCAAAGTTATCGATTTAAATCCCTGTTTATTTTAATAAACGTCACGTCAAGTAGGGCTTTGCAATGGAGGGATATTTATTAACCATCTTTATTTGAAGAATTCTCGGTTTAAATTATTTTTTTAGGATACATATTGGGATTCAAAAGTCATTTTTTGAATTTGCGATTCACAAAATAAATATTTTTTTTTTGCAATGTAAAAAGGCATTAAATTGTTTTTATACTCTGTACCAAAGGTACAGAGTATAATAAGTTTGTGCAAAAGTATGTAACAGCCAGAAGGAAGCATCTCCGACCCCATAAAGTATATATATTCTTGATCAGCATCAACAGTCGAGTCGATATAGCCATGTCCATCTGTCCGTATGAACGCACAGATCTCAGAGTTGGTAAGAGATCGAGGTTTGACAAGTATGGGACTTATGCTTCTTATACTTGCAGGCAGATCAAGTTTATTTTCAATTTTTGCCACGCCCCCTCCCGCCCCCGCAAATTGGAAAAAACGTAATATCTCCCACAGTTTTATAGATAGAAGGTTCGTTCCTTCTGGACATATTTAGTAAGCAGGATTATTTATCGATCCGCCAAAGGAATGGTAAAGATCGGAAGAACGGTTGTCGAGTTATAAGGAAAACAAACAATTATGGGCAGCACCGGTCGCAAAGGTGATGGGCAGGACTTCACAGGTACAGAGTATGTTATAGTCGGGACGACTTACTTTGTTGGTAGTGAATGCAATGTTTAAGCATATTTAGTTAAAGAATAAATGCCGAACATTTGTGGATAATTTTGTAGGATAAGGTAATATTGATTTTGTCCTTAAATTTTGTTCAACTTGGCTACAAGATGGATCATAGCGCCCGTAAGATTGTTGAAGGCTTGCAAACTTAATTTTTGTCGTCTAGTTATAACGACTTCTACTGTTATCGACTGTCTGCTTCCGTATTTGTTGTCTCTTTAAGTCAGAGGCAGGAAAAAATACATTTACATTTTTGCATTGGTGAGAGCAGCACATAAATTGTCCTCAATTTCAGTACCCTACAGTTCTGCGTTTCAGTACTGAATTTTTCATGGCTGAGCAGTAGGAATAACTGAATTCTTTCCTGATTTCAGGCATGATTCAGTACTTCCCATGAAACTTACCCATGAACTCAGCACTGAAATCATGCCTAAAATCAGCTAAGGTCATGACGTAGTAGGACATTTCTGTGTAAAATTCATGGCTGAAACTCATATAAGGGATGCTATGAAATCAGTATCAGCACTTCCATTTCAGGGCTGATTCAGCTATGATTCAGTACCGAGCCGAACTGAAGGCTAGCAACAACTGCATTGGTCGCTTATATATGCTTAGAGAATTTTTGTATGCACACGAGATAGGAATGTGCCTGTCCCTGCTTTAAATCAACTGTGCCTAGTGGAATTTGATGTAGTGTGGCCATTGAGTTTAATACTGTTGCACTTTCTACTCTCGTCGAGGCTCTTGAGTTCCTCCCAGTTTTCATACCCTGTACCAATTGAAAATGGGTAAAAGGAGATCAGAAGATGTGCAAAAGTAGGTAACAGGGAGAAGGAAACATTTCCGACCCTATAAAGTATATATATTCTTGATCCGCTTCAACAGTCGAGTCGATATAGCTACGTCCGTCTATCCGTCCATCTGTCCGTATGAACGCGTCGATCTCAAAAATAAGGCTCTATAAGAGATAGAGCCACAAATTTTGTGGGTAGGTGTATGCCACACCCAGATGAAGTTTCTTTCAGACATTCGACTAGAAAAAAATGCAAATATACGAAATCTAGTTTACAGGGTATTATAAGGATATATAAAGAAATTTAGGAACTACGCCATAAAAATTTGTGTGTTTTTGTTAAATCGCAGTGCCAAACTAAAATTTGTTAAGTCAATTTATCGATGTTATCTTCGTTGTCTTATCAGTGGGGGCCTTTGTTTATATAATCAATGCTAAGTTAAGGAATGTCGTAGTCACCGCATATATCTGTACATACTTAAGTTCAAATGTTTGTAGTTTCACATTTTTTTGTAATTACACATAGACTTAAGCGTTGTCCACTACTTTCGAAAGGAAATAAATAAAGCCAACTACACTGTCTTAGAAACTATATAACAAAAGGGCACCAATTGTTGTTTGGTTCCATGCTTGTCAGTTTTGAATAATTCCAAAAGATACGGTTTTCTAGATTTGTACAATTTCACAAAGATAATGCACACAATGATGTCACCACAACCACCCATAATTCTTACTCACCGCACCATCCTTATCTGTGGCAATGCGTATTGCGCACACCACCAAATAGATCATCAGTTTAAAGTTTATGAGCCACAGAATAAAACCCTTGAAGGAGATGATCATCATCGATATAGCGGCAACACCGCCTGCCATTAGGGTAGCTGCCATTGGGTCAATGGGGCCAACATTTATAGAATTTGCATTGTAATTCAGGGCTGTGTCATGGAAACGTCCAAAGTCAACGCCAAAGATCACTCCCGAGGCCACATCCATGCAGCACACGACAAGCAAAAAGAAGGCGTAAAAGTAGATGGCTCCCAGAGATTGCTTGACATTGTCTTTGCGCACCACTAAAACGAAATGAAGGGAGGGCTTAGTTAGATATCACATGCGGTCACATCGATCATTCGGTAACGAAATGGTGATCGAGTAGCTGGGCAAACACAAGGAAGAACTACTTACTCACTACGGCTACAACGGTATACAATCATCAATGGGTTTAACATTAATGCCCACCCAAGTAAAATCTTATCACTAAACTTACTCGTAAACTTAATTAGTGGTATTCCCGAAAGTGATTTGCTTTCTATTTAACTTTCGTAAAAGCAAATCTAAAGCACTTGAAAAACTGAACTTGATTTCAGCTTATTGCAGTTTAAGGAAGTCTGTAGTTAAAGTAGTTTCCCTATACCAGCAAGTATTTCAAGATTCCTCAAATATTTTCAATAGGATTTAAGTCTGGTGAGCATGCTGCTATATTTCGACCTCACACTCTTTTAAAACAGTTTGTGTGACCCGACTAGTGTGAATTCGGGCATTGTCTTGCGTGAAAATATAGGAAGTTTCCCGGTTTTCATTTAAATAGGGGAGCAAACTATTTTCTAAGACTCGAATGTAGTCTGCACTATTCATTCTGGAGCTCGTAAATTGTAAATCCAAAATTTCTTTTCGAAAAATAAATAGGCCTTTTTCTTAAATCCAAAAATAAATAATTTAAAACAAGTGAAAGTTCGGAAGATTTGGCGATTGTTTCCCCCCGGGCCCGGACTTCTGAGATAGGCTCGGAACACGTGTCAAGGCACTACCAGGCCTTGACCTATAGTGTGCACCCATCACCACACTAACGACTGGTAATGCAGGGTCGTACCGATCGGTACGTTTTCCGAACATTCCCATACAATAATCGTTAGGCAAGATTTTGAACTACAGGTGGATCAAAACTAGTGAATCCAGTCCAATCCACTGCATTTGTAAATGTCACATTAATCTTAAACTTCTGCTCAATATAGTGGTTTTAACAGTTTTTGCGCATAAGTGCGCCATTTCAAGCTAAATTAAGTAGTTGCAAACGTAGTCGATTTTTGCCGTATAGAAATGCTTGAAGATTGAAAGAAGAATAAGCAGAACAGGAAGTCTCTGTTGGACTGGACATTGAAACCGTCAAAAAATTGGAAATGCATGATTTTCATCATTTCGTCAAGAAAGGACTTCAAAAATACAACAGACACATGGGTTGAATTAAAAAAAAAACATGAAATATATCTATTAAATATATCTATTAACAATTATAAGAAATAATAATGTGGCCCAGAAGAATGGCACTGAAAATTAACTTGGTCGGCTACATTTGAGATATAGAAAATCCAGCCTGCAGGCCTCTTCATGAAGAGGAAATTTGTAACCGATTTCTCACGCAACATCAGTTTCTGCAAAAAAGCAATCATTAAAGACGCCAGATAAATCTTAGATAACGAACACTCGGGGACTTAAAAACGGATTCCTTTAACTGAAGATGAAGCCTTAGCCTTTCTGCTGGACAATTGTCTTACCAAAAGACAGTATAACTGCATTCGAGCAATGTGCATTAACCAAGCGACGAAAAATACAACTGGACAAATTACTATGCAGACAATTAGGGATTATATTCAAACAATCCGTTGCAAGGTTGGTGAAGGTGTGGCCCAATCAAGTCATTATTTTATTCGAAATTTACATTATATAAGTATCAAATTGCAGAGCTGTATCTTTATTTTTGGGTTTTTTTTTTGGTAAAAAATAAAGCGATTCCGACCACTGTGCACCGGCCGCAACGGCGATGGGCAGCACTTCACATAACTTTACACAAACTTTGAGAGGTACAGAGAATATAATAGTCGAGCTTCACCGACTTTCTTGCATGTTTATTGTACTATCCGCCGTATGCACAGTGGTTCAAGATTGAATTGAAAAGCAAATTTGGCTGAAACACCAATTTTTGGGGTAAATGCCACCAAATTTGCTAGTTTGTAGACCATTATTTTGTATAGCTGCCATATAACCGATCCAGCCGATTTGCACCAATTTTGTTGATTTTTAAGCAATTGAACTAATATTTGGTTTGTACACATATTTTAGGTGCCCAAGGCGACTTACCAAATTTGGCTCGATTTGCGGCATTAGTTTATATAGCTGCCATATAGCCGATCCGGCCGATTTGCATCAACTTTTTTGATTTTTAAAATTGAACTAAAATTTGATTTGAATACGTGTTTTTAGCTCCCTAGATGACTCACCAAGTTTGGTTGAGTATAAAACACTACTTCACTTAGCTGCCATATAAACGATTCTTTCGACTTGCAGCTAATTTGATGTTTTTGTCGGTTTTTAGAATCAATTTTTCTTAAAAGGGACAAAAAGGTGCAAAAAAAATTGATATCCTCGCATTATATACATATTGAAGAATAATATAGTGTTAATAGTTACGTTAATCCACGTCAATCCAACATACTTTTGTTCCACGAAACACAACAAGTTTGCGGTTAGAATTGCTGAAAACATTACTATACAAAAACACATATAAACAATGACAAATCACATAAAATATAGAAAAAGCTTTCATATTTGCTCAATCTATGAATCTTTTGATATTTATCTGTAGATTAGGCTGCTTGTTAATAAAATAAAGCCTTTCGAAAGGTCGCTAGATAAAATCAAAAATTCTTAGATTGTCCCAAGTGGTTAGTGGCCCGTACACTTTTTGTGTATCAGTGGAACGGATATGGTTGGTTTATGATTCATAGGAAGAATTTTATCTATACTTACACGCTAGTAGCACAATTGAAGCGATGAGCCAACAAACCGAGACACCCAAATATACACAATCCCAGATCAACAGTTGTTCGGGATCAAAAACAGTGTCCACCGATCTCAAAATGGTGCGATCATAGTTCTCATACCAAGCCGTGTCCATCTTACAACTGCCATGGAAGTATACATCAAAGAAGACATATTTGATCATGGTGCCATAGTTGAATTGGGGGGCTATATAAAGAATGCAGTTGTAGGCAAGTATGGCCGTAATCGTAAGACCAATCCAGATGATGGATTGTACCTGTAAGTAGAAGACAGAGACATAGACAGAGAGAGCGAGAGAGGTTTGTTTACATGCCGTGAGTCAAGTGTTGATTAGCGACTCATCTGAGGGGTACTCCCTGATAGCAATTTCACGAAGTGCTTCAGTTTGTTTGAAAAATATGAAAACTTTGCTGTTGTTTATCACTCGAATTGGCCAATAAGGCAATGAGGTCGCAAACTCCAAAAAAAAACTCAAAGTGTTTTTATCAGTGATTACATACCACACCAAGTATTCCGGCCCATACTACAACCGTTCTAAGTGATTGGAAATTTTTAATGCCCCTCGTTAGAGTATCATACATTTTCCAGCTGCGTTTTCAAGATACTTAGATTTATTCAATGAAATGTTTCACACGCCCGCGTTCAGCTTGAATGCACAGGGACAACTAAACGGACCGGACACCGAGGGAAACGTACAAGCGCCAATTAATTTTGCGTTTTTTTTTTTAGTTTTTGTTTTTGTTCGATAACCGGCGATAATGTTTCTTCCACTTTGAATACGCAAGCAGGGGCAATTCCAATTGTCCAAGTTCTGATATGCGTTCGCTTTTCGTTTCGTTTGCCAACTGAAATCGAGTTGGTCGGAATCTGGTCGAGAGCGGGACGCGTTGTTACCAAATTATAGGTAGAGCTGATAAGCCTACCCACACTGTCAAAGTATTTTCTGTTGGCGTGCAAAATAAATATTACAAAACCAAAAAAAAGAAATATGAAAACCAATGCTTAAATATGGAACCTTATCTCAATTTTTGCTTCATTATTAGCCACATTAGTGATGTAGTGTATTTATTATCGCTACTAAAATGTTGCTATTTTGAATGGTATGTCTGCTTACCTCATGGCTAAAACGTTTTAATGATTTCATGGCCAGAAATATGTGAGCGTCTGTTAAAATATTTAAAAGTAGCGCGCGCTAAAGCGCCTCCTGTTGGGCAAAAATGTAAATTTGCTATTGATAAATATTAAAATTATGTCAAAGTGGCTGTTAGCCAAAAAACATACAAATCAAAATTTAAAATTAGCGCGCTAAAGCGCCCTCACTCGACCGCTTGATGAACTGCCACACAAAGACAAAGCGACGCTAACTGAGTTGGGCGCACGGTACGAACAAACACACGGTTTGAAAGTGCATGATGTCATGCCAAATCGCTTGGAATATTTAAATAAGTGAGATGAAAAATAAAATATACATTTAATATTAAAAACAGTATCAGAAAGGTGTTCTAATGCGAATAGAATATTTCGAGTCCCGAGAAATCCCTTCGGTTCGTACCATTAAACAATATAAAAAAAGGGAATTTTAAATGTTTCTATGTTATTTCCTGAGCTAAATCAGATTACCATACATTTTAAAAAGCCTACAGAAATTTTTAGAAACACTAAAAATAAAAATATGAATTCTTTGATTTCTGAATATAAATTCCAGATATCAATTCAATTCTTTCAACAACATTTCTTTTGTACAATTTCATTTTTGACATTTCTTATCAGGGCTAGCCCTTGATACAATAACTACAAGGTAGCGAACTGCGCAGCTTAGATATTCTCAGTCGACCTTGGTTCGATGATTCGCTTACACTGTCACATTCGATTTCCTGTGTACCGAGTCACTTCCATCAAAAGCTGTCAATAATATAAACAACGACTGTGTGGCCCTGGACTTTCTTTATGTTTCTTGCGAAACGGCACTTCCGTTTGCGCTACCTTCTAGTTATTGGGCGTATTCAGCATATAAATCCGATTTACGATTACTGATTTACAGCTTGCAATTTCTGATGATTCTTTGTTGAATGACACTGAAGGCTTAGTTTAGGTTATTCTCTGGCTTATTACATTTGATCAAAAACACATTCTCACAATTTTTGAGGGCTTTTAACGCTGTAAGTTCGTCAGTTCATTCTCAATTTTGGGGTTAACAGTTCGCCGTACTGTCGATAAACTGTCTCACCAATCATGATTACCAAATTTATCAGTCGCAATCGGCAATCACTGTATTCGCCGCTTAAAATCGGCATTTATAAATGAGTAATCGTAAATCGGATTTATCTGCTGAATACGCCCATTATATCATGCTCAACACATGAGACATGATAGTCAAGTAGGCCTACCTGGTAGACATTATGCTTGAGTCAGAAAAAAATTGGTCAGCGGTAAAGCTCAATTTACACGGCCTGATCGCTCTGTTTTTTGACCTGAGTGTCAAAAAACTCATCGAAGTTTTAGTACCCTTGCAAATTCTCGTTTTGATATAATGATTTCGACAAAATTTTGCAAAATCTGTTTAAAAGACAGGACATTTCCAACGAAAGGTCCACCAACGAAACACTAAGTTTTACCATATTTTCCCAGGGAAACAGTTAAATTAAACTAATGTAACTACCAATGTTTTTTCTTAAAAAAGTGCCTATGGATTTCATTGACTTTTGATATCTAAAATTGTTGTTATGGTACAAATAGTTAAAAAAAAATGCATAAGAGACCACAACAAACTATGTGATTGCAATTAACTCAAAGTTTTTGCTTTGCCTTAAACAGAAGCAACCTAAATATCTTGATCACATAAATATATTTTTTTGAAAAAAAGGATAGAAGATTTTCAAATCAAGCAAAATACATTTCAAAAAATATTTGGGCATAACAATTGTGTCCGGTCTCGCCAAACTTTGTCTTTATATAGATGGGCTCGAAAATCACTTCTGTTTTTGTCACGTTCGAATCGCTTCTTATTTTGCCAATATTTTTAAAACAGAATTTCACTTGCTCTTCACTTTAGCACTAATTAAAGTGCTGGCTAAGAGCTATATAATAAAGTAAAAACGAATTGAAATTGCGTTTTATTTTTTACTTTTTCTGACCAATCGTTCGTATGGGAGCTATAATCTATAGTCACTCGATTTTGACAAAACTTTGTAAAATTATGTGATAGCATATAAAACAAACAAATACCAAACTTTTAAGACGGTATCATTATAACAAAAATGTTTTTCTCACTAAACCATTTTTCAGAACTATCTTTTGTATGGGATCTATACCATTTAGTTGTCCGATTTTCACCAGACTTAGTAAAATTATGAAAAACTTCTTATACTTGCAGGCAGATCAAGTTTGTTTTCAATTTTGGCCACACCCCGCAATTTGGAAAAAGCGCTATTTCTCCCACCGTTTTTAAGATAGTTGGTTCATACCTTCTAGACATATGTGATAATCAAGCTTCTAAAACGATGGGAAAAAAGCTAACTGTTCGCTATTAACGCATAGCGCACTCCTGATCTCAAATATCCTGGTTCACACCATGCCATAACTACATCAGGTCTTAACAAAACCCCGTTTTAATTTTCACATAGTCCGTTCTCAAATGAAACGGGCAACCATGGGCCTATGTTTTAAGGGGGTCTTCTGGTTTAGAGGGCCGAATTTTACCCTTTTTTAAAAAATTGTGGAAAGAAACGCGAAAAGATTTTTTAAAATCAGTTTTTTGCATTTGGTAGGGCAATTTATTGAGAAAAATACAAAATTTTAAAAAAGTAAAATAATGGTGCGGCAACGATAGAGGTTCACACGTCGTTTGACGCTTATTTCGTCCAAGTCGGTCCAGAAAAACTTGAGTTATCGTGCGAACATATATGGAAAACGTGGTTTCAAGAAAAGCGAGCTTAAAGTTTACTGTTACTACTATATCTCCTTAACTATTTTTGAAAAATCCTTTTGGGAAAATATTTAGAATATCTAAGCTAAAAAAAATTGGCAATAAAAAAAATTTTTTCTAAACCAGAAGACCCCCTTAAATATATGGCCAACTTTGAAACGAAATGGAACAACTACCGCAGCAACTACAATACAACAACAAAAAGTTATAAATATAATTTAACCGATTAATTTTTTGTAAGCCCCTAAAAAATGACACCTGAAGGTATACAGTACCCTTAAACAAAAAAGTTAATTAAATGTATCCATTTTTTATATATTTTATAAATTAATATTTTTTCAAATTCACCGCCTGCATGACATGCAACTTAAATTGTTAGCGTCGAGTTGGAACGGTGGAATTGGTCCACTAGCGGCGCACCAGAAAACAAAATGGCGTACTAGAGTTTAACCCTAAAAAAAAAATACAGACAGCCAGACTTTAGTACAGTCGAAGCGACGCCGCGGCAGCCAGAACGAGAATTAAACCGAAGAAAAATAACAAAAATATTGTTTACAGCATTAACAACTGCAGGCTGCAAATTCTAAGCGAACAAAATAAATTAATTGACCAAATTGACAAGCACGACCGCACCGCAACAGCATCTGCTCGGGGCAACTCGTAATCACAATAAAGAAAAGAAAAAGAGAAAAAGAAGCGGCTTGCAGTTGCGCGTGTAGCGCCAAAAACTCACGAAAATCACCAGAAATAATAATAAAACACAATGAACAATCAGCTAAATCCGGCCACCTATCGCAAATTCAACAATTTGCTCAACAGTGGAGCCGTCACCGTGACCGGTCCCAGCCAGCCGCGCATACTGAAGACAACGCGTCTCGTGGTGCCCAGTGGCGGCGGTGGAGGGGGCGTTGCTAGTGCCAATCAGTCCCAGCAGAGCGTTAGCGATGCCGAAGCATCCGGGGGTCAGCAGAGCACACGCTGCTACATATGCGACGAGCGCTGCGAGTCGGCCACAGCTCTCACCGACATGTGCACCACGCACACCTCCACCAAGTTTCCCAATAAACTGGCCCAGCTGGTGGGCGAGGGATTTATGGTCATAGTCTGCGGTGAGGATTATGTTTGCTCGCGCTGCACCAATCTGGTGAACTACTACGATCGCCTGGAGAACGATGTGGAGCGCGTGAAGACGAATTTGATTAGTTTATTGAACAAAAAGTATGCCATCAATGAGGATGTGAGCAGTCTGGAGTCCAGTCCGCCGCTTAAAATGCAGAAGTTGGCCACAGGAGCCGGCAATCGAGCACTGGAGGAGAGTCCGGGTGGTGATTTGCTGAGAGCACGCAAGGTAGTGCAGCCGGGCACAACAGGTAAGTGTATACATTAGGGCGGGTCAATTATGGGAATTTAACAAGAATTTTAAGAAAATTTTCAGCATGAAACTATGTGTCTAAAATCAATTCCTAGCTCCCGCCGAGAAGCATTGAGATTTCGGGTTGTAACTTCTTTACGAAGTGAGGTATCGGTCTGAAAATTAAAATACATATTACTTAAAATCCAAAGAAAATTTAAACAACAAAATAAAAGTAGGCGTGGCTTGAGAAAAGGCGTAAATAAACGGTCATAAGCAAATTATCGGCCCTGTTACGAATTTCGAGGCGGTTTTTGTGTAAACGTTTGCATTTAGAGTTTAAACTTTACATTGTTATATGGAAGGTGACAAACATTTCAACGGTTACTAGATTAGGTTTGACGAAAATCGGAATTGCTTAAGCAGCTGAAACCGATTGCTCAATGCCAAGTGAAGACCTGATCTAGTAGCCACAGACCTTCCTCCTTTTCTTTTTTAATATAATTGGAAATATTTGATTCAAAGAACTTAATCTATTTACAAATAGTTAACAAGAAGTAAAAATATAACACAGGAGTAGAACAGCACTGCAAACGCCTGGGATTGAGGCATAACAAGCCTCACAGCTACTGGAGGGGTCGTTCAGCTGAGAACAGCAGCATGCAACCATATGTAGGAGAGGGGCGTGCGCCAAGAATACACTTAAGCTATGTTAAGGAGGCGACCAGAGGGACGGCTTCCTTGGATCCAAAGATCGGAGGGATGTCGTCGGTTAAGTCTTCTTCTGAGCCTGTCGCCAGATCAGAAGCAAGTCTATTGGAGTGGGCCACCAGACGGTCATGGTATCTGCTGGTATGCATATTTATATGGGCGCATAATGGCAATATGTCCAGATCACGATAAAGAGTTGAATGCCTCACATCGCATGGAGCATCAGTGATAAGCTGGAGAACTCGGCTCTTAGAAGACTACAGTTTCTTAAGGGTTGTGGAGCATGCCGTACCCCACAGCGGGCTCGCCCATGTCCAGGAAGGCTTGATTATAGCCTTGTACACAAGGACTTTACATCGCAACGAAAGGCCGCTACGAGGCTTGAGAAGACAGTCAAGTTCCTTCGCCTTAGCTGAAACAGTAGCTGCTGCCCGAGTCGCATGGGTCTTCCAGGTTAAGCGGCGATCCAGAGACACACCAAGGTATTTAACAGAAGAGTTCG
Organism: Lordiphosa collinella; assembly: GCA_018904265.1. Classification (NCBI taxonomy): domain Eukaryota; kingdom Metazoa; phylum Arthropoda; class Insecta; order Diptera; family Drosophilidae; genus Lordiphosa; species Lordiphosa collinella. Next base: position 192,981 of record JAEIFV010000191.1, on the reverse strand, counting down.
GATGCGGGATTCTAGACCCTTGGAGTCGCCATCGAGCAACTTTCCCGGGTCTCAGGAAAAACGTGCGATGTGGTCTTTTTGAACCATTTACGGCTTCAAGCGGTTTGCCCATCGACCAAAGACCTAGATGGCGATTAGGGTGCTATGAGAGACTGAATACGGCAGATCCGCGGTGAAGAGGATACAGAGTACTGGTCCGAAAACACTACCCTGTGGTACACCCGCACAAATAGGACGGATGGTTGATCGCTCGCCTTTGAGCTCACCAACCCGAACGTGTTATTGTTCAGAGGAAGAAGGGACTTCAGCTAAAAAGCAGGCCATCATGCCATACGCGATCGAACGCCTGCCGAATATCAAGAAAAACGGCGAGCGTATTGGTTCTCGGTTTAAAATGTGGTTAGAGATCTATGAACCTGCTGAGCGCAAGGTTCTCTACGGGTTCAGACAGACTACTATAGGAATGGAAAGTATATGGGTTTATAAATGTGCATGAAATTTATTAGCGGTGTTGGTTAGTGGGTGTGTTTATTTAAATGGGACTTTTATGAAAAATTTTTCAATGGAAAGTCCTTAAATGAGTTTTCTTTATTCTAAGAAAGTTCAGTGATTCTAGACGAGTGATAGTTGTGAGAAAATTTAAGGAAACTACGTAAAAATGTTTTAAAGTTTTACACAATTTACAAAGTTTTCAAAACGGATGACTTATACAGATGCAGTATGAATGACGGTCGAAGAAGTAGTGGAAAAATTTTTGTTTTAATGGGCTAAATTAAAAAAAACAGTGTTATTCCATGATTCACAAGTTGGTCGAAACGTTACATCTTACAGTTAGCTCCCATAGAGAAGTAAGGTCGAAAAGTGAGTTATTTAGAAAAACAAACTCAAGGGTTCAAAACTCGGCGGGTACATGTATTGTTGGAATAAAAGAACTAGAGAACAATTTCACCATGATCATATCCAGTTTATGGCTAAAAAGCAGATCTTAAAATTTATATTTACATTTATCGATCTAAAGTTTACGATCACTGAAAGATATTGGCTATCATATCGACGAGGGAGAATGTCGGTTGGGGTCGAACTCGTTGGAAAGTCGGTCGGTCGATAGTTAGTATTTCGGTTTTTAGGTATCTTAAAGTCTAAGTTACATATTTAACCTTCAAACAATTCTACCCTGCTCCTAAAAAGGACTTAAAACTAAGAATTCACCCACGGGAGGCCTTCTCTTTTTAAGCTGTATAGTAAACATCTGTGTTCTGATTATGAATTTTAACTTGACTAAAAAACGAAAAGGGTTGTGATGATCTACGATAGTGATAAGGATCTTGACAACTTCCAAAGAGGGGGTCGGTTCGTTCCAGATTGAAAGGTTACAATTTAGAAGGTCGGTTCAAAGCTTTGCTTTGACTTACTTGTAAATTATAACTGTGGGTCGTTTTTTAACTTTCCGACAAGTCGATAGAAATAACTAAAAAGTATCATTAGTTAGTACGAAAATACTTTTTTTAAGTACAAAGTTCTGATTTAAAGTACGATTTCTTCAATCCCGAATTACTTAATACTTTAAGTTTGTAATACTCTTAGGTCAAGACCGTTCAACTTTTTAAATAAGTCTTGTCTACTCAATTCCTAAATCAACCTTAATACATTCCCAAAACAAAATTAGACCAAATCAAACAAGAACTAAAATACTTATATGTCAGCCCGTGTAAACAGGAGTCTGAGCCTACTCAGCTGAGCACTCTCAGGTGTAATAGAACCGGCTCTAATTAAACTGACCGCACAGCAGATCGCTCAATGAACCATTGGTTTTGCAACTGAGTCAACTAAACTTCTCAGACAGTTGCTAAGCTGACTTTTTTGACATTCAGGTCAGAAAAACTCAGCTGAGCGATCAGGTCGTGTAAATTGAGCTTAAGCTATTCCCAATTCGTTTTTGAAGGCTGGAAAGATGCAAAGACCAAGATGAACGTCCGTTTTTCTCTGTTAACATGTTTCGTACTTAATTTAAGTACTTTCCAGAACAATTCATACGTGAAACTTTAAGAACAAAGCAGTATAAATTCAATCTCAATAGTTTTAGAACTCTGGCAGTTTTGTTTTTCCAAAGGTTATCTACTAAGTTTAAAGTAGGGTTTTCGGATATTCAAAAATATCTATATCTTTATGTTTGACGATATTGAAAAAGTATCATTTCGATATAAATATTTTAGGGTAAAATACGTGTTATCGGTGGTCGAACCCGCTGGAAAGTCTAAGGTTGAGTTCTCAGACCGGTTCCTTTATATAACAAACCTAACGTTTTAATTCAATAGTTTGGTTCACGGAATACTAGATCGTGAAAACAATCTTTTGTAAAAATAAAGACATATATTTGATGAGAAGGAAGCGTCCAACTAAAGAAGCTATTAAACTTCGGCACAGACGAAGTGAGCCTTGGACCAAGCGGCTCAGAGCACCCCATCTTCCCCTACCTTAAATACCTGACAATTTCTTAAAATACCTCAACCTGAAATCTTTATGCTTCTCAGCGGAAGCTAGGAATTGATTTTAGACACATAGTTTCATGGTGAAATTTTCTTAGAATCCTTCGTAAATTCCGATTCTGGTGGACCCGAACAAATTGATCCGCCCTAGTATACATGGTTAAAAAAAAAAGAGTAAATCTTTCTACTGACACTTCTCTCCTTAGCTGGCCAGTTAAAGGCTGCTTCTGCTGTCGGCACACCACAAACCGTCAGCGCCCAGGCCGGCACCCAGACCCAGGTGCAGCGCAAGGCCACCAAAATCTACAAGTGCACCTCGTGCGAGTACAAGACCTCTGACATGCGTCTCTTCAACAACCACTTCGAGACGTGCAAACAGCAGACCTTCCAGTGCAAGACCTGTCGCAAGATCTTCCCCCACTTTGGGGCCATGAAGCAGCACATGGTGCGGGATCATAACACCGCCATGGACAACACTTGCGCCATGTGCCATATCAACTTTGTCAACGAGAGCAGCTTGCGCAAACACATGGAATCGAATCACGCCACCAATGTCTTGGTCACCAGCACCACCACCATACCAGCCGCCGCTGCTCCAGTGGCCGCTGCTGCCGCCGCTGCTGCTGCTGCGGCTGTCTCGGAATCAGCCGCTGGCCTATCCGCCGGCTCCGCCTTGTACACTTGCAATCATTGCCAGTTCAAGTCCACGGATAAGGGCATCTTTGATGAGCACATGCGGAAGCATGTCACCGGAAAACCCAAACCGTTTAAATGTCGCCTGTGCTCGCAGAGATTTGAGACCCGCGAGTTGGCCACTGTGCATGCCAAGCAGCATCAGACGAACTTCTTCAAATGCGGCACTTGCTCCATGACTTTCCCCAAGCGTGAGCTGTTGGTCAAGCATTTTGAGGTGCATCAGAACTCTGGAGCTTCGGCCGTCTCACCCAAGCTGCCCACCGTGAGCAGCAGCTCCACCCAGAACTTAAATACCCAGAAACTGTTACAGGAGACCATTGATGAGGCGCTGAGCGATACCGTGCCCACAACTGCTGCCGCCAGTGCTGCCGCTGCCGTGGTGGCCAGTGCCGAGGCGGAGAACAACATCCGCTTCTTCTCGTGCAGCATTTGCTCGCTGACCTTCATACAGGAGACCTACTATAACCATCATATGGAGACACACAGACGTGACAAGAAGGGAGGTGGCTCAGTCACGACGGCGCTTAATTCGGCGGCCACTGCGCTGCTGAGTGACGAGCCCGGTGAGTCGGGCGTGGGCAAGGCTAGCGAGGAGGGCGGTGAGCCGAGCTCAGAGGCCGACATTGAGAGTCTCTTCGAAAAACTGCACTCGGAGAAGACCGAGACTGGAGAGGGTGGCTCTACCAAGACCAGTAAGAGCGGTGAAATGGTTATCACCTCGCAGGAGGGTAGCGGTGGCATTACCTTTAACATTACCATACCCCAGCCAGAGGGCGAGTCATCGCAAAAGAATTCACCCCATAACACAGCTCCGGTCTCGGTGAGCATTGACATGCCTGTGCTCGATCAGGCCGAGGAGGAGTCGCAGGGCAGCGCCAGGGAGGGAGGAGCCGACAATGTGGACAGCAAATCTTCGGCTGCACCAGTGTCCATGCCCAGTCTAGATGATGATAATGAGGCTGCAGCTGCTGCCGCAGAGCCCACACCAGCCGAGAGCAAGGCCAGCTCCAAGACCAGTGAGAAATCCGCCGCCAAGACGAGCGAGCTAAAGAAGGAGGAAGACGCTGCCTCCGAAGAAACACATATGACCAGCTCAGATGCAGATCTAAAGCATGAGGCCGCTGACACGTCCACCAACGAGTCCGAATCCGCTGCCGGAGCTGCCACAGAGGCAAGTGAATCCGCTGAGGGTGAAGCTGCGGCCGCTGGCGAGGCTGAGGGTGAGGCTGGCGAAGGCGCCGCCATGGAACTGGACGAGGCCATGCAGGCCCAAGTGGATGGCGGCCAAATTAAGTTTATTGTCAATGAGAACGGCCATTTGCTGCAGCTGGACAACCACATTCTGACCGATGCCGAAGGCAATCAGATTATAGTGCAGGATCCCGAACAAATCCAACAGCTGCTGCAAAGCGTGGGCGTTCTACAGTCCGGCGAGGGTTTAGAAGGTGAAACTCTACAAATGATGACCGATGGCAGTGGGCAAATGGTGCTCGTCCATGGCGATAACAATGAGCAGCAGTTGATTGATGCCTCCCTGCTTAATTCCGAGGGACAGCTGATCATACAGCAGGGCCAGGATGGCGAGGAGGGAGCCCATGTCATCAGCGAAGATGGTACCCGCATTCCCGTCTCGGTGTCCTACACCGAAGATGGCCAGCCCATAGTTCAAGTGCAGCAGCAAGTGCTGGAGGCTGCCCAGGAGGAGAAAGAGGCGGCTGCAGCCGCAGCAAATGAAGCAGCCGCTGGGGAGGAAGTACATGTATCCGAGGCATCGGGTACAGCGGCAACGGTGGCCACCAGTACGGCCAGTAGCAGCACAGGCGGAGCCTCCGGTGGCAGCTTCTTTGCATTAGAGGAGTTCTCGGAGGCCAAAACGGACTAGGATTGGCTGTAGGGGCGGGGCCGTGAACAATGCACCACTATACTGGCATGCGATGAGGAATGGTAAGTGGGGCAAAAGTCACTGTGTTTTTACTTGAACTCATTTTGTTGTTTTTTCTTTACAGGTTCTAGCAGATTCACACGCTGTGCGCGCGCTTCTAAAAATGTTTAACAAGCGGTTCAAGGTCTCTGGAGGACTTTCGCACACACACACACACACACACACACACTTATACACACTCTCAAACACACACACATATTGCATATTTATACAATTAGCTTATGTATTTCTACACTCCAGTAAACTAAAACATATTTCTCTATATTTTTATCTCTTCAAAATGAATCATTTCGTTTTCCCCTCAAAACCCTCCCCACAGTTGCATTAGATTTGGTCCGCTCGTTGCAAGGTGTTTTTTAGGCTTAGTATTTAGTATAGACAAAAACAAAAAGAACCTAAAAATGTATAAACATAGATTATCTTGTGAGACACTTGGAATTATAATTATAAAAAATATATATATACACACACACACACAACTAAAAATTGCCAATTCAAATGGAAAACAAAATTTAAGAAGAGAAAACTGCATACATTTTTAATTGCTGCTTCCTAATAAGAATCGTGATCCCCCCACATAAATGATATGAATGTTACAAGTAAAACGCATATCCACCACAAACACACACTCACTCACACAACAATACAAACATACATGGATACATAGATGATATATGTCAAGAAACTTGAAATATACTTGTATTATTGTAATGATGTGCAAAAAAAAAAAGATAAGAAAAACACACAAAACATTGTGTTTGGAATTTGGTATGCATGTAAATCGCTTTAGTTAAGGCAGCTTAAACATGATGATGAGCTTGTTACCAGGTTTGTTTCTTTTTGACCAAATTGAATATAGATAGTCGCATAAATCTGTCTGTTAAGACACCATTCAAACAAGCAAAACATCTGTGTTTAGCTTCAAGTTGAACTTGTGTTGAGGTAAGTTGTTACTGGGAGAAGTCGAAAGCGTAAAGGCGGGCGGGCATTAACCCCAGATAATGGGTGATCCCAATAATTGGTCGTTCAATAAAGTGTTTCACAAAATGATTTCCGCCAATTCAGTAATTTGGAATTTGACTTCATTTAAATTTACGTTTAGACCTGAAAGGTTGGGTATTGACTACCTTAATTTCCATCAACAGAATTTTACTTGATTCCGTTCTGTATCCATCAAAAAATCTTCTTCGCAGCAGTTAGAACATCCTAATGATGAAAAGAATACCCTGAGGATGCTGAAAGGGCTCTTCAAGGACCATTGCAAAGTTTGGAAGTAGAATTGCACATAGCAATGCTCTAGCGAGTTGCAGACTCAACAGTTTTGACAAACATTGCTTATACCCCAAACGCATTAGGGACTTAGACCCTACAAAAGTCCTGACAGTTGTCCAGAAAATAGGATTGTTAGCAGAGCTGGCAAATAAATCAATGTATCGATTTTTTCCCTGCGTGAGAAACATCAATGTAATTTTTGAAAATCGATTAAAATCGAAAAAGGGTTCCACCACTACTTGGAGAAGAGAAGCCGGCGAATCTCGTTCTTAGGTATAAGAACAGAATTGTACAAATTTACAAAAATGGATTCAAACTCATTTTCTATTCTGTTTTAGGATAACTAATAAGCTTTTTTTCAAGGTGGTGTGCAAGCAAACTGCCTAAAATGTGAAAATATTTATAGTACCTGTGTATATACCACAAATTTACTTAATAATTTGAAAAGTGCACCCCCGATGATTTTTATGAGGTTCCAAGAGCAATTCTCATAACGCTTTCTTAGTTTCTTGGTATCCTTATAGAAGACAAGTTAACAAAAATAGTTACCCTCCCAATGACGATGTATCAAAGTACAGCAATTTTTTTAAATACCTCTCGCTCCCAAATCAGTTTGCCCACTGGAGAATTTGAAAGTATGTTCTTAAGGTTATCTAGATAGATTTTTATAACAAGTTGACTTTAATTGTTAAGTCTCCAATTGCGCTCTGCACTATTTGTGCATTCCAGCTTGCTTCACCGAATCGGAACGTATGTTTAGCAAAGCAGGAAACATAATCTCGGACAGACGAGCACCTTTGAAACCAAGTAACTTAGATATGCTTATATTTACTAATAAGAACTAATGAAAAAAAGTAATTTTATTCTATTATTATTAGTTACGCAAGTCACATGTTAAAAGATTCTTATTTTCAAAAGTTTTAAAACTGTTAAAAGGCAAATAAATTTGATTTATATTGTTAAGAATATATATATATTCTTATTCTTTTAAGGGCCGATATATAATCTTCTATACTAGCTCCAACACTATTATTTGTTCGTTTATGTGACAGGAAGATAAGCACTGAATTTTTATTTCACTCAAATGTAAAAATTGATTTAAATCGATGTTTTCCTAAAAACGTTGGGAAAATCGACGCCATGAACATTGATTTTTTGCCAGCTCTAGTTGCTCGGGGAGCTATAAATTCAGCATGCAAACCCTTTGGCCTAAAGTTGTTGCTTAAATATGTTCATTCCCAGCGAGGTCATAAATGGTACCCTGATCTACATTGTATCAATAGACTTTTACGTTTATGCAAAAAATATATTAAAGACTTTTTCTGAAAGGTTTTGGGATTTAGTTTTCCACCCCAGTACCACATTAACAATGCTGAATTCAACCCTGAGCAACAGAAATGTCTTCAATTTATGACTGGATTTCTATTTCAGTACCGATTTTGGTATCGCCAGACTTCTGAAGATGTTAAAAATGTTAAGAAGGAAAGAAAAAAAAAAGAAAAAGGATACACTTGGTTTAGCCCTTGATTTTCAATCTTTAAAAACAAACTTTCTCTAAATCTTTAGGAAAGCCGAATAAAAAAAAGGTAAAATCTATCTTCCAATTTAAAAGACCAAACTCTTTGAAACCCGAGAGTTGGCAAATTAGAAGTGTCCTCTTCAAATACTCAATTTGACTTTTGTTTGTCTATTTAACTGGAACCATCTACTGTACTTTTTATACCCTTGCAGAGGGTGTTATAAAATTGTCCGGAAGCTTGCAACGCATAGAAGGAAGCATCTCCGACCACATAAAGTATATATATTCTTCATCAGCATGACGAGCTGAGTTCATTTAGCCCAGTCCGTCAGTCCGTCTGTTTCTATGCTATCTACTCCGTCAGTTTTAAAGCTATCTTCACAAAACTTTGCACGAAGTCTTTTGGTACAAATACGCTGCACATTTGTCGGAACCGGCCGGATCGGATGACTATAGCATATAGCTGACATGGGAACAATCGGTCGGAAAACTAGTTTTAGTGAGAAAAACTTTTTGTTTTCAATGGAAACGCGTCCAAACTTCGCATTTCTTAGGTAACTATCCTTTCGCATGTTTTCACAAAGTTTGTTCGAATCGGAAAAGTAGTCTTAGTTAGAAAAACTTTTTGGCTTTCAATGGAAATGTCCTTAAAAATGGCATTTATTCATTTGGTATGCTTTCACACAATTCTACAAAGTTTTGTCAAAGTCGGATGACTATAGCATATAGCTACCATAGGAACGATCGGTTGAAAAACTAGTTCTAGTAAGAAAAACTTTTTTTGTTCAATAAAAACGTCCCTTACGTTTGCATATATTTAATTGATATACTTTAACACAATTCTACAAAGTTTTGTCAAAATCCGATGACTATAGCATATTGCTGCAGGACGAATGATCGGTCGAAAAAGTAGTTCTAGCGAGAAAGCTAAAGCCAATTGACTATCCGATTTGTTTACAGTTGTTCGCAAATTTGGACGAAGATGGTGAATTTTACCGAAAAATCATCTTTTCGGATGAAGCACATTTCCACCTCGGTGGTTATATTAATAAACAAAATTGTCTCATCTGGGGCACAGAAAATCCGCATATCGTCGCCGAGAAGCCAATGCACCCACCACGTGTCTTTGTTTGGTGCGGATTTTGGTCTCGAGGTATCATTGGTCCATTTTTCTTTGAAAATGAAGAAGAAGCCACCTTGACCGTGAATGGTGACCGCTACCGTGCTTCGAGAGAATTGAAGCGGAAGACTTGGACGATATTTGGTTTCAACAAGACGGCGCTACGTGCCACACAGCGCACGTCACAATCGATCTTCTGAGCCCTATCTTCGAAAATCGAATAATCAGCAAATATGGAGATGTCAATTGGCCGCCAGGAAGCTGTGATCTGACACCGTAAGACTATTATCTTTGGGCTGCGGTAAAAGACAAATGTTATGCAAACAATCCTGAAACAATTGATGAGTTGAAGAACGAGATTCGAGTTGCTATTGCTGACAAAAATTGGGCGGATCGAATGGCAGTCAGCCGTGGTGGTCATTTGACCGAAATTGTTTTTCATAAATAAATGACTTGAACCAACCTTTCCAATGCACCACTCTATATATACTTTATGTGGTCGGAGATTCTTCCTTCTAAGTATGCGTTACAAACATCCTGGCAATTTTAAAATACCATCATCAAGGGTATAACAATTTGATCGGAAAGAGATCATTCAATGTTTTTATTTTTGTAAGCTAGTGTAAATAGCAGACGGACCCCAAAAGCTTCGAATACTTAGTGCATAAGTTAGAGCACTTTTTTTTGCCGACCAACTCAACTCCCATTTCGTCACCAATTCTCTTGGATTCTTCGAAAATCATATCTTAAATTTCTGATTTTTCTTTTCTTAAATAGTCAATCACATTAGCGTGCAGAAACTGATGATATCTTAAATCTTATCAATATATAGTATATCGAGCGTGACGATAGCAACCGATAAGAAAGCATAGTATTGGCATATCAAGATAGGCTGCTAATCAGATTTAATCAAAATTTCCAACAGAATTTTCAACGATCGTTGTGTAATTGCTTTTCAATGCTGAAATCTTTTTACAAAACATATTTTGCAGCCTTTTCTGAAATTCTTTTTTAATGCACATTTATTGGGCTCAGGGGGTCTTCAGCACCTATAATCGGTTTCAACTTATTTTAGGATAGTTTTTACGCGAAACACTTAAAGTAACAAACGTTTAGTAAGGGTTTTCCCGATGGGATATTGTCTCAATCTGGTGAAAACGCCATTATACTTGAAACAATATATTTGGCTTTACACAGCCAAGCACCTCTCAATCTCTGGCCTGAAATGAACCAGATATATAACAGACCCACTAACATTACCGATTAAAGACTGCCAGATAATTGGCATATAAAAATCTGGCATACTGCCTGAAAGCGAACATTAAAATTTAAAAGTAAAACTTGCAAGTTTTAAGAATTGTTTAAAAATAAACAAAAATAATACAAAGGTTTTATAAACAAAGCATTTTAACAAATTTGTGGAACAATATAAAACGAAATTCACTTTAGACAAACATGCACATACATATGTTAATTAAATTGGCTACAAAAAAAAAGCAACTAAAGTATTCTTAAACAGCTCGGATCATCAATCCACATCCATAGACATGTTGTCTGATTCATGCTTCTGTGCTAATCACTTCCATCTATCACCACCACCGCCGCACCGCATCAGTCATAGTCATCTCAGTCGTCATTTTTGATAGCTTGTTACGATTATTTGATATCTTCACTTCACTTTATTGTTTCAACCTTCGCGTCATCTTAGAACAACTTTCGCTACGTTTTTTTTTTTTTTTTGGTAGCAAATTGATGCCGCCACTTGATTTGCATTTGGGCGCCTAATTAAGGCCGTTGCATATTATTGACCGACTCTTGGAGTTGTGAGTTAATGTAACCAGACTAATAAACCAAAAATAACACGTCGTTGACAACGCTTTTAATGTCACCGACTTGGCTCACCGAGATCATCAAACAAGTTGTTGTCAAATTATGTGCTGCGGCGTCCTTGAAACGCAACCAAAAGTTGACATTTTTTCATTCTACATTTCAAATGGTAAATCAAAGAAATTTTTGACAGTTAGTTAGAAAAATATTTAAATATGATTTGCTATGAATTATTCATGGCGCATTTCTTTAACAAAAGCCTTACTAAATTATGTGGTGAAACCAGCTTTTGAGGTCATTTTGTGGTATTATTTAATACTGTTTTTAGTTCTTAAATGCATTATTTGTTCTAAAGTCATTCACATCCACGTGCCAAGCAGGTGTCAGTATTTGCTGGCGTTAAGCAGCAGTCACGCCCCTCGAATCCAAAATAAAATGTCAAGCGCGGATTTATGGAACTTGGAACGAGCCATTCACATTGTCTTAATGGGCATTCAAACAGCTTTTAATGTTATTAACAAACAAAAACAAATTTTAATTGAAATGAGCATGACGGATGGACAATTAGTTGCCAAGACACTTAGAAATAATGAAGGTATACCAGAAGTGGTTAACTATGAACTTGAAATCATGTGTTGCTTACTGCGAAACGGAAATATTGAAGAGAATAGTTTTAAGCAGTATGTAATAGTTTTAAAGTAAACACTGTAAATCTTATTCATGATTTTCTGATGGGTCATAAAAAGCCTTTGGCTAAAAAGTTAGAAAACAATCAAAAATCTACAAAGAATTTTTCCAGAACCTAACCTCGAAGAACCGGTCGCTTAACGATTTAAAACCGCACAAACCGGACTCCCTTAGTTCGGACTAAGATTGGATTTAAAAAACTTTCCCAGCTTAAATGGAACTAAAATAATTTTCCTAATATTCTATTGTGTTGAATTGTAATTAATGGCATTGAACTGATATCACAAGCAAACTTTTCAATTGCATTTTAAAATAATTTTATGGCTAATTTTTAGATTTTCAAAATACTCAGAATATTATTACTTAAATATGGGAATTTCCACAAAAAGGTAAACCAATAACGAAAATCATTAATTCATTTCATGCTTCTAACTTATCTTAAGTCAATACTGAATCAAAATTTGTAAGCTTATTATGATTACTAACATATATAACTAATTTATGCAAATCATAAATCGAGAAAAGCTTGTCACGTAACGTTTCATTATCGGGGGTGTCCTGGAAATCTTTTGAGATTTTGGCTTCGGTTGGCTTGCAAATCGCTCGAAATATCATTCGGTGTCCCAGAGTTTCAAGAGATTTCATATTCTTATTCGAAAGCCTATTTAGAAGGTGTGTGTATTATTATAAAGTCCATCTACATAATGCATCTACAAAAACAGGGCTGCGCCTCTCGCAAATAATTGACAACACTTTTTATTCATAGCTATTTTGATGTTTTCGACATTGAGTTAGACTTGCCAGCCCTGGAAACATTTGTTTGTGTCTTTGTTAAGTCGCGTGGGTTCGAGAAGTTGGTTTGGTTGGTTTGTGTATTGGTTTTGGTTGGTTTGCCAAAATCTCCTAACAAAATACGAGAGGTTTAAAAACCAACCGGAAGCCTTGAAGCCTCCGAATGAGTCTATTACGAAACATGAAAGAATAGTCAAGCCGGACTATGATATACTGATGCTGCTTGTATTTTGATGCTGCATATACAGCTGAAAGCAGCGCTGCTACTGCGAACATTCTTTTGCTCATAACTTGACTACCGTTCACCCGATCTTTACCAATGGATCGTTAAATAATCCTGATTTCTTAATATGTCTGGAAGGTACGAACCTTCTATCTATAAAACTGCCGGAGATATGACATTTTTTGTAAATCGCGGGGGCGAGGCAAAATTTTTTAAATGAACTTTATCTGCTTACATACATTTCGAACTTATATCACTTACCATCTCTGAGATCTGTACGTTCACACGGACAGACAGATAGACGGACATGGCTAACGACTTGGCTGTTGATGCTTATCAAGAATATTATAGGGTCGGAGATGCTTCCTTCTGGCGGTTTCATACTTTTGCACAAACTTAGTATACTCGTGTACCTTTGCCAAAGGTACTACTACAGAGTATAAAAATAGAGGAAAGTTAACTTTGGCTCGGCTTATAAAAGGGGATTTTTTAGCTATTATCTTTTTGGCAACACTGGTTTAAACAGCTCACGCACGTTTCGTGTTTTGTTTCACTGTCAAACATCTTCAGTTTGGTCTATAATTTAACCATGAATCGTTTTACAAACGACCAACGCTTGCAAATTATTGCATTTTATTATCAAAATGCGTGCTCTGTTAAGAAAGTTCATCGCGTGCTTCTTTCATTTTATGGTCAGTTAAATCGACCCACTGAAGCGGCTATTCGGGTTATTGTGACTAAATTTCGCACCAAATTTACATTGTTGGACATTAAACCACCAACACGCTTACGTAGAGTGCGAACTGAAGAAAATATCGCAGTTATATCGGCCAGTGTTAATGATGACCATCAATTATCGATTCGTCGCCGATCGCAGCAATTGGGCCTCTGTTACTCAACAAAGTGGAAAATTTTGCGGAAGGATTTAGGTGTGAAGCCTTTCAAAATACAGCTGGTGCAAGAATTGAAACGACCTACCGCAACGTAGAATTTTTGGTGAATGGGCTCTTGGAAAGTTGGCCGAAGATCCACTTTTTTTACCGAAAATTGTGTTCAGCGACGAAGCTCATTTTTGGCTCAATGGGTGCGTAAATAAGCAGAATTGTCGATTTTGGAGTGAATATCAGCCAGAAGCATTGCAAGAGCTACCAATGCATCCAGAAAAAGTCACAGTTTGGTGCGGTTTATGGGCTGGTGGCATCATTGGACCGTACTTCTTCAAATATGATGCGAATCGTAACGTAACTGCGAATGGTGAGCGCTTCCGTGAGATGATATCCAACTTTTTTTTTGCCCAAATGCAAGAGCTTGACTTGCATGACATGTGGTTTCAACAAGACGGTGCCACATGCCACACAGCACGCGCAACAATGGACTTATTGAGAGGCGAGTTCGGTGAACATTTTATTTCACGTTCGGGGCCGGTCATTGGCCGCCTAACGACGTGCGTTTAACCTTTAGACTAATTTTTGTGGGGCTATGTTAAGGCTCATGTCTATACAGACAAGCCCGCTTCAATTGACGCATTGGAAGACAACATTAAAGCATTTGTTCGTGAGAAACCGGCCGAAATGTTGGAAAGAGTATGGCAAAATTGAACTAAGCGGATGGACCATTTGAGGCGCAGTCACGGTCAACATTTGCATGAAATAATCTTCAAACATTAAATTATATGGACCGTACTATCGATTCAAATAAATATTTGATGCATTTTTCTGAATTTTATGTGTTTTTTTTTTTAACTTTCCTATAGCTCCTAAAAAATCACCCTTTATAAGAAGTTTTTGTCCCATACATGTCGAACCTCTATCTCTGACCATCTCTGAGATCTCTGCGTTCATACGAACAAACGGACATGGCTAAATCGACTCGACTGTTGATGCTATCAAGAATATACATATGTATATTCTTAATAGTGTCGGATATGCTTCCTTCTGGCTGTTACTTACTTTTGCACAAACTTATTATACTCTGTGTACCTCCGGTACAGAGTATAAAAACGCTCAAAATATTATAAGTTCTAAGGTACATTTTAACATAGAATTTAGTTTCAGCACATGCTTTATATACTCGTATATCGAAAAGATCCAGTAGAATGGACCAACTTAATTCCAAGAGTTCTTGAATAGAAGTTCTTGAAAGGTTTTTGGAAATAACGACTAAGCGATATATTGATAATTATTAAGTGGCCTCAATAAATCTAACATTTTTTTTGTGATTTTTGATATAAGAGCTTTTGCTTTTGCATCTTCAGATCCTCTGCAGAATTTTAAACGTTTGCAGTCTTGTTTGTCAATTGATACACATTTTGTTAGTATGAGTTCTTTATATTCATAAAGTTGAATCCTTTTTTTAAGTTTTTCCTGCGTTCATCGTGTTAAGAAATGTCCTTCTTTTTAAGCCTTTTATTACTAAGTTAATGTTTTGTGATTTAAAAACTATTTTTCTTAATTAACATTTTTGTTTGTTTACCATCTAAAATCTCTATTGCTGATCACCACAAAAAAAATTGCACTCGATGTACCTCAGTTTTAAATATATGTTTAAATTTATTAATTCATTTGTTTGCTATATTTTGGTACGTTTCTTCTCGTTGAGGTTGTTGTTGTTGTTGTTTGTCGAGAGATAATTTGCATATGAAAGCGATAAACATAAATACAATAAATAAATATGTAAATTTCCATAATCAAGTGTGTGTGTAACGGCGTCTTCTTATCTCCGCATTCTGACGTTGCAATTGACAGGCGTTTAAAAATAAATAATTCACTGCCTCACCAGTGCCGCGATCTGCGTTCATCCACTTGAGGATGTGTGCGTAAATATTCCAATTGTCGCTTGACATGTGCAGGCACAGCGGGAAGATGCTCACCCACGGGCTGGTAACCATTGGCATCGGCCGTATATGTTAGGGTTATGGGTAAGCCTTCTAGTGAGACATACTGTACCACACCCACAGCTCCGTTTTCATTGCCAGCTGCTTTGGTGGTGATACCGTTGGAGGTTTGAAATTCGTACATATAGTCCCCGGCTGCATTGGGTGGTTTATTCCGATAGTAAATAGTGTGGGCCGTTCGATCAGCAGGCGCAGTCAAGGCACTAGCGTACAAGACCATTGCTTGGATTAGTAGAAGCTGATTGGAAATTTACTGGAGTTAGCCGCAAAATCATACAGAAAACTTAGCACAAACCTTGCCAAACGAGTGACGCGTACACAACATCGTAATTAAAATGAATTTAACGATTATTCCAGTTGTTAGTACTTTTTATTACTGTTTAATCTGGTTCAAAATACCTTGAACCGTTAGCAACTAAATTGAGATCCGGCGAGCTTGAGCGTATATTTGGAACTGGCAAAAAAGCATTTGCCAAAATGCAAAAGGAAGCTTTTAAAATCAAGATCAAGTTGGCTTACTCTCTCTCGCTCATTTGGTTAGGAATTCTAAAACTCTCTGTTTTCAAAGGGAAGTCAAAGTTAGCATAAACTTGCGCTTTAATGCAGATATGCAAGAGCTAACAACCAGTTTCGAAGATGCTGAGCTGCTGATTTATGTTAAATTTGTGCTAATGCAAAAGCATTAAGCAAGCCAAAGATTTGGCCATTAGAGACAAACAATGAAGTTGTTTTGGTTAAGTTTCGGTTATTTTTCGGTCTATTTGTAGGTGTGGCTGCATTTGTAGACTAAGATCACAGTTTATGTTAATGGTTGTGGATGTACAGTGGGTCAATTGATGGGAATTGGCGTTTACATAATTAATGCATTTCAAATTGACTCTCAAGTTTTGGTATGTACCGTGGTTCCAGGCTCATAAGTTCGTTCTGAATTGATTTAGGAAGATTTTAGTCATAAATGAATTTGTAAGCCGCACTTGACAAGAATACAAATACTCTTGGACTTCTTTTAAGCAGAAATATTATTTTAATGAAGTATTGTGCGGAACTAAATTTTTATTTCTTTTGGAAACAAAAATTCATTTGTCTTATACTGGTCTATATCCTATCTTAGCATTTTATAGTTTTTGGTTGCACTTATTTGATATGATTATATATTCGGCATGCATTCCTGACCATTGACCATGACTATTCTTCTACCTTGTGGCCGGGTGGCTCAGCGGCTAGTGAGCGCGACCGCTGTGCGAGAGTTCGTGGGTTCGGTCCCGCCTCGGAACATCTAATGAAAAGTTTTTTCTTTGAATAAACTTTACACCCGGTCACCTCCTCTGCTGAGGGCACCAGCTTTGTAGTAATTAGCCACGCAAAAGCTTCTCAATCTGCTGTTCGGCAGCAAGCCAATAGATTGAGAGAGGCTCGGCTTTGGCCCTTTGGGGCTGTGTCAAGCCATTTTACATTTTTACATTCCTCTCCCGACAATTGTTTTTAAGCCAGCTCAAGGTCAAGGATTGATAATAATTCAATTATCATCAGAAAATCAACAAAGATTACATATAAACAGCAGCAATCGTTGCGTAGACAGAACTGTTTCGGCTGCCTCCCGGCAAAGCTTCATCAGTACGCTTCAAATGCTTAATTTTTTGGTAGTGCTGCAGTATTTGGTAGTTTTCTAGTGAAATTCGAAAAATAATTTTCAAATTATATAGATTTTATGTGAAAATATAAATGGTTTTTTCAATTTTCACATATAAAGGGGTTGATTCACGAATTCTTTGGTAAACAAAGCTTTCAGGCCTGTTCCCGTTTTTGATCAGAGTAATCAGAATTGGTAGCTGTTCCCTTTTCCAAAAAACGATAAAGTTATTCGGATTCAACAAGATTTGCCCAAGAGTCAAAGGAATGAAATATAAATGACAATTTTCTGGGCAACGGTAATTCGTGGTAATATTGTGGATATTTTGAAGTATCCATAGATATATCATTTTGTTCAAAACTAGCTGAATACCCTGCGTTGCCCGGGTTCTCTGCATTGTAAGAATATGATTCTTATGAAAGCGTTTATAAGTAAGTATCAACTGGCTGCCAATCGATATGAACAGTTTAAATTGGGAAAACCACAAATTTTTAGACCAAACACCACGTTTCCAGTTCATAACTTAAATAAATTCTGAGATTTGTAAATCTTCCAACACTCACATTATTAACCTAAATAAATATTTGAATATCTGGACCACTTTTGAATGTCTAACTTCATAGTGCCAGCCTAACCACCAAAGTTCAAGATCTTAGCTTAAATAACTTCTAAGCCAGTAAAATATCCACCTCATATTCATAATTTATTGACCGATTTTAAAGTTGATTGCTTAAGTAAGGCTCTAAGTCACTTTTAAACCAGCTCGAACCCAACTCCATATTACCAACCAAATTTCACGTTCGTTGCATAAATAACTTCCGAGATATGTCACTGCATCAATTTTAAACCGTTTTTAAACGCTTAGGAATTGGTTCATAAACATAACATATAGCCTATGATTCTTTCCAGATCGAAATGTACATTAGACATATGACTAAATTTTAGATTCAAATGAACATGGTCCTACACGACGGGGATACCAAAAGAATACTAAATACATGAAGTCTTTCGCGCGAAAAAACTTTCCGCAGGAATCAAGTCAAAGTCTGAAAATTCTACAAAGTTTCGTCGATATCGGATGACTATAGCATATAGCTCCCATGGGAACGATCGGTCGAAAGACTAGTTCGAGTGAGAAAAACTTGTTTGTTCTTAATGAAAACGTCCTTTTTATTGGCATATTCTTATTTTATATAATTTAACACATTTCTACAAAGTTTTATAAAAATCGGATGACTATAGCATATAGCTGCAGTACAAATGATCGGTCGAAAAAAAGTTCTAGTAAGAACAATTTTGTTTGTTTTAAATGGAATCACCTCCAAATTTTGTAGTTGTTAGTTTGTTATGCTTTTCCATGATTCCACTAAGTTTGGTTGCAATCGGACATCTATATAGTATAGCTCCCATAGAAAAGTAAGGTCCGAAAAGAAGTCTTAGCTAGAAAAACTTCTTTGTTTTTCAATGGAGGCTGCAAGGGTATACAAAACTTCGAAAGAGACGAAGTTAACTTCCCTTATTTTTAATATTAAATGGATTAAAAAATTAGGAAATAATATTAGATTTAAGTCACACCAATACACATTTGCCTACAGAAGCTCTATTCATAAAGAGAATATAAACGATAATTCAATTCATAATCTAATTGAAAAATCTCCGCTTTCGAGATTCGACGTGAAAATTTGAAAATATCGCGATTTTTTTGACCGTTTGATCTTCATCTCTATTTACCTTTCTTGATGATAATCTAAACTCTTAACTACAATTGTCGACGATCAAATCTTCATAATAATCTAGGCGCAAATGAAAAATTAGCGAATTGGGCATTTTGGACCGTTCAATCTACATCTTCCATTGTAAATGCATTGTAATCTAAAAATTAAGCGGTTTCATTAACACTCATATGAATTTTTTGCCAATTTTGCGTTTTTTGGACCTTACAAAACTTCGCGGGCAAGCGTCCAACCATTCCCCAAAATTTTCATCGCAATCGGATAAACGAGAGCGTAGGTTAAAGTCGGTCCTGCCCGACTTCGATATACCCATTGGAGTTATTCAACATTTTTTACTTTGGGGCGGGAGGGGACGTGGTCAAAATTTGATATAAACTTGATCTGCGTACAGACAATAGGACTCCTATATACAACTCGGCTGCTGTGCTGATCAAGAATGTATATAAATTTTGGGGCTGGAGATGCTTCCTTGGGCCTGTTACATGCATTTGCACGACTTAAGTATAAAATCGATCGAAATGAAACCCAACTGTTCGCAATTCCGCATCAGCACATACGCAGTGTTGATCGAAATTATTAAATCTGCGCACCAGACCTGGACAAATGGAGGGGAAAAATCATAAGTTCGCATTCATTCTGTGTGAAAAGCACGACTTAAGATGAACACAAACGTTGGCAAAAACAGTGTAAGAATGGTTTTTCTTATTTGTTGAACAATGTTTTCAATTCAAGTACTATTGTTTGAGTACGTAAAAATT
Source organism: Lordiphosa collinella (assembly GCA_018904265.1). Classification (NCBI taxonomy): domain Eukaryota; kingdom Metazoa; phylum Arthropoda; class Insecta; order Diptera; family Drosophilidae; genus Lordiphosa; species Lordiphosa collinella. Next base: position 173,403 of record JAEIFV010000191.1, on the reverse strand, counting down.
GATTGCTCTGACAAATGTCATAGGATCAGAGAAGGCTACGCTAAACAACAATTTCAAAAGACCCTTCTGAAAAACAATTCTTAAAACCAAGGCCTATTTTTTTTTGTCACACTTGTCTAGGAATTGAACACAGTACCTTTTTCCTGTGTGGTTGAGTTGAGTTGGTCTCATTTCAAGCACATTTGGAACATTTGCACTCAAAATTTTTTGAAAAGGTTATGTTCTTATTTTGAGCTAAGACCACTTAATTTCTGTACTACAACCTTAATAAAGACTTTAGGAAAACTTGCGATATGGCTTTATGGATTAATGATTAATAACCTCGATATAGATTAGAAGACGTTATAAAATTTAAGAATTCATTGTCATGAGTTTTTTATTTGATTGATTTTCGTTTGATGTTTTCAACGTATTTATTTATTTTTAACTTATTTTTGGGGAAAAGGTCATGGTCTAAAAACATTATTCAAAATTTAATATGATAATTATACCCCAATTATGTCAAATTGGCTTGAAATTTGATCAGAAAATATCTTTTTAAAATATACAAAAACTGGAAATGCTAAAGGTTTAAGGCATTTAGTCACATCGATTTATCTTGGACATGTTTTCTGTTTTGTGTGCTATAAATACATATTGTTTGTACTGATTGAGCTTGAATTATTTGTACGATGAGAATTTGAAAACAGGTTGTGGCCAAACAGAAGCGAAAGTGAGAAAGTTCTTTGACAAGACCAGAACCACTGTGCGTGTGTGCAGACCGCATTCAAGACCTTGCACGACTTGGCCCCACACACAGGCATTAAGGCATTCGGAGGCATTAGCATACATATGTTTGAGGCCTTACAACTTGCCGCTGCGGCAGCTCAAGGTGTCAAACTGCAAAATCAATCAGTCCATCAATTAATAACATTTGCATTGAAAGAATCATTTAAGTTTCAGACAATTTACATAGTTGCTAATTATGAAATTTTAATCATCAACTTTTCACACATAAATCTTCAAGTCAAACAAGTCATCATCCATAGTCTTAATTAAATAATGCCAAATGATTTAGCCTTAGAATCTCTTGCCAAACTTAAACACGAAAAACTCGATAATAGAAACAGAAGTTGTAGAGTCTACAAAACTTACTTTTCCAGTTCCAAATGCGTGTGCGAACAATTTGTTTATTAGCAGCTCCATGGGGTAGCTTTCGTCTAGCTTGAACACAAAAGACTTAGGCAGCGAACTCAGCGGGCATCGTCACAATCAGAATCAGTCTTGATTTGGCTTTGAGCTGCTCTAGAACTTAATCTTGCTTTCATTTTGGATACGGAACTGTTGGATTAATAAAAATGGTCGTAAAATCCTAAATTCCATGTTTCGTTATAATTTGATGGCCTAATTTTCTATGATTTTTATCAGATTTTATAAGCGTCAGCCAACATTTGCATGAACAATTTGAACCATCAAATTATGTGAATATTCTAAAGCTGAAGCATGAGCTTCCGTGTTGAATGATGGCAGACATGTGTATGTACACATACTTTGATGAAGTATAAATTTAATTAAATTTTGGTTTAACGCTTGAACAAGCAAAGTTTTAGTAATGGTCGAATCAAGCTTGTACCCTGTACAAAAGGTACAAGTGCTATCCCGAAGGCTCCATCTCTGGCTAAAGTTAACCGCAAGTTCGGTCCCGTGGTAATTATCGATATTTTTATCGATATACAAACGGCTGGGTTCTTATGCATGTGGCAACTGTCTTATCATTGCGGGTGACTTCTGTGTAGTCTGCAGTCCTTTAATAAGCCGTACAGGCAAACAAGTGTCCCCCGCAATTGCTTTTGATTCATCGAAATTAATTTTAATTAATATTTCCCAAAATAGCTGAAAAAAATCCTTAACAAAAATACCAAATTTGTTGACAGTTTCTGGTCACCCTATTGTAGCGTTAGGAATTTATCGATATCACAAAATTGCTGTTGAGAAAACCAAATGACATGACCGCTGGTCAACTGGAGGAACAAATCTGACCGGCGGTTGGCTAACCAGAACCATTGAGAAATCGGGCCTATAACGTCTATACCCAAGCTCTCATGTAGAAATCGAGGAAGCTTCTGGCAGCATTCAATGGCCTTCTTTTAATGAAAGCAGAAAAGTAAACTTTACCGAAAATTGGGTTCTGTTGGCACAAAAGTTCACATATTCGGAGCACACAAAACTATGTTGTTTGCACTTCAGCGAAACGACACATACTGAAATAGATAGTTAAATGATGAGAATTGAAAATGAAGTTGGTAGCCAAATTGTACGATTCGATTTGGTACTACACAGAGTTAAAAAAACTGTCAGGTTCAAATTGATATCCGCTGGTTAAAATAAACTTTTTATACCCTTCTGCCCGTCTGTCTGTTTCTATGCTATCTCCTCCGTCAGTTTGCAAGCAATCTTCACCAAAATTTGCACGAAGTCTTTTGGTACAAATACGCTGCACATTTGTCGGAACCGGCCGGATCGGATGACTATAGCATATAGCTGTCATAGGAACGATCGGTCGAAAAACTAGTTTTAGTCAGAAAAACTTTTTTGTTTTTAATGGAAACGCTTCCAAAGTATGTATTTCTTAGTTTACTATCCTGTCCCATGATTTCACTAAGTTTGGTCGAAATCGGATGACTATAGCGTATAGCTGCCATAGGAACGATCGGTCGAAAAACTAGTTCTAGTGAGAAAAACATTTTTGTTTGTATTGAAAACGTCCTTATCATTGGCATACACTTATTTCATATATTTTTACACAATTCTACAAAGTTTGGTCGAAATCGGATGACTATAGCATATAGCTCCCATAGGAACAATCGGTCGAAAAATTAGTTCTAGTGAGAAAAACTTTTTGTTTTTAATGAAAACGTCCTTTTTATTGGCAAATTCTTATTTTATATACTTTAACACATTTCTACAAAGTTTTATCAATATCGGATGACTATAGATATGCTGCAGTATGAATGATCGGACGAAAAAGAAGTTCTAGTGAGAAAAACTTTTTTGTTTTAAATGGGATCGCTAAAAAATTTCGCATTAGTTAATTTTTTATGCTTTTCCATGATTTCACTTAGTTTGGTCGAAATCGAACATCTATATAGTATAGCTCCCTTAGAAAAGTAAGGTCCGAAAAGTGGTCTTATATAGAAAGACAAACTGCAAGGGTATCCAAAACTTCGGCCAAGCCAAAGCTAACTTTCCCCAATTTTTTTTATTATCGTTTGTGTGAAAACGTACCTTCCTAAGATTTTCGAACATATCAATTTGACCTTTGTCATATCGGAGTAAATTTGATATGAAAAAATGTGTCATATCATTTTTATATTCTGTACCATGATATAATTATACCAGGTACGGCGCACATTTAAAAATGTGGATTTACAGCATTTGCTAAGTGAGCTAGAGAGATTACGTAAGAGAAAGTGTGTAAGTGAGAGAGGGCACTCTCACACTAATTTAGTGTGTGTGAAAAAAATGATTTTCAAAATTAAAACCTAAATGTATGAACCAATTTTATTGAATAAGCGCATCAGCAAAGGCGAAGACCTTCATTTCTGGGTTTGATGGATGCGCAAACCAGCGTTTTTCTGAAAACAGTAACAGTACATTTTGAATCAGTTTTTTTTTTTTAATATTTTGTTATTCAATACTTTTATTAGTTAACACACCAAGGTGTCTCCACAGCTTGCAATTTCCTGTTCCCAAGTCCGACACCATCGCCACAATGTGATATCCCGCTCCATACAACTTTTTTAAGGATATCAAAGAGACTGTCCACCGTAACAGGAGTTCCGAAGAAAGAACGCAAACTTCGTCTTCGTCAGCTAAATCAACTGCGTTCTTCATTAGCTCTATAATAAAATCCAAAGTTTCTGGTTGAACATCCACCTTCTGCGACCACTCTCGCAACGTCCGTTCGCTAGGCAAGGGAAATCCTTTTTTTAAAAGAAGTTGGTATGCGCGTGGCCCAGCAGCATGAGGACAAATCACATAGGACACAACTTCTGGATTCCAATTTAGATGTTTCCCTTCACTTGCCAATCGTCGGACTTGAGAGTTCGTGAATATTTTATTCAGGGAGATTTGCATAAATTCCAATATTGCAATTTTCTGCTTTAAGTCCGCATTCTCTTTATCCAACTCAGTAACTCTAATTTTCAATCGCAAATTATCTAATGCTATGCCACAATCCACGATTTCTTTCCTGAATTTGGAATTACATTAACAAAATAATATATCAAAGTAGATGGGTAGGGTGCATTTACTCAGTTTGCGAATTGAAGTCATTTGTGTTGGGCTTTGTTTCCGACGCAGTATGTCTCGTGAACTGAAACACTCCTTTCAGAATCGCACATTTCCAAAGGCGCCTGCGTTGTGTTTATCCACATTTTGGCAAATAAAAGTCACTATCTTTAAAATGCTTGTCACATATTTTACTAAACTTATTGAGTGAAACTCCAATTGACTCCGACCACGCGTTTCTTCTTTCGTCATCTTGCGGAGCACGTCTCAAGGCAATGCTTGAGTCTTTACCTCGACATACGCAACAATAATGGCTCGACATTCTCACTATCTATGAATAAATTAACACACGCAAAATTTTATAATGCATTACAGCAGGGCGCTCACAAAATTGATGTAAATCAACTTCAGCATCAACAAAGTTGGCTGTGCACATAAAAACCATCCCCTTAATTTGCCGTCGGCAATCGGAGAGAGGATAGTGTGACAACCTTTCACTTGGAATGACAGCAACAGACTGATATAATGTGGACTAAACTGAGAGCACACTGACATGTACCAAAGGTACTCAGAGTATATTAAGTTTGTGCAAAAGTATGTAACAGGCAGGAGGAAGCATCTCCGACCCTATAAAGTATATATATTCTTGATCAGCATCAACAGCCGAGTCGATCTAGCCATGTCCGTCAGTCCGTATGAACAAACAGATCTCGGAGATGGTAACAGATAGAGGTTTGGTATGTATGGGACATATGCTTCTTATATTCGCAGGCAGATGAAGTTAATTTTCAATATTTGCCACGCCCCCTCTCGCCCCCGCAAATTGAAAAAATCGTCATATCTCCCACAGTTCTATAGATAGAAGGTTCGTTCCTTCTGGACATATTTAGTAATCAGGATTCTTTAGCGATCCGCCAAAGGAATAGTAAATATTGGATGAAAGGCTGTTGAGTTATAAGGAAAACAAACAATTATGGGCAGCACCGGTCGCAACGGTGATGGGCAGCACTTCACAGGTACAGAGTATATTATAGTCGGGCTTGACCGACTTTCTTACTTGTTTTTTCCCAATGCAGTGTAGCCATTTTTGTACAGATAATAAAAATCCAACAGGTACATATATTCTATGCATATTTTGTTTAATTTTTGTTCATTTGATTGATGACCACACTTAAACTCTCTTAGCAGACTTTCCAGTTACAGGGTTAATGACTTTAAAAAACAAACCGTTAGAACAAAAAAACTGGTCTGACAGAATTCCATTGAGTTAATCTCATCTTCCGTTCGAAATCGGAACTTTGCCATCATAAATTTTGGTCGAGAACACAAGCTACCATACTTAGCACATTTATAATATTTCGCGCTGACAAACGGGATCATAAAATTTTTAATAATCAAATATTAACTCCACGCTATAAACGGAAATGAATGAATTTATAAAAAAGAACAACAACAACACGCAGAAATATCAAAAATGTACACAATGGCTGAAAAAACTATTGGCATTTTGTTTATGTTTATTGGTTTTTCGTCGTTTCGTCGTGGCTCTGTCTCGTTATTTTCCTCATATAAATTTGAAAACGCACGCTGGCCGGGCTGGCAGTATCTTAACCAACTTTGAACTTATCAGACGTCGTCGCGTTCGATCATTCGGTGACCCCCGTGAAATTATTGTGAAAATTATGCGTTACTTTGTAAGCCAAGGTCTAGTGATCTCCCCGCCAAGATGAACTGATAAGATTTCGTTTCTTTGCAGTTTATCACTTGGCTGTGGCTGGCTTTGCTTTGGTGTCAACTCGATGCCAGATTAGTGCGCATACGTCGCATACGACGCTTAGTGGGTGACAGTGAACGGGATGCCCTAATTACGGATTATCGTGTGTCACCTCTGGATGAGGAGGGTGTCTTTAAGTTTGCGTTTAAGACCAGCAATGGCATCGATGTGCAAGCCGCGGGCAATGCCTTGGAAACCATTGGCATTTATAGCTATGTTTCACCCGAGGGCTTGCCCATTGAGACACGCTACATAGCCGATGAGCTGGGCTTTCATGTGGTGGGCAGACACTTGCCACAGCCACCACCCACACCGGATTATATACTCAGATCTTTGGAATATATACGCACTCATACCGAGGATGGCAAACTAAAGGCGAATGTATTCTAGCTGCCATCCCACACACGGAACCCCCAACCAGAAGAAGGCTGATATCATACCATTATAGCATGTAGTTACCAATTTTAATATCTAAGTCTTAGGATTTATCTAGTTGTTGCTAGTTATCGTAAGTCATCCAAGCAAACAAGGCAAATGTTTCTTCCGTCATTTGAAATTTATTACACCTCCCACACCACACCCAAAATCGAACACAAACGAAATACGGTCCATTGATGGCCGCAAAATCAATTCTATCGAATTACCACATTATCTCCGCTTCATCATTATCATGTGACGTGTGTGCGTGTCTGATTAATATTTATGTCTATTCTCAGATTTCAAAAAAATTCAAAACTGGATGCGTCTTTTGTTCAGGATTTTCTTTCCGGGTATCACAAATCCAATTCAATGCCCTCAACTAGAGTGACACACACACACTAGAGAGACATTTGCCTAGCATGGAAACAAGTTCGGCCAAGAGCGAACTTAAATTAATGATTAAACAATACAATGCGAAATGATAACCCAAGCTACCCACTCAGGTTGTTTTTGTTCTTTATTGTAAGCCACTGATTTTTATGTTGAAGGTAAGTACAAAAGTACAAAAGTTTACTTTTTATGTTCAAAGTTTAAAAGTGTTTTCTATTTGCAGATATTGGCTGAAATGAAACACCGATACTTTAGTTGCTACATATACTACATATAGCATACATCCAGGATGATTTTATACCAAGCAATTTTACCTATGAAGTACTTTCTTGTCACTAAATAATGCCCATCTAGTTAGAGATTAGCTCACCAAATGGTGGGACAACAATAATTATTCAAATGTTGACAGTTTCTAGGTTCATACAAGCAGGTTTATTATTACAAAGGCCACCTTAAAGTATGCTGTGCTTTTTAATTGCAGCTATAGGAAAATATTTAAGCTAATTTTATTTTTTATATAACTACAATTTATCTGACTAGCTGAATGAATGTCATGAAATTAAATATACATTTCATACGGTTAATTAGATAAATATTAAAAGCAATCACAGTGCATACTTTTAGGGATATATTTCGAGAATAAGGTTACTTGTATAAGAGTAGTAAATAACAGCTTACACGCAACAGCTAGCTTAAGTTATATTCACCAACAATAACTCCAGTTGACATCATTATAGCACCCGAATATTTGGCAGGCATTCCCTTTTGATACCCTTGCAGAGGGTATTATAAAATTGTCCGGATGTTTGTAACGCATAGAAGGAAGCATCCTTCTACCAGCGACCACATAAAGTATATATATTTTTGATCAGCATGACGAGCTGAGTTGATTTAGCCCTGTCCGTCTGTCCGTCTGTTTCTATGCTATCTCCTCCGTCAGTTTTAAAGCTATCCTCACCAAACTTTGCACGAAGTCTTTTGGTACAAATACGCTGCACATTTGTCGGAACCGGCCGGATCGGAGGACTATAGCATATAGCTGTCATAGGAACGATCGGTCCAAAAACAAGTGTGTTTTCGGTGTTGGCGTCTCGTAGTTCGAGAAAAAACTTTTTTGTTTTTCATGAAAACGTCCTTTTCATTGGCATACACTTATTTTACTATACTTTTACACAATTCAACAAAGTTTGGTCGAAATCGGATGACTATAGCATATAGCTCCCATAGGAACGATCGGTCGAAAAACTAGTTCGAGTGAGGAAAACTTTTTTGTTTTTAATGAAAACGTCCTTTTCATTGGCATACACTTATTTTATATACTTTAACACAATTCTACAAAGTTTTGTCAAAATCGGATGACTATAGCATATAGCTCCCATAGGAACGATCGGTCGAAAAACTAGTTCGAGTCAGGAAAACTTTTTTGTTTTGAATGAAAACGTCCTTTTCATTGGCACACACTTATTTTATATACTTTAACACAATTCTACAAAGTTTTGTCAAAATCGGATGACTATAGCATATAGCTCCCATAGGAACGATCGGTCGAAAAACTAGTTCGAGTCAGGAAAACTTTTTGTTTTGAATGAAAACGTCCTTTTCATTGGCACACACTTATTTTATATACTTTAACACAATTCTACAAAGTTTTGTCAAAATCGGATGACTATAGCATATAGCTCCCATAGGAACGATCGGTCGAAAAACTAGTTCGAGTCAGGAAAACTTTTTTGTTTTGAATGAAAACGTCCTTTTCATTGGCACACACTTATTTTATATACTTTAACACAATTCTACAAAGTTTTGTCAAAATCGGATGACTATAGCATATAGCTCCCATAGGAACGATCGGTCGAAAAACTAGTTCGAGCGAGGAAAACTTTTTTGTTTTTAATGAAAACGCCATTTTTATTGGCATATTCTTATTTTATATGCTTTAACACATTTCTACAAAGTTTTATCAAAATCGGATTACTATAGCATATAGCTGCAGTACGAATGATCGGTCGAAAAAGAAGTTCTTGTGAGAAAAACTTTTCAGTTTCTAAAGCTTTTCCATGATTGCACTAATTTTGGTCGAAATCGGACACCTATATAGTATAGCTCCCATAGAAAAGTAAGGTCCGAGAAGTAGTCATATTTAGAAAAACAAACTGCAAGGGAATACAAAACTTCGGCTATTTTTTAAGATTGTTCTTTGAAAGTATCTTTATTTAATTACACTAGGCAACAAGGTCCAGTAAATGTAAGAATTATTGGTGATTCCAATTCCAGGTGATTTTCGAGTGCTGAAAACGAATCTATTTTCGGAAATGGTCTATCACGTGTAGATTTTTGGTAATTTGATCTTGAAGTTGCTTAAAATGCATATTTATTAACGTTTTATGGTGTTCCTTCAAATTCGATTTGGCTCACTTTAATATTTTCTTATGGTATTATTTCTCAATTTCTAAACAAACTATTCTAAACAATTCTACGATTTGCTTAAGCGAAGATATACCATTTTGAATACATGTGCTCCAACTGAGAATATATTTTACCACCTATGGGTATGCAATGGAAGTTGTACAAAATTTTCATAAGAACTTAAGAAATTTGCATAGCCAACTATAGTGATCAGTTTAATAGTTTTGAGCAATTGTATTCATAAAGGTATGCCTTCGCTGATTTAGAAATTGTGTAAAACAAAATATAAATGTAATATTCGTTGCATATCTTCACATTCGGCCCGTAGCCAGCGGTGAGGCAATGAACATTGAACAAGGCAATGTGACCATATTTTATGCTGACTACACTGCTCCAAAGCAATTGAAATTTATCTTTTGGGATGATTGTTTTGTAGGGAACTTCTTTACAGCGGCTTGTGAGTGTGCGTGCTGTGCAAGAGCTCGTGGATTCGATCCCTAATCGGTACATAAATACAGGGTTTGTCCGGAAAGTAATAGGACTGATTTTCTTCCGCCGCAACTGTACTTCGAAGCATCAACTGGATTCGGTATAGGGCGTTCCTAGCTAACGAACGAGTGGCTGGCCAGTTGTCTCCGAGCACCTGGAGAGTCAGGACAGGCATTTTCGCGCGACGTTTCTGTGAGTGGTGCCATCCGAAAATGCAGCGTTCGTTAGAGCAGAGGTACTGCAACAGAGACATTTGAAATGATCAAGCAGGCTAACCCAGATGTTGCTTTAGCAAGAAGTGGTGTGTTTCGGTGGCTCCAGGCCTTTTTGGATTGCCGGGAAGACCGTGCTGGAAGACCTTCGAATTCGACTAACACCGACAATGTGACTCGTGTGCGCAAAGTTTTGGACTCAGACCGTCGACTAAGTATTCGTTTAATTGCCCAGATGTTAAATTTACCAAAATCTGTGGTTCATGACATTGTGACGGAGCATTTGAACATGCGCAATGTGAGCGCGAAGATGGTCCCAAAAGTGCTCACTGACGACCAGAAATTGCGGCTCACACCGCCCTTCGTGTGAACAGCTACCTCACCAAGGTCGGCTTCGCAACGCTTCCGCAGCCGGCCTACAGCCCAGATGTGGCCCCCGGACTTTTTTTGTTTCCTTGCCTGAAAAGGACGATGAAAGGCAAGCATTTTGAGACGACAGATGGGATCCAAGCAGCATGCACCGCGGCTCTCAAGGCTATTCCGGAGAATGCCTTCCGGGGCGCCTTCAATGCTTGAAAATCGCGCTGGCAGCGCTGCATCGACGCAGAAGGAGCCTATTTTGAAAGTTTTTAAAGAATTGTAACGATTGGCTCAATAAATTTTTATACTCTGTACCAGAGGTACACAGAGTATATTAAGTTTGTGCAAAAGTGTCCGTCTGTCCGTCTCTCTGTCTGTCTGTCCGTATGAACAAACAGATCTCAGAGATGGTAGGAGATAGAGGTTTGATATGTATAGAACATAAGTTTTTTATACTTGCAGGCAGATCAAATTTATTTTCAATTTTGGCCACGCCCCCTCCCGCCCCCGCAATATAAAAAAAACCTCATATCTCAAATAGTTTTATAGATAGAATGTTCGAATCTTCTGGACATATTTAGTATTCGGGATTACTTATCGATCCGCTGAAGGAATTTTAAAGATCGGATGAACGATATTCGAGTTATGAGGAAAACAAACAATTATGGGCAGCACCGGTCGCAACGGTGATGGGCAGCACTTCACAGGTACAGAGTATGTTATAGTCGGACTTGACTGACTATCTTTTTAAATCGACTCAGTCCTATTACTTTCCGGACAAACCCTGTATAATAAAAAAAACCAACTGATTTTTCTTCAATAACTTTACACATCCGGTCTCCTTCAGTAGCTGTTGGCGCCAGCTGTGAAGTAGCATAGCCTTGAAAAAGCTTCTCATACTTTTCCGTTCGGATTCGGCGTTGGTCTCTTTCTCTTGTCCGAAAATTTGAAGCACACATGCCAAGAGATTGTGATGAGCTCAGCTTGGCCCTTTGGGTTGTGTTAAGTGATTACTAAGCTTAAAGTTACATTGGCGTCACATAAATAGTGCTTTACAAAGCTTTGAAAAGCCGAAGGTAAACTATTCTAATCAACTAGGCAAACATGACTTCATTCCTTTTGACTCCAATCTTCATCTACGTCCAGTTTTGCTTCCTCTTGGGAACTCATTTCTTGAAATAAGAAATAATCGAAACACAAAAATATATACATTTGACGTTCACATTGCGATGTGGAGCTGTGATACCAAAATGTGACTCTCTGTGACTCAGTGTAAGCGCAGTATAAGACAAGGTAGGCCGAGTTAAGATGTCGAATGTCTACCAATAATCAATTATCACTTATCATCTTCCACGGAAAGTGAATGTTTCCTTGTTGCAGAACTCATTATAGAAGGAAGAAAGTCTGCTTGACCAGCCAATGCTCACTTCAAAGAGTTGAATTCTTAGAATATTAAAGTTTACTCATACGTTGACCTCTGGTATTTCGAATTAAAAATGTGTTTCTTTTGCTTTCCTAATTAGAGCCGTCCCATGGACGACATTTATTAACAGTAAGTACCAACTAAAACGTACATTCATTCGAATGTATATCTCTAAATAACAATGACTGGGCCACAATATCAAGTCTTGTGGATATGGCAATTGGATCTTCCACTTATTGTTGATCCTTCTGAGCTGGAGATGGTGGATGTGAGCGAATATATTCCAGGGCGCGCAGCACATAGGCCGGAATTGGTGGCGGCGTGGGCAAATGATCGCCAACGGGATGATAACCCTCCTCATCGGCTGTGTAGCTCAATGAGATTTTTTCGCCCTCGGGCGAGACATAGGCCAGGGCACCACGTACTCCATTGGGATTGCCGGCCTCCTGGAACTGTATGCCATTGCTGGTCTCGTAGGCATACTGATAATTACCCTCAGCATCGGAGGCCTCATTCTGGAAGCTGCGTATCTGGGCGTCTTTGTTGATGTTATCGGCGCAGGCGCAGCCAATCAGAGCCAGACAAAACAGCTGCAAATTGTAAGCTAAGGTTAGGCAGGGCCACTTTATTTCACTTCTTGGGGGAACTTACATATTTGTACATGTTGAGTAAACTTGAACTTGTTGTAAGGAGGCTGCTTGGTTGGCAACTGTTTACTTTACTCAATTCAAGAGCGTCTTTTATATGGAGATGCTTGTTGGATGCCACTAAACAAGTTTTGGCTGCAGGGAGCCACAGTAATTGCCAAAACGGACAAAAAAAGGTTGCATTATCGTATTTTAGTAATGAAACAATAACAGCAATGGGTGAACTATAATCGAATTGCAACAATACTCAAACCCCAAAATACATGAGTCATTTGCCAACAATTTATTTTCATGCTTTAATTTTGGTTTCAGTTTCGCTCACCTCATATTTTGATACTTATAAAAATTCCCCTTTAATTTTGTTATAGCTTTCAATGAGGGTGCCCTGGGCCACTGGTTTGGGTTTGAGTGGCAGGTGCGATTGCCCCGGCTTTGGAAAGGTGTTGAAATCGTTTTTTCTTTTTCTTTTTAGATTTCTGTTGAAGATGCGCAAGGTCACTGGAATTGCCCTGGTCAACCCCCTGGAGCGCCAATAAAGATCATCTTGAGTTGATCTATTATTAAAGTAAATGTGTGATTTCTGATACCCTACATTTGAAACTGCTGATTAATTGTTAATTTTTGGAAGTTTGGCTCATTTATTAATTGCCTTTGGGGCAAAAAGAAGCATTTGAATGTTGAAAGAAGTTGGGTAGACAAATTTGCGAAATCGTTTTGTGCTAATTGAGAGGAATACATTATGTCAACAAGGAAACAAACACAATTAAAAGAAACTGTGAAACCATAAATCAATAGTCGATATTAGCTCGCAGGTTGCAAAATGTTTAATTACTGCTGCTATGACATCCAATTGCTCTTTATTTTTAAATTGCCTATAAAACGGTGACTGGGATACTTTGCACATTACGAATTCCTGAAGTGAAGTTTTTAGGAATCACACAAGATCGTCGAGTTATATGGGCCGGTCCTTGTAGACAAGTACATTCTAAGGGCCATGCTAGCGAAGATCCAGAGAAGAGTTATAACGAAAATTGACCATGTATCTGGCAGACTTGGGTAGGGCAAACCGTCCCAATCCACTACTATTCCACTACTCCACTACTATTTGTACTTGTCGGTCTACAGCCACTTCAAAAACACATCAAAAAGCAAGCTAAATACATGCGGTATAGATTCTAAAGAGGCTTAAAATACCTTGTAGAATAAGTATCTACACCGATCTACTGTCAAAAGACAAAAAAAAAAACCAATACAGCTGCATATTCAGCGCTTTTAAATATCATTTTGAATCATTTATACGTTAAGCGCGGTGTCCACTCGACGCGGAAAACTACGCTCGAAATAGACGATGTTTCGCAGATTCTTAACAGAGTCTTAAGCTTCTGTTATCGAATAACTTAAGTACGAACGATCTTGAAAAAATTTATTCATTCTTGAATTTTTAAGAATTTCGCGCTTGAAATCGACCTAATTTCATTCTGTTTGGTGTTTTTAGGCGAGGAGGGTGAGGAAAAGAAACTGAGAGAGGAGAGCAAGCACACTTAAGAGAAAAGCGATGAGCCCGCTCTCACTGCATCGTTTTTTATGAGAGAGGGGTGTGTGGGGAAACAATCGAGTGAAGAGCGCTCCCGTCAGTTTCTAATATAAATTCGGACGATGTTTAAAGCATCCTTCATGTTGTCTAAGCGGTGTTGTCTGTGAGTGCAGTCTTTTGAGGTCCCGAGTTCGAGTCGCAGTAAAGGTAAGTAAAAAATAAAATAAAAAAATTAAAATAATTCACAATAACTAAATGGAGAGGGGTGAGGTAGTGGGTTGGTGTTGTTGGTACCAACACCCCCCCCACTTTTTTATTTTGGTACTCGATTTGGATCAGAAATGGAAGCTCTTAGATCAAGAAAAACGAGATCAAACATTGGTGGCGTTCACCAGCATAAATCGATGACCAAAAATCGACTAATTTTGTTAGATTCTGCTGGTGAACGGGCGTGATGTGCAATCATGCTAATTTTCGTGATTGTGTTAGATGTAAGTCCATCAAAGTATTTCTTTGTTAGATTGATTTGATTTGTGATTGCTATCAATAGCAAACAGCTGACAGCAATAAACAAAGAATTAATTTTGTGAAAATTAAAACAAAATGGGCAAGGAATGGTCTTTGCTTTTTGCAGTTTGGATGTTGGCAAAACGGGAGTCCTTCTCATCAGGAGGTAACCGTTTCGACACACCAAAAAGCCCTCAATGGAGTAGCCAATGTTCTTAATCCAGGTGCCCTCCCCTACGCACAACGCGCTCCATTCACTGCGTCCAATTTGCAGCTTTAAATACGTCTCGCATGTCTGCCCCACCAACGGCACCCGCTTGCCCAGCTCTGCCTTAAATATGACTCGCTTCACCAAGGTGTGTATGACTTGTGCCTCCACCGGGATGGCCTCCAGCACCTCCAGCATGATCCAGAGCTGCACATCTTCACTGACATTTGGTATACGCTGCTGCTGGAAAGTATTGATCACCTCAATGGCACACGGCCAATCCTCCTGCAGAATGTGCACTAGATAAGCTCCCAGTGCAATTCTTAGACGATGCAGCACAATCTTGGGTCCTTCCGCAAACTGTACAATGGTCTCGAGTGTTCGTGCTCTTCATCTCATCCAAATCGGTTGGGACAGAGCTTTCCTCCGAGTCTATCATGGAGCTGCAAGAAGGCCCCCAGTTGATTCCTCAAACCTGGCCGCATGAAACTCCTCAATGGAGAGCATCTGCAAGGCGTTCTCCTCTTCGCTAACAAGTAGCCAATCTGGGACAACCAGAAACAGCCAAGTCGCCACCGAAGAGGTCGAAATTTCGCCATATCGGCGTTTTTGACGACAGTCACATCCAATGTAATGGATTGTACTTGATGTTATTCATATTTTATTATTTTTTTATTTGCGGTCAAAAGTTCAAAACTTCCGCCAATAAAAAATATCGATAATTTTGTTGGCTGCAAATTCTATCAAAAACCGTTAACCAGCAGCCAAACACTATTTTTTTGATTGTTGTTTTATGTTAGATGATTGGTGTGTGCTGGTGAACGCGCTTTCTCAGAATCGTTCTTGGATCGAGAATTTTCACTCTTATCGAACTATTGAGTACGAAAATTCTTGATCCAAGTATGAAATTCTCTATTTTTTCTGAGTGTAAGGAAAACAAAAATTTTGTGGGCAGCATCGCCTGCAACGACGATGGGAAGCACTTCACCCAACTTAACACAAGCTTTTATAGTTTTAAATATCCTATTAAGTCTTTAATAAGCATTTAAAAAAAAAATCATAAAAAATCGGTCAAATACCCACTGTGCGACGTCCCTTCGAAAAAGAAAACACAAATGAAAACGGTTCGGTTCAGTTCAGTTCACCGACGAGTTTTGAGACTTAAAAATTTTGAGAATTTTAGTCGAATTGTTCGATAAGTCCTTATCGATGCACCCAACAATTTTGAAGAATGTGATCCCGTACTCCTCCTGCAATTGTCCACCGACCTCTTAATATGCCTGTCATAATTTAACATTTCTTCGTTGGAAGTTGCTAATAGATTTGTTTGCGTATCTCATTTCCTTTACGGGAAGTTATTCTCAATAGTCTGTCGAGCTTCTTCACCTTAATCTTTAGCCAGGAGTACAGTTTTTAAAGTGATATCATTATGGACGAAGCCAGCACATCCGACTATTGAAATTAGACTTCAGGGCTTAAAAGGTTAAGATTTCGTGGAATTAAGGGAGATCTCAGAACAAAAAACTGTTTTTGAAAACATTTTGGATTTGCCGCAACTTCAATAGTCTGGAAAAATGACTTTCCGAGCAGATTTCAGGGTAAGATGCGATGATATACTAACGAAAGGCTTTAAGAGTTGAGATAAGGTGAAATTAAGGGTGATCCAAGAAAATAATGGAGCATTTGAAACTTATTCGGACTGCTAAACCTTCGCAGACTTGAGGCAAACTGGGTCTTTATACTTAAGAAAGGTTTGTAAGCTTGAGACTCGGCGAAATAAAAGACGATACTTGAACAGAAATACGATTTTGGCAACTTTTCGGACTGCCTTACCTTCGAAAGTCTGGAAGAAAATTACTTTCCGAACAGATTTAAGCAAAATTCGGGACACTATCCTTAAGTAAAGACTTTAAGGGTTTATAATCGGCGGAAATTTGGGCGATCCTAGAAATAAGTTTTTGTCATTTTTTTTAACTAATCGTAATTACAAAAGTACATGAAAATATCAAGTGGATATACTCAAGAATGGGCTCTAAGGCTTGAGATTTGACAGATTTTCGGCATCCAAGAACATAAATTGAGTTGCGAATTCCTTTCCGCCCAGACTTGAGGAAAGATCGGGACTATTGGCGAAAACGGAAACTGGCCTTCACCGAAACCGCGGTTCAATTGGCTTCAAAAACCATGTAATAAGCCGAACCCTGAATCATTCTATATTTTATTCCGTCTATATTTCGAAAGCTTGCAGTCTTCTGGGAAGC
This sequence comes from Lordiphosa collinella, assembly GCA_018904265.1. NCBI lineage: Eukaryota > Metazoa > Arthropoda > Insecta > Diptera > Drosophilidae > Lordiphosa > Lordiphosa collinella. The sequence goes on along the minus strand of JAEIFV010000191.1, from coordinate 156,503 downwards.
TGTACTTAACCATTTTGAAAGCGCAAAATTGTTAAGTAATTGATACTTGATGAGGAGCTACAACAGACTAACTCTGGTAGCAGTGCTCCTAACTCTAGATGATAATTTATAACTGGCTCAGAGCTGTTTCCAAATTTGTTTACAGTCATTTTGCCAAGGTCGTTTTTTAGTCGACTTTGATGTAGTCGTCACAAAATGAAATCAATTTAAGTTTTTAATTTAATTATATCACACACAAAACAAAGACGAAAATCGTTTTAGATGAAGCCATTAGATGGAGATTGGCAGCGGAAAACTAGATTGGTAACCAATCGCCTACGCCGTGTTTCAGTGGGTTAAGGGAGCCACCAGTTAATTCCACATCCCCAATTGCAGTTCACAGTACAAATTATTTCAACAACATGCTACATGCATACCGGGTAAAGTACAAGACCAAACTAAATTTTAAACAAAAATTCATAAATTTGTTACAGTTATTTTCATTGCTAGCCGGCATACTTTTAGTCAAGGCAATGCCCATACCAATACCCAAAAATGAGTCAAAAACTATGAATGAACTTGCACACGAAGAGTATTTTTTAAATATGATGTACAATGGTTATTTCCCATATACATTGCCAAATGGCAACGAGTTGCAAGTAATATTTCATGTGAATGAATTCGGATTTTATACGGAGACAATTAACTGAAATATGCATCACGCTGAGTGGTATGCATTTTTATATACCAGAATCGTAAAACTTTGCTTTTGCCTGGTCTGGTTTGCTTCCAAATTAGTTTGACATTTTAACAATTCAAATTTTTTGGTGAATGTTGCTCTCTGAACTACTTATGGTACATAAATGCGTCATGTCTTATAAACTCGCTACAAGTTTTGTGTCTTCAGTCTATTGTTTGTGCTCGTTAGGCTTGAGCTTGGGAGGATTGATGACCATTTTATTAGTTGGGGTGTTAAGTGAGTCTAGGCCTATTTTATGCATTTAATAAAATAAAAAATCATTCCATTTGACTAATTTATTGTTCGGCTACAAATTCGTATGCTAATGTGTTTGAACTTGTTGAGTTTTTATTTTTTTTTTTGGGTAAAGGAATTCTTCTAATTAAATAATTAAACAGGTTCTGGCACTCCAAGCTAAATAGTCAATGATATTGAAATCGAAACTGATGATAAATCAGAATTCGATTTCGTTTTTGGGAAAGAAAAATTTATTATCGCACGTGCCAACGCATAAGCAGAGGCGTCTCAAGTTTTACTCTCGAAAACTATTATAAAAGTCCCCCAAAAAATACCACAAAAAAAAACGATTAACTATGAAGTGCAGACTTTGAATAAGTTTAAATGATCTTTAGTTGGGTTTTTTTTTGCGCTAAATATTATTTAATTTGTCTGTGGTTTGCCTTTTTGCTGAACTTACGAGGGCAGTTTGAAGAGACATTTTAAATGCAACATTGAGGAAACTGTCTCATTTGAAAGCAGACTTTGCACCAAATGACACCGGCAAATGGATTTCCACACAGAGGAAACCAAATATGTAAAAACTTCATGAAAATGTAGTTTCACAGGAATTTTCCACCCATTACGTTTAAACATAGAACCTTTCTCATTTCAACCCATACACGAAAAAATGTAAATAGTACAACTATTTACTCTACACTATTTACACAAAGTGGCACGGGAGGGCAAAGTTTTCCGTCGAATTCAAGACTAACTTACCTTGTCTAGGGTATCAACACAAATGCCGGCTTAGTACACATAACGCACATTTTCATTACTGCTATGACTACTTCTTGCTTCCCGATGAGCTGGAAAACGGCCAAAGTATTGTCAATCTGAAAAGGCAATAAAGAATTTAGGCCTATCTCTATCCTACAATTTCTTTCCAAAGCACTTGAACAAACTTGAACAAATTATGGCTATACAAGTAAGCGAATTCATGGAAAAAATGAGCTATTTAATGATAGACAGTTCAGGCCCCGACGGACTGACGACGTAAGTAATTCAGCATACGCCACCACATATTGCGTCAACAATAGAACTAACAAAAGAAATTACGCCGCTTTTAAATTAGCTGGTGGAGGGTCACACTGCTCAATCAGGTGTGTTTTGCTTTGATGACAAGTGATTTACGGTTATGCTTCTGCCATGATAGCAATAGCTCTCCCGCAAAGCCTTTAAACCAGTTCGGCAATCAGCAGCTGTCACATATTGGTAGAAATTTTAATCAATTTATCCAAAGTGATCACGTATGTTACAGATCTTTTTGAACAAGCTTGGCCACTTCACTCCAAGCCTTGAGTCCGAATGTTTGGGGTGGGATAAATCCCAAGTGGCATCCCGGTCTCACCGTCATAATCAGCGTAACCTTGTCTTCATGCAAAAACATTTCCAATCGGCTCTTTCGCATTGATTTTTCTGCCATTGTTTTATTTAAGTTAAGTCCAGCTGATCGATGGTATAACAGCGCGTAACATCTGGTGGCAACAATATTGCACCAGCAGAGCAACGCAAAATAAGGCCCACAGCCTATTAACATTGAGTCCACGCATGAGATGTTAAGCTCTGTTTAGCGCTGTTAAGCGCAAAGATACGTTTTGACTCCAACGGGGGTACGCCCGCTTCTTATTCTCTCAATTTTTGTATGAAACTTCTCGTTACGTCGTCAATCTGTCTGGGCCTTCCGGGTTAAGAAGAACAAAACTATCAAGAATTACCGAGGATATACAGAGAACACTGAACAGCGACAATGTAACGTTCTTAACTCTTTTAGATTTTAGTAAAGCTTTTGTCAAGGTTAGCCACGATTTACGTATTACGAAGTTAAGAACATTATTTAATTTCTCAACGGCAGCTGAAAAAATGATGACCTCGTACCTAAAAGAAAGAAGCCAAGCAGTTCTCACCCAAACAGACTCTCACTTTTCTTAACACTACAACAGGTGTTATGCAAGGATCGGTTTTAGGACCATTACTGTATTATCTCTACATAAATGACATTCCCACTGTATTGTCTAACTGGGAGGTTCATACACTCAGAGAAAAAATAGAGAATTTCATACTTGGATCAAGCATTTTCGTACTCAATAGTTCGATAAGAGTGAAAATTCTCGATCCAAGAACGAAACTCTTGATTCAAGTATGAATGTTTGATCCCGTTTTTCTTGTTCCAAGAGCTGCAATTCGTTTATCGTTTTAAGTAGTTATGCTTGCTGGCCGGTGAAATGAAAAGTAAATGACAAATAACGCACTCGCACAGTTGCCAAATGTACATTAAGTTAATTTTCCTAAATTCTGTGATTTAAGTCTTTAACTGAATTAAAACCCTCAAGAAATTGGCAGCGCCTACCAAACCGAAAAGTAAAACGTAAGAGTCTGCCTCTCCCGTTTCCGCATGTTCCATTTTCCATCGTTTCGCTTGACTCTCTCGTGCCGATTTCATTTGGCGCATGGGTTGTCAAAAGTAAAACGTAAGAAACGGAAATGCGTTCGGTTTACTTTTTAAAACGTAGAGAAATTAAGAACATGCCTGCATAACATTAGCCTTATTCAATAGATTACACTGGCTTAAGTTATTTCTACATAGATTTCAACAAATTGTAACTTGTTTTTAACATATTTCTTTATTCCTGAATCTTATCTTTTAATGTTTTGTAACTTTATTCTAATTGAACTGTTTGTCGTTGTGATTAGCGTTATAAATATAAGTCAAACTGCACTTGCAGCGCTAAGAAGAAATCGTAAATAAAACTAAACTAAACTTAATGCCGGCTTCTTAGACCACACGACTGTCAAGCACTCGCGCGGCATTGCCGCAAATCACTGTAGATTTTCTGGTACGTAGCATTCAGCATTTGGAATGCTTAACGTTTATATAGAAAGCCTACATGTCATGTCACGATTGAAGAACAAATGTTAACTATCGTGAACTGATTTAAGATTTGCGCATGTGGGCTCAATATCCAAACGTTAATATATAGAAATCAAAAGCTTTTGTGTGGCATTCAGATAGCTGTATGAAAAATGTACAAGTTATGTGGAAATAAGCCAATTTTCTCTAGACATGTAAATGCCTCGTTTAGTGTTTTCGTTTTCATTCAGGGCGAACTACGTTTCGCTTAGAATTGCCATTTCTAAACGCGGCGAGTAGCTCAATTCGTTTTCTATATGCATCATAAATGAGAAACTAGCTTTTGCAACGTTCTCTAAGCTAGGATCCATCACAATACATCAAAGACCAAGTAACAGTCAAAGCAGAGGACCTCTCCGGTTGAACAGGCATCAAAGAAGGACAAGGTAGGTCTGGCGGGCAACAAGAGTCCCTTTCTTGGAATGCAAGGGGTGTCATTTCCATCAGTGTTTCCCAGTCATAGCCCCTGGAGACCTAGTTAGTACACTCGGCAAATGTTTGTCAAATTTATGTATCACTGAGTGTCAGAGAGAGACTGTCATATTTTCCGTCCTCTATTCCTAGTGAACACTGATCTACATCGACTACCTTGAAAAAGTTAAATATTATTTTAAGCGGTGGGACAGATGCAACATTGAAATAACGCAAAAACTACCACAATTGGAGAGAATGAAGCTCTCTTCAACCATGGTAATGCACGGTCGCCATGTCAAAAATTGACATGACATCTTTTTTTTCTAACCTGAGATTTGGACCAAATGTGACGGTCATCTCTGAAACCAATTCCTATCTTTAAAACCTCATTTGAAAGAGTATCGAACCTGCCCTCGTTATCACATACGAAACATATTAAGTTTGATATTTAGTTGAAACCTGCACCGCAGTGAGCCAGATTAGAGACTGAGGCACGCAGACCGGCAGCGGCAGAGGCGCCGACGTCAATATCAGCAAATTGCGTTGGCGCTAAAGTTTGGCTATAAAAGCATCTGCCACTGAAGATCACCCAAACAGTGTGGATTAGACAATTCAGCCAAAATGTTCAAGCTTGTGAGTAGCTGAAAACACCAGAAAACTGGATAAACGGATAAACATAAATTTTCTTTCAGTCGTTGTGCCTGCTCGCTGTCGCTTTTCTGCTTGCCCATGTCCAAGCGGATAACATTAACAAAGATGCCCAGGTCATACGTGAAAGCAATGATCCGGCCGATGCAGAGGGTAACTTTGCTTGGGCCTACGAGACATCCAATGGCATTCAAAGCCAGGAGGCGGGTAATGCCAATGGTGTAAGCGGTAGCACATCCTATGTCTCACCCGAAGGTGAACGCATTGAGCTGACCTATACTGCCGATGAGAATGGATATCAGCCAAGGGGTGCTCATTTGCCCACACCTCCACCCATTCCAGAGGCCATTCTGCGTGCATTGGAATACATTGCTGCCCATCCAGCACAGCCAGAGCATTAGAATGTCAATTCTCTGGTTAAATTAATGAAAAGCCTAGTCAAGTCAATTGGCTAAAGTTCAGTTTTTAGCTAGTTAGAAGATGAAGAAAGACCAACAACAACTTGTACATACAACACAAACAAAATAAAACCGCAATAAAACCAAAACCTGTGTTAAATATAGTAGAAAAATTTTAAAAATATTATTTCAGCCCCGAGGATAGCTCAAACCAACGACGATTCCCTCAATCGGAATAAATTAATTTAGTTAATTTAGTTCAAAATATATAGAAAATTTAAACCGAATATCAAAAAAGGATACCTGCATATGACGCTCCCTAGCGGATAAATGAAGTTAGGTTCAAGAAATTGATTTGTAAGAACGGAAAGTATGAAATGTAAGTCTTGACTTTTACGCTGTGCTCTTTACTTTGGAATTCCCAAGTTCTTGTTCTGAATTATTATTTCGTAATAATTTAGGTAAATGCCCAAGAATTTTCAATTGAATTTTTTTGACATTTATTAACAAATATGAAACCATTATTTAGAATATACATTTTAATGATCGTTTTAAAACGAAAATTCCCACACTTTTAATAATATAATACCATTTCGCATGCCTTCTTAAACGGCTGTTCAGCTTCATTTATCAAGCCATATCGGCCAAGTCGATAAATGAACCAACATATAGACCGTAAATTTATGCAGACATACTTATTTATGTGGAAGCTGCAGGGCCAACTACTTACTTGGCATCGTATTTTTATTTTGGCTTTTTCGCTTTGCTTCATTTCATTTTGAAAAATGTATTTAAAAAGTCATTTCCATGTAAATCCGACAGCTGACCGCCAAATCAGAAAAAAAAAACTGTTGCCCAGAAAGAGTCTAGAAAATGATGCAACAGATGCCGCATGCTGGGGATATCAAACTGGTTTGCCGGTTGTTAACACTTTCGCTGCTCTTGAATTCTACACTCCGGCTGCAAAATGTAGGTCAACTTTTTGGTTTTTATGGGCGCCCTGCAGCAAGCAACAAAGCGGCCGCTGCAGCTTCTGTTAAAATTTAACCCAATCAAGGTTAAAAGGGGCAAATGATAATTTAGACTTGGTGATGTGAGTTTTTTAAATTAGTAAAATTGCATTAAATGCCGTTTGTATGCAAAACATAAAAATAATATATTTTTATTTTTCCAATTTATTTGATTGCCTTCAAGGAACATCGATTTAGCTGTGGTCTTGGAAATACCTTTTTCTGCCAGTTACTTAAAAACAACAATTTTATGGAACCATTTTAACTCATTTTCGATGAGCTACAATTGGTGTTATGGGTAATCCCAAATATGACGGCAATTATATTTTTTAAAATCATTCAAATTTTTCAAATAATTTAAAATTTTAGGTAAAGTTTTAAATTTATACCGTTTCAGAGGGTATTATAAAATTGTCCGGATGTTTGTAACGCATAGAAGGAAACATAATCGACCATATAAAGTATATGGGCATTTCCATGATGTCGAACGTGACCGTTGTACGCATTGAAATTACAAAAAAAGGCAAAATAAATCAGATTTTTTTTTGTCCAATAGGCTTATCCTGTAACTTTATATTAGCCCCAATTTTGGTGCCAAGGCTGATTTTGGGAAACTTTTCCCGGCAGCAGCCCCAGAAGGGGAGACAGACAAAGCCAAATTCAGGTGGGGTTTCCAGGATACCCTCTCCATCTTCTGTTGTTTTTTCCCCCCCGCCACCTACCCACCTTTTTTTTTTTTTTCCCCCCCCCCCGAACAAATCTCACGGGATATATTTTTTCATCAAGATATTTATGTAATAAAAGAAATTTATTATACTATATTACATCAATTTTTAATACGTATTTTTAAATGATTTTAGACAGCAAAATTAAATAAATCTATAGGCACATTTTTTAGAAAAAAACGTGGCAACAGAACGATAAAAATGTAGAAAAAAATGCTTATACGTGCTGTTCATTTCGCTTAAGTTACTATCATTTAATATCAATTTATGGTTTGCATAAATTGATGACGAGCTGGTTGATTTAAATTCCTTAAGCCACTGTCTTAGTTTTATAACAATAGTTCAATGGACGTGTCCTAATGAAAATTCTTTTTTTCTCTTAAGTTCCTAAATCGCATAAGACTAGCAAATATCTAATTATTGAATTAACATTTTTAACCTGCAACGAGATCTATACTTAAGCAGTCTTAAGAAGCTAAATAGTTTTCTATTATTTTGAAAAAAAGCAATTTAAAAAATGAAATCAAAAAGTTCCGTCAACTGATTTGTTTGTTTTTCAAAACTCCTCAAGTATCATTTGCATGACGAGTATTTTATCAATATTCCTGTGTTCATATGTTCAATGTACATATATCATTTTTGACTATAAATTTTACTTAAACTCCTATCAGAACTTTCAACAACCTTTCTACTTTGACAACTCTGCCATGAAGTTATTGTGAGAACAATTTATCGTCTCATTTATACATTTTACGAAGTCGGTCGAAATTAAACTAGTATCTGTGAATTTCAAAAAAGTATAGTAGTTGCATCGATTTTTGCTGGTTATAAACGACCTGAAAACCTCGATGATAGTCGTCATATCGTTACTTACTTTTGTTATCTTCGATTGTTCTTTACACATAGTTCTACAATTTTTTGGTCGAAATCGGATGACTATAGCATATTAGCTTCCCAATATTTTTAGTGAAAACATTCTATCTTAGGAATACTAGTTTAAAGTTATGGAAATACTTTTTTTGGTAATGATAATTGTACTTCTATATTTGCATATTCTTATATAAGCTTTTCTCGAATTTTGAAATTTTTTTGCATAAAAAAACAATAGCCCGGCAAACATTTTATGAAATTTTTGGTCATATTCGAGACTTTTTCGAATCCTCGTGCTGATAAAATAGTCATAAATGCGCTCGTATAAATGAACCTTATGTCGGGGCAAAATGCTACCCTAGCCGCTACTCGTCTTGAAGAGATGTTTTTAACCCGTCCTTTGAAACAGTTTCGTCTCATTTTCGAGACATTTGCGAGCCTTTTGCGAGTCGTATTTTAATAAATCAAAATTTGGGCATATTTATGAGTCATTTACTAGTCTTCTTTTAATCGAACATGATAGTAATTTCTTTTTAATTATCAAAACAGCTCGAAAAAGACTCATAATTCATCATTCAAATTGCTCATAGACCACATTCCTTCTAAAATAAAATACTCCGAAATTTGGCAGGAAAAATTCTTGTACTATTTAAGATACCAACGAATTCTCACTTAAGTACATGTTTACTTAGTTTCATTGAAAAATAAGAAGATATAAAAAAACAGAGAGCTCGCAATAAATAAACAAGAGCTTCAAGGGTTAAATTAAGCTATCAGCATCTCTTGTAACCAGTTCCAGCTCGTTGTATCCTTCACGGCTTCCCCATAAAGCGAACAACCTTTTTGGTGTATGTATGTACATTGGATGTGTATATTTTAAGCAGTTAAGTATAAAAAAAACCTGTGTGCAATGCCAGGCACCGCAATAAATAAGCCCCATTTGGCTTTTTGGAAGATACTGATTATTGCACTAGAGCTTGCTCTCCTTCGCCTCCTTGGCCTTTTGGCGTGACGCTGCCACGGCAGCCGGTCCGAAGCGTTGTATAAAGTTATTGACCGGCCCAATGATGACCTCTGGATTGTTCATGTGCATATGATGCGTGCCATTAACCTCTAGATACTCAAAGTTAGATTTTTTGATTAAAATATCCATAACCTCATCGTAGTATTTCTTGTCTTCGAAATACGAGGATTGAGTGCCCTTGATGAAGAGATAGGGACAGGTTATCCTGTTGGCCATTTCCACGCACAGCTCCTGGGAGCCTATGGCATAGTTGTAGAACTTCAGGCGACGATCGCGACAGAAAAAATACTTGTCCGGATATTTGTTACTCTTTTGAATGTTACGGGCCAGCATGTGCTTGCAGTGCTCCTTGTTGACGGAATGAAAGGTCCCAATGTACACACGTTCGATGAGCTCGTCATAGGTATAACTGGGTGGCTCGCTTTTGCTCCGATTGCGCTGATCCTCGCGCAAGAACTCATCCAGACGCGTTTCCATGGTGCGTATCACAGAGGGATATGGACGCTGGTGTGGCTTCAAGGCATCAATGCCAATGATCATGTCCACCTTGTCCGGAAAGACAGCCGCAAATACAAAGCATATGATGGAGGACATGGAGTGACCGATCAGCGAAACCTTTTCCCACTTGTATTGTTTCATTATCAGTCGTATCACATAGAGATTGTCCACAGAATTGTAGTAGCAGCCATCGGGCAGACGGGAGGACAGACCGTGACCAGGCAGATCAATTGAAAGAAAAGCCACCTCAGGCGGTAGCAAGGGTACCAGCAGATCGAAAGTGCCTGCATTATCCTGCCAACCATGCAAGCCCAGAATGGGTTGTACATTTTGTGGGCCATACCACTTCCCGGAGATGTGACCCCAGGGCACTGTTATGCTGATCTCCGCAAACTGTAATTGGAGAAACAGAAATTAGACAGGTTGGCAATCAAAGATCAAAGTACACGTACGGTGCGGGTGGCTGGTTCGCCCGTTAAGTCGCCAGCGTGACGATAACGCTGGTTAAGATCGCCACTGCCAGTGCCATTTGAGCCCTCATCTGATTCCATGTTGATGTTGCTGCTGCTGCTGCTGTCCACTGGAATGGTCAAGTCAAGAATGTGCTTTAATTCTAAAGTTTAGACACAGGTCCAAGGAGAGCAACTCTTATCACTATCGGCTATGGGCCGGAGTGCGATTAGACGCGATTAGCAAGCGAAACACACAGCGAAAGGGAATGGCAAGAGCAAAGTAAACAATAAAGAGAAGCGTCGCTAAATTCAATTTTCTATGCTCTAGCTGCAAATTGGCCAGTGTTTTAAATTATAATGTTTGCACATCCAATAAGCCGGTTTCAAAGGTCAAGGTGAGGTCCCCTTGGCACCCACCAGGCGTTTCATTACTCACGTTGTCTCAACGTGCTGGCCATGTTGTGGAGTGGAGATGGAGACCTAAGGCTTATGCTAATTTTGACTGTGCACTATTTTTGGATTAGAATTGATTAATTGAGACGGAAATGTTGCCGTAAGCACAAAAGGTAGCAAGAATACTAAACAAGAAGCAACAGCTGATAAATTCAGGAGAGAGTCAAATAGAGAGTGAGAGCGCGAGAGACTACGTTTATGCGGTGGAATGGAAAACTTACGAACTTGTACTTTTGATTTGAATTTACGCGCAATTTGGTTAAAAAATTTTAAAAGAGTGGGCGTCGTGGAACACCCGGTACAAGCGAAGCTCATGAAGGGCGGTTGAAGTGGTGCATCACATTCGTCTTTCTCGTGGAAGAATTAATAAATTAATGTTTTATTTAATGAAAATTAAACAAAAATCGCGAGCGCCCATTTAATTTATTTTTCAAAAATATTTGTCGCGTCCTCCTAGAGTGCACGAGATATTCTTGGCTATCGGAAGAATGTTTAATCCACCCTAGTTAGTTATTAAATGTCGAGAAGGATTTTCACGAGGTTGAAGACATTCATTTATCGGAGGGAGAATTTAAATATCTTAGAGTTTATTTACCACTCCAAAAAGTACTTTATTAAGTATAAAATATTCCTCGATGGATCGCCTTAGTCATAAAAAAATTAAATTTTTTATATTTATACCCTTGCAGAGGGTATTATAAAATTGTCCGGATGTTTGTAACGCATAGAAAGAAATATTTCCGACCACATAAAGTATATATATTCTTGATCAGCACGACGATCACCTGGTTCAGCAATCAAATTTTATTTGATGGAAGATGTTTGATGTATGCTGCTGAACAGGGCCAATGTTTCCGAATAGTTTCACGATTTTTTTTAGGCGCAGATGTTACAAAATTAGGTAATGGATTGGTGGCAAAGTCGTCGCATGAAGCATTTAAAGGTGTTGAAGTTGTTCGAGACTACTACTGATCCTACGATCTTTTAGGGACGCCTGCTCATTTTTCATTTTGTCCTGACCAGGGATGCAAGCCACTCGAAAACAGTACATGGTTTTTGAAGCTAACTGAACCGCAGTTTCGGTTTGGTTCGGTGGTTTATAAAGGCACATCATGAAATATTATGATTTCTCTCGAAATGTGACTTTTCGCACTCTTTGTATTCCGATAAACCATTTGAAAATCTTCAAAATCCTTAGAAGAATGTCCAAAATTTATGAAGTCGGGCTTGCAGTATTTGAAAAGACGGGATAAAGTTAAGTATGAATGCCTTTATGGCCCGAAGCAGAATTTGTAAAAGTGAGATATAAAATTGTTAAAAAAAATTTTGTTATCAATGATTGAGGTTCGGGCCATAGCCCCGTCAATTCTGCGTCCATAAAGCCCTACATCATCAAAATCGGTCCAGTAGAACTTGAGAAAAAGTGTGAACCATTTTGAAAAACGTGGTTTCGAGAAAAACGAGTTTAAAGTTTGCAGTTGCTAGGAAAGTTGGGTCACTAAAGTGGCTATATCCCGAAAGTATTCCGAATTTTGAAAAACTCCTTTTGGGATTAAATTTTTGAGTATCTAAGCTAAAAAAAATTTGAAAAAAATCGAAAATAATTTTTCTAGACCAGAAGAATTGAACAAGCTTGAAAAAATATGACAAACTCAAATACTTCATGAAATCAGCCAATTCACGAACAACGCCCGCAAGTCTGATCGCAACAGTGTTGGAAAATGCAGCCACTTAGTGTTAGTGCTGTAAACGATAATTATAACATAGCGAATAGCAACTTTTTAAAAATCTAATAAAAACATAAATCCCGCAGTCTAAGCATTATTGTGCCAGCTGAGGGGACAAAGTCCATGCATCATCGTTAGACATACATGACTGGGTGAAATTGCTGCCATAACGTCATCGTAGCAGCCAGCCGAGGTTGGTTACTCAACAACAACAAACAAACCTTGAAATGAACGTATCCAGAAATCTGCGGCTACTGGGACAGCTTTTGGGAGTACGCCGTGTCAGCAGTGGATCAACGGCTTCCATCAAGGTGCTAACCAAACATGTAGGTATTCATTTCACCAACTCCAGCCACGTGCTTCGCTCACTCTGTCTATGTTGCAGTACGACGAGATAACCATACCCGTTCCCTGGGGTCACATCTCTGGCAAATGGTATGGGCCCAAGCATGTTCGTCCCATTGTCGGCATGCATGGCTGGCAGGATAATGCTGGCACCTTTGACACCCTCGCTCCGTTGCTGCCTTCACACTTATCCTTTCTCAGTGTAGACGCGCCTGGTCACGGCTTGTCATCCTGGATGCCGCCTGGTATTTCCTATCATTCGATTGATTATGTTTTGCTCATACGACGACTTATGGAGGAATACAACTGGGATAAGATATCCATATTGGGTCATTCCATGAGCTCGGTCAATGGCTTTGTGTTCAGTGCTCTGTTTCCGGACAAAGTGGACATGTTTATTGGCTTAGATGTGCTTAAGCCACCCACACGCAGTCCAAAACATATTGTGGATGCTATCAGTAAGCGTTTGGAGGACACATTAAAGCTCGAGCGACGCTTAAAAAGTGGCTCAGAGCCACCGGCCTATGAATGGGATCAGCTGGTAATGCGACTACATGAGGGCTCCCACAAGTCAGTGGATATCGATGCCTGCAAATATCTACTGCAAAGGAACTGCAAACCCTCCACCTATGAGCCTCACAAGTATTTCTTTTCGCGCGACAATCGATTGAAGACTTCCTTGTTCTACACTTTGGATGTGGAAGTGCCACTGGAGATGGCCAGACGAATAACATGCCCACATTTGTTTATCAAAGCTTTGCGGGCTCCGTACTACGAGAAAAAGGAGTATTTTGATGTCACACTAGCGGAGCTACGTAATAATCCTCTATTCGAATATCATGAGGTGGATGGCACGCATCATGTGCATCTCAATGAACCAGAGAAGGTGGCGCCAATTATAAATTCGTTTATTAACAAATATCGACCCTTATGAGAACAGCAGACGATGGTATAGATTAAGCATCAGTGACCAAGAGGCTGGAACTGCCTACAGGAATATTAGACTATACTCATAATCATCATTGGCTTTCCAAGATAGTTTCGGTTATCAAAATTAAATTGATATTTCAATTTTTACATGAAAAAATCTGCCAATACTGAAAAGTATTGTACTGTCTAAGCTAAGGTCAGCTTATCACCTTAGGATAATTAACACCTCTACCAAATACCCTTATCTTATCTTACACTCGACTCACATGCTTTTGTCTGAGATACTCAAGTGGAATATTTCTTATTTGTAAAACAAATTGAAATTTCTATTGACATTAGCAAAAACTATGAAGGAGTACTAAGAAAAGATTCCCTTAAAACTTAGCCCTTTCTATGTTAAGATAGCAGAAAATTAAATTGTTCTTTAGTCAAAATGTTTTGTGAAATATATTTATATTTTTGCTCACCAGCAAGTTTTACATTTTTCTTGATCTACCTCAACACCACCGCATCGAAATCGAAGATAAATCGATTGGTATGGGGGGCAAAATCAGAAGATAAATCGACTGGTATGGGAGTCCAAAAAATTTTCAATTACTGAATCAAAAAATTACAGGGATTAATACCGAAATGAATTGTTTCGGTTAAAGGTTCTGTTTCGATTTTTAATTAAATTCGGCTTTTCGATATTGTTGATAGTCAAGTCAAGTCAACTGAAACAACTAAATTGTCAATAGTCAAATGTATCAAAACGACTAATGACTAATAATGTAGATTGTTTGTTCGTTTGCCTAGTTTTGTCATATTGTAACTATTTAACCTTTGGTTTTTATGATTACGATCGTGTCAAAAAATACTTTTGTTTTAGTCAATGTTAAGTCATTTCGAAAACTATTTAACCTTTTTTTTTTTAATGATTTGATAGTACGTACCTTTTTGTTTTTAATGAAAACCTTTTTATTTCTTATTTTATATACTTTAACTCATTTCTACAAAGTTTTATCAAAATCGGATGACTATAGCATATAGCTGTAGTATGAATGATCGGTCGAAAAAGAAGTTCTAGTGAGAAAAACTTTTTTGTTTTAAATGGGATCGCCTCCAAATTTCGTAATTAACAGTGTATTATGCTTTTCCATGATTTCATCAAGTTTGGTCGAGATCTGACATCTATCTATACATCTATATAAAAGCGAAAGTATGTTTGTCCCTTATGGGCGTCTAAACCGCTGAACCGATCTTCACGAATTTTTCACAGTAATTTCATTTCGAACAGGAAAGTGTCATAGGCTATGTCTCATGTCTGTGTAATGGTCCAAAAACCGCGAAATTTGAAAAATATACAGTTCATAAGATTGTAATGAAACTTTGGGGAATGGATTGAACGCTTGGAAGGGTTTCTAAGTTGAAAAAATTTGCGAAAAATGGTCCAAAAACCGCGAAAATTGCAAATTTTACGGTTTCGCTAAAACTTTGGGGGATGGTTCGACGCTTGCCCGCAAAGGTTTCCAAAATGGCCAAAAGTTAGTGTAAGAAAATTTGGGAGGGTTGAACGATTGCCCGGAAAGGTTCAAGAAAAAAAAATCGTAGAAGAAACCGCGAAATTTGCAAAATGTTCGATTTTTATGAAGCTTTGAAGAATGTTTGTACGCTTGCCCGCGAAGGATTCTGAGTTGAAGAAATGTGTGCGGAAATGGTCCAAAACCGCGAAAATTCAAAAACTATACCGTTCATTTGATTGCCATGAAATTTTGGTCAACGGTTGGCGCTTGGCCGCGAAGGTTTCTAAGGTCCAAAAATCGAAATTGAAAAATAACCTTATGAGTATTTATGAAAGCGCTTAGTGCTTATATTACAATGCAGGCGTTGGTAAATGGAAGCTGTAGATTACACGGTCCAAAATATTGCGAAATTTGTAAATTTTTGATTTGAGCCTGGATTATTGTGAAGATTTGAAAGACTGCATGTGTAGACGGGTAAATAGGAAGTATTAACCAAACGGTCAAAAAAGTCACGAAATTTTCAAAATATTCATGATTTTAGATTATCATGTCAGGCGTTGTTTTATGTTTAGCTGTTCACTGTCCAAAGCACAAAGTCTATTTGCGAGTCATCCTAGACAAAAAGATTTCTAACAGAGTAACCTGTCAATAAGTGTTACCTTTTTTCTAAAGTCAAAAGCAATCGAAAATCGATTACTATCATAAAGAAGCAACCAAGTAGGCGTAGGCCTTTTGTACTTCTGCTTTTAGTAAGCATTGGCATTTTTGTTCAATTTTTCAGTGTTATTTTGTGTCTCACACAGAGCAGGTGTGATTGCAAGTTTCTTCTAAATTTCTATTCTTTTTTATTTTTATCAATGGACTTTAAGAAAACATCCAGTTGAGGTTTTCTTAAAAAAACTTAATTGTTATTTTTTTTTTTAGTTTTTGGTTTTATTGTGTTAATAAATTAAATATCAAGCAAAGAATCTCATATGAAATAGTTGGCAAAAGGTTGGCAACATTTAAGGGTAGTATCTACCCCTGGCAAAATAGTTTCTTTCTTTTTTATTTTCTTTTGCTTAAACATACTATTAGTATTAATAGTTGGTGATTTTATTGTCGTACAAATTAGAAAGAGTAGTAAAATTTATAATTGAATCGAAGACTAAATACTATTCTGATAAATTCTGCAGTGAAATAGCTAATAATCAACATGGAATGAAATAAATAATTTGGGTATTGCGAAACAAAATGCATATAGAGAAAAAAATCGAACGGTCCAAAATGTTTTTACCGGCATGAAGCCTGCACTAGATTGAATATAATCGCTCTCTTAAGAATCATAAGAGCCTGGGCGACGCCGGGTATTCAGCTAGTATAGTATAGATCCCATAGAAAAGTAAGGTCCAAAAAGTAGTCTTGGTTAGAAAGACTTTTTTGTTTTCAATGTAAGCTGCAAGGGTCTACAAAACTTCGGCCGAGCCGAAGTTAGCTTTCCCTATTTTATTAATTCTAAAATGCTGACAAATAATGCACATAATAAAAAAAACGAAATATCAATAAAATTTTAATAAACATTTTTTTACTTAACGTTTTTATATAAAAATTTTTAAACAAAAAAATAAACATAAAAAATTATCAGAATAAATATTTATAAGTTTTATATAGGGTTAGCGATTTGTATTGAGCTTAGACAAAGTACTAGATTATTATTCAACAGAAATCGACACTGATTTGAAACATATTTACACAGGACTTTATGGTAAGTCAGGGTGACTGTTTCGACCGCATCCCTAAGATCTCGTTAGTAAGCTTTTAAGAGCGGTCGTTTTCATATTTTAATTCAGCTGTAAGGCAGCCTTAACAATTTCGATCAGAACTGCGCATGCGCTGATGCGGAATTGCGAACAGCTCGGTTCTATTTCGATCGTTTTTGTATCGAATACATGCAATTTGTGAGGAACAAGTTTAAAAAAAATTATTTTAAATCAAATTGTATGCTCAATATATCTATGGATACTTCAAAATCTCGACAACATTTGACATGTCAACATAAAAATACTTGCAAGATGCGCCAATGTAAAAGATTCTCTTAAATAGATTAAATTGAAAAAAAAAAAAAAACCTAAAAAAAACACAATTGACCGTCTACTGAACTTAGACCGCCTAAAAAACTAGAGGGCTAATGTAGATTGCCAGAGAAACAGGCTTATTACATCCAATCTTAAAACCGTTTTAGGGTGGTACTTGCTCAAGCTAAAATTTACCAATGGTCAATGTACCACAATTAGAGTTTCGAGGATGTTGAGCGAGGGCTTTGGCTCATATTTTACATCGTCATCTTGTGAAAGTGTTAATAACAAAGTAAAATGCAGAAATCCAAATCTATTTAAGCTTCTTTGTAGTGAATAACCTTTGGAATTAAGGAACTAGAAAGTCAGAGAATTGTGAATACCGATTCTTGAACCGATAATTTCGGTTCGGTTTGCAACTCTCACTTAATATCATGACACATACACACATTTTGTTTGCTTCTATTTAATTTATTTATATACAATTGATACTGGCAATAACATTAAAGTTAATAAGAGTAAATTACAATCTTGAGTTGTTTTTTTTCTTCAAGGGTTTTTCTATGGAATTAGCGTCGCAACTAAAACTAGGCAATAAATACTAAGCACAAAGGGATTTTCCAGTAATCGCTCTAGGAATTTGTATTGATAAAGCGCTTACTGGAAAACTAACCATAAAAGGGTTTACCATTTAAGAGGGAGAACTATACAAAATGCTCAAAACTTTTAGTAAACAAAGGCAGAACATTATGCATAGCTCTCGCTCATAATCAATTCACAAGTATTGCATCTATGGTTTCCCTGGAATTTCTTATGCACTGCATCAAAAATAACAAACCAAAATAGAATACAGAAGCCATAAATACAGCACTTGATCTGGAGCTTAATTAGTAATAAAAATTTAAAAAATAAATACATATTTATTAGGTTACGAGGAGATTATGTTTAGCTAAAATCTAAAATTATATTTTTGGGTTTTTCTTTCGGTTTCTAAAATCAGTCGACGCCAGTGTAAAAAAAAAATACATACAATAAAAGTATAAAACAAATACAACATTTTGGGGGAGGGGGGCTATGCTTAAGTCATAATTAAACTCGAATAAATGTTGATTTCCGGTATGTATATACTACATATGTATATATATATCTATATATAATCAAGCGTATTTAACAATTGCTTCAGTTTTGCATGGAGTTATGAGTTTTGTGTTTCAGATTCAAGATGGTTATAGAAAAATATAGATGGACAAATGCTCTTTTGCATTTGCTCAAACATTGTAATAAAACAACAAACTAATTGCTACGCTATCAATAAATACAATAAATAAGTTAGGGCTGATGCAGACAAAATGCTTTGCAACATTTGTGTTCATTTGTGGTCTATTTACAATTCTGAGTGTTTTGCTATTGCGATGCTATCTCATGCCACGGGCGATGAATCACCCTTCATGTCGCGCTCACGAAAAAATCCTCGTTCCGTTTTGCATTCGCGTATGGTAACCGTTTCCAGATTGACTGTAACATCTGTGATTACCACACGATTGGATATGTTGCACTTGGCGGGCAGCCAGAAACGTGGAGGCAAAGCCCTGGGTGACAGCGGAGTGATGGGCGGCTTTTGGTTTAAGGCCAAAGCCGAGCTTAGTTTTGGTATATTATTGTTCTCCGGCTGCGTTGCCACGGTACTGGAATCTTCCTCCTCCTCTTCAACCGGCGGATCGGCTGGTGGCGTTACGGCTGCCTCGCCTGCTGTGGCCAACGGCGTGCTTAGGATTTCGGCTTTAAGCGAGGTGACAGAGGACTCGGCTATTGCTGCTGCCGGCTGTGAATCTGGCGTTTGAGCCGGTGCAGCTGGCGGCTTGGTGGCCGGTCCATCGGGTGACGTTTTGATGGTGACACCAATTTTGCCCGATTCCTTGAGCACTTCGGCCTTGCGTTTGGTACCTATCAAAGGCTGATCCTCAGAGCTCGAAGAATTGGTGTCAGCCTCGGGCACAAAGGAGGTGTGATGCGTGGAGCTGCTGTTCGAGGAGGAACTGTGCTCCATGCGCGGCCGTTTGGCACCATCCTGATGGGCATGGTGATGATGATGATGGTGGTGGTGGGTGGTCAGCGGTGATTCCGAGCGACGATTGCTTTGGCGTTCGGACTTGATG
The DNA here is from genome assembly GCA_018904265.1 of Lordiphosa collinella. Lineage (NCBI taxonomy): Eukaryota > Metazoa > Arthropoda > Insecta > Diptera > Drosophilidae > Lordiphosa > Lordiphosa collinella. The sequence goes on along the minus strand of JAEIFV010000191.1, from coordinate 137,392 downwards.
TGATGATGATGATGGTGCGGTTTCTTTTCTTTTTTGTCCACCGGTTCAGGCACAGCAGTCGAAGAAGTGGTGGCCTGTGGGTCATCATCGCCGGTGAAGGTGTATTCATCTTCTTCTGATTCTGGTTCCGGATCCGGCTCCTTTTCCTTCTTCTTCAAGCCCCGCTTGGAGGGAGTGCCCGAGGATTTGTTGCTCTGCTCATAGATATCAATCAGGCGACGATCCAAAATGTTAACTTCGGGCTCCCAGGTATTGTAGCGTTGGTTCCAGCCCTTCCATTTGACTCGATACTCCACCGTGCCCTAAAAAATTGGGAGAGAGAGAGAATTGCAGCTTCTTAATTGATTTTTCATTATCGAAACGCAAACAAAAACAAAACACACGCATGTACACCAACACACACACACACCCGCACACACACACAAATGCGCGCAAATGGTGGTTGCTGCTGCCTGCATTAAGCAGCACGAGACAGGAGACACCTTCGCTCTGCTGAACGCAGCTGCCACCAGATGTCCTCTGTCTCAAATTTCCAAGGACATGCGACCTTGTGTTTTGTTTGCTGCGCATATTTCTTAATACAATTTCCCCAGTATGAACTCCAGCTTTTTTGTTGTTTATTTACCTTTCTAACGCGCTTCTGGATAATTTTCTCCGCTGCATAGACCAGGAAATCGTCCATATCATCTTGCACATTATCTCGCACCACTTTTCCCTTGCCGCCCGTCTTGCCCCGTCCCGTCATCGTCGCTTTTATTGTTAACAGTTGAAACTTTGCTGCTTGTTTTAAGTGAGGCTTTTGTGGTCAATTAAACTATTTTTTCTTCGTATTACGTTGTAAATAGCCTTAAATTCAGAATTTTACGGCGGCACTCTTTTTAGCTCTTCTTCTTGTTATCCCGACGCCATATTTACAATCGATAAAGCGATTGCGATGAATAGTCGATGATTTTGCAATCGATGAAATAACACTCGATAGTTACATATTAATCCTTAGGTGTGATAAATTGCAATGTGTTTTAAAAATGATTTTTGCGAATTAAATAATGTATTAATTTTACATTCGTTTAATACAAAAGAAGTCAATTCATCAATATTAGCTTAAATGCGAAATGTACGCCAGACAGTATAGTAGTTTTAAAGTTGATTATAGATGTTATTCTTTCTTGTCGTCACACACTTTATTGGGCAAGTTTGGCAGAAACTTGAATAAATAAACTTCATCAGCGTGCAAACAATCGCAGTGTAAGACTGTGAACAGTGACACAATTGCTCATCTCTAATTGCTATTGCTATGCAGCCACAACCAACAACTATCGATAATTGGCAGCACTGCAATTTTGTCATCTCTATGAGCACTTTGGATATTATTATCCATTAGTATCCAAATATTATCCATAATTATCTATTATTATCCAATTTATATTCATATATTATCCATTATTAATCAAAAATTATCCATTATTATCCAAATATTCTCCATTATTGTCCATAGTAATTGTCTAGAGCAGGGACCTGTGCTCAAAAAATTCCAACAAGTTTTGTTCTTCGATGGACAGCGAATTTTGAAGAACTATCATGCAAAAGATTCGCGGCGGTCATCTATGGATTCTTTTGAAATTTGCTCTCTTTGCCTTAAAATTATGAATTTGCTTTACTTCAAAATGTCTAAAACATATCCTTTTTTGAGCAACTTAATAACAATATGAACTTGATGTATTTGGTCTTTTTGACGTTTTTCGTTTAGATAGTTTAGATTTTAGATATGTTTTTAGATATGTTCTCAATTCCGCTACGTTTTGAAAAGTAAACCGAAGCGCAAAACGCTTATGTGTGTTAGTGAAATATGAGTGTATGCGTCACACGCACGCATTTGCGCAAATCGAGACCGAAATCAAAAAGTTTTGATTTTTTTGGGTTCTTTGCGCAATGTTTTGTGTGGTGAGTGTGCGATTTGCGCAAATTCTGCTTAGTTCGCAGCAAGTTGTTGTTGGAAAAAGAAGAAGAAGCGCTTGCTTTGAACTGAAATTTGTGCAAATTCTGGCGTAGTGTATGGGCTAAGTGCGTGTGAATTTTGCGCAAAAATTTGTGTGGTTTATGGGGGCTTAAATGTACATTTGGCAACTGTAGCAGTGTGAAATATGTCAATTACTTTTCATTTCACCGAACAGCAAGCATTACTTTTTAAAACGAAAAACGCTGCCATAGAAAAGTTAGGTTTGAAAAATAGTCTTAGTAGGCGACCTGAAAATTTATAAGAGCTTCAAGTTAGCTTCCCTCTATTTTTTTCCTGTTCAACTCGACTTCAACAAATTACTTCAAAATATTTGCCATATGTTTTCGTCAAGTGAGCCCATAGTGCGTTCCCAAAAATAAAAGTCCTAGCGCGTTGACCTGCAATCTGGTCACACTAAAAGCACAATTTCTATGAGCGGGCGTTAAATGTCCCGTTAGTCCTGTTAATTAACACGCACATCTGTCAAAGCTTGTGGCGCTAGGCGCAGTTTGGCTCTGTGTGATGAGTTGAAAGGAACTGAAGCACTGCAGAACTGAGACATTTTTTTATACAAATTGTGTGTTGGCCGAGGGGTTCGCGTGGTGGGGGCAACAGCGCGACGGGGACAAGGGGCAACAATCGTTGACATTTCTATTTTATTTATGCTGTGATAGTGAAATTACAACAACACCAAAAACAACAACAAAAGCCACGAATCAAACGCAATATTTTTCGCCGAAAAAGAGAGAGAGAGAGAGACAAGTAACCCAAAAAGAAAATCAACAAAAAAGCTTTAACCAGAACAAAAAGAAAAACACCAAGCGAAATAAATAATTTAAACCCTAGTGAAAAAAACAGCACCAATTAGAGCATAAAAACCCCAAATAATGTTAGTCAATATGTTTAGCTAGTTTCAATTTATATATAGAGAATATTTACTTAGTGGCTTCAAAACCAACACCAAGCAACAACCAATACAAAGTTCAATTTGCAAAAAAAAAACGAATCTACGTTTAGGGAATTTGTAATATTTGTAAGGCTAGCAAATATAATTAAAGTATAAAGCTTATTGCCAATAGAAAGTAATAATATCAACGCACCCCAAAACACCAAAAACCAAATTCATTCAGAAAACGTGCCATACAACCGGACGGAAGCAGAGCGGAGGCAGAGAACTCAATCAAATGTCAAAGTCATAAAGAGAGAGAGAGAGAGAAAGCTTTCAAAAGCTCAGGACATTAAACCGGACCACGCAAAGAAATCATATGTCAAAATCACGAAGGCAAGAGAGAAGGAGAGTAGTGTAAAATACCCAAAAGCGCAGGATAAAAGCTCCGCCAGAGCTTTGGCCAAGACACAACCCAAAATGACTACAACAACAGCCGCCACGGGCACCACACACCATGATGATGCCAGCAGCATGAGCGATGATGTATTCGAAGATCAGGAAACCACACAAGCCCGCATCGAAGAACTACGACGTCGACCCTTCGGCGATGGCTGTTACAATCCTCCCGCTGCGCCCCCATCCGCCTCAACAACTCAACATCATCAGAGTCAACAGAGCCTGACGAGTAGCCATCACTATCACGACGATTCCATTATGGCGCCAGTTCAAAAATCCGCCTCCGGATATCCCGGCTATCGACCCTCCCGCGAGGCTTTGCAAATGTACGCCTATGGACATGAGCACTATGATTACGAAGACTACGACGATGGCTGGCGCTCGTATCGGTACGATGAGGTGGATATGCATACGACCCAACCGACCGCCCACATACAGCCCTTCGATGATACCGTTAATCATAAGACGATACTGCTGGGTGACTCGGGCGTGGGCAAAACCTCCTTTCTGGTTAAATACAATACGGGCGAGTTCCGCTTGGGCTCCTTTTCGGCCACCGTGGGCATTGCTTTAACGGTAAGTGAACGGACAGTTTCGAATTTATCCCCTTTGCTAGCTTTAAGGTTAGTTTTGGTAACTCTGTAGCGATGCTTGCTGCATGAACACACGCCTACGCTCCATGCCCCACCCCCAGCCACCAATATTGACGCACATTCGAGTCGATTCCGCTTTGTAGCCTTGTGTGTTCACCGTACATATGTGTAAATGTGTTTGTATGTGTGTTCCCGCCTGTTGTGTGTAATTGGGCAACAGCTGTCAAGTACCGTTACTTGGCCATACACCCAGAGAAAAAACGTGAAGTGTCATTTAAATTCATCAAATTGCTAAACTTTTGGAAAGTTGAAATTGGATTTTTTTGTACTCTTTTACATTGTCCGACACTTGTACGCTGTTTAGTAGTACGCGACACGAATGCGACACGAAAAAAAAATGACCATGGTTATTAGAAGAGGTAAAAGGGTATACTAAAGTCGTGCAAATGTATGTAACAGGCAGAAGGAAGCATCTCCGAAACCATAAAGTATATATGTTCTTGATCAGCATCAACGGCCGAGTCGATATAGCTCTGTCCGTCTGTCTGTCCGTCCGCCCGTCCGTCCGTCCTACTGTATGAGCACCTAGATCTCGGAGACTAGAAGAGCTAAATTTTGTATGTAGACTCCTATTGTCTGTACGCAGATCAAGTTTATTTCAAATTTTTTCCACACCCCCGAAATAAAAAATGTTGAATAACTCCACCAATTTTAAAGATATCAAACTCATAGGGGGATGTGCCCAATTTCTACTATCTCTGAAATTTTCATAAAGATCGGATAATAAATGGCCGAGCTATAAAGGTTATAAAAAGCGTTGAATACTTTTCTGCGCCGTAAGCGCTGTTTGCTAACATAATGTTGCAATGATCACATTAATGTTAATGCTCTGTTAATTAACATAAGGGAAGGCTTTTGAACATTACTTTAACGTACGCTCTCGTTTTTATATGGATACTGCTGTGGGTGTTAATCTTCTTGAGATTCTTTCCACTGATATCCGATCCTACAATATTTTCTAAGATTTCCTTTTCAGTCATGGATGTCCGAAAATCTTTAATTAGGCCTGTTCCAATTTCCGAACGATTTAAAAAAGTAAAAACGAAACGAAAACCAACGTTTTACTATTTGCTGTTCCCAATTCTGAACGATTTGGTTACTTTTTGACTTTTCGAACTCGGTTTGGAAACAGCTGCACTCAAACTGTGAGCTACAAAGAGTACTCAAGAATATCGGGTGTGTCCTAGAAATCTCTAGAGTTTTTGTGTCTTCGGTTGGCTTGCAAATCGCTCGGAAAATCCGTCGGTGTCCCAGAACTTCGATAGATTTAATTTTCTAATTCGAAAATCTAGTTAGAAGGTGTGTGTATCAAACAGCTAAAATATACTTTTGAAATGACCCACCGTACGCTGTAGAGCAGGTCGCGTATGGCATCACCTCATACTTGGTTTCTTCCTAACACCCCCAAAATCTATAGGTATGGCCCAAAAACCGCTTTTTCCAAGGCTATTAACAATCAGACAGTCCATGCGCGAGTTATTTCAATTTAAATGAGTAAACAAGTAAAAAAGCCGGTCAAGCCCGACTATAATATACTCTGTAAAATTCATTAGAGAACCGGAACAAAACCGAAACGTTGGTACCGTTACGGTTTCGGGTTTTTTACCTTTGCAGAGCGCATCGTAATTTTGGTCAGATGTTTGTAACGCGGAGAACGAGTCATTTAAGAACCAGCTGAAGTGACCACAACCATACTTCAAGTCAACTATCTATTTTTTTGTGATTTTTGGATACACTGCAAGTTAGAAATATCTAAAAATACGACTTCTCAAGCGAAATCGTTCGTTCAGGAAATAAAGGGTGATTTTTTAAGAGCTATACATAAAATTCAGAAAAAATGCATGAAATCTTTTTTTGAATCGATAGTACGGTTCATATAATTTAATATTTGAAGATTATTTCATGCAAATGTTGACCGTGACTGCGCCTCAAATGGTCCATCCGCTTAGTCCAATTTTGGCATACTCTTTCCAACATTTCGGCCGGTATCTGACGAATAAATGCTTCAATGTTGTCTTCCAATGCGTCAATTGAAGCGGGCTTGTCTGTATAGACATGAGCTTTAACATAGCCCCACAAAAAATAGTCTAAAGGCGTTAAATCGCACGATCTAGGCGGCCAATTGACCGGTCCCGATCGTGAAGTAAAATGTTCACCGAACTCGCCTCTCAATAAGTCCATTGTTGCGCGTGCTGTGTGGCAAGTGGAACCGTCTTGTTAAAACCACATGTCATGCAAGTCAAGCTTTTGCATTTTGGGCAAAAAAAGTTGGATATCATCTCACGGTAGCGCTCACCATTCACAGTTACGTTACGATTCGCATCATCTTTGACGAAGTACGGTCCAATGATGCCACCAGCCCATAAACCGCACCAAACTGTGACTTTTTCTGGATGCATTGGTAGCTCTTGCAATGCTTCTGGCTGATATTCACTCCAAAATCGACAATTCTGCTTATTTACGTACCCATTGAGCCAAAAATGAGCTTCGTCGCTGAACACAATTTTTCGGTAAAAAAGTGGATCTTCGGCCAACTTTCCAAGAGCCCATTCACCAAAAATTCTACGTTGCGGTAGGTCGTTCGGCTTCAATTCTTGCACCAGCTGTATTTTGAAAGGCTTCACACCTAAATCCTTCCGCAAAATTTTCCACGTTGTTGATTAACAGAGGCCCAATTGCTGCGAACGGCGACGAATCGATAATTGATGGTCATCATTAACACTGGCCGATACAGGTGCGATATTTTCTTCAGTTCGCACTCTACGTAAGCGTGTTGGTGGTTTAATGTCCAACAATGTAAATTTGGTGCGAAATTTAGTCACAATAGCCCGAATAGCCGCTTCATTGGGTCGATTAAACTGACCATTAAATGGAAGAAGCGCGCGATGAACTTTCTTAACAGAGCACGCATTTTGATAATAAAATTCAATAATTTGCAAGCGTTGTTCGTTTGTAAGACGATTCATGGTTAAATTATAGACCAAACTGTAGATATTTGACAGTGAAACAAAACACGAAACGTGCTGTTTAAACCAGTGTTGCCAAAAAGATAATAGCTAAAAAATCACCCTTTACATTGTATATCTCATGTTATTGATATTTTTTTTGGAAACTGACCTTTACTTTTTAGACAAATTTTTCAATCTGTTTTTAATATCTTGGTGAGACGGTCCAAAGTCCTTTATTTTATCAGCCATTTCCTTGTAGATGTGAATGTTTTTCCTTAGTTCCCTAAGTCTATCCATGTTTTCCTCCAACAGCTCCAGGAGTGTGTATGTGGCACCAGATGTCCACACAAATTTCTTGTCTAATACTACAATGGTTTCAAATTTAGATTTATAAATACTTCAAGACACTTTCTTACCTTTATTTTGATCCGAATGCATGAGTTCTTGCTGATGAAAATGGCTAGCTTTTTATTTATAATTGCCCGCAAAAGATTTACAGATGATTATTATTGTGCTAGTGACGATAGTTGAGCACGATAGGCAGAAATGAGCAACACTTAACGAGTATAGCGACAATACTTATCGAGTATAACGAATAAACGCACATGCATCCAAACGAAACTCAACTTTTTGTCACCACTAGGGCCCTATATTATTTGTATGGGGAAAAAACTGCTTGTTGCCACTTAACGCAAAACGCATAATGCAGTCCTAGTGTAAATAGCCTATATATCAAGTTTTTTTACGACTTTTGAATTTCGACAAAATTCACAAACTGAGTGTACATCACTTGCTTTGCTTAGAATTTCACTTCAGGAGTCTCAGACTCCACAAACTGCCCTCGTAATCAGTGGACAATTTCATTGCTTTAAAACCTTGACAATTTTTAACACAAAGTTCAGTTACACTGGGACTATTTACGTAAGTTTATCTGCAAATTATTTCAGCAAACAACAACATACTACACCCACGTATATGAGAGTGCTTAAGCCCACACACACACATTTTTTCTTCGTGTGTTTGCCTGGCTAAATGGCCAACAGTTGTATTGTTTGATAGTCATTAGAGATTTCCTATTTTTGGACGGGCATAAAGCTCTGTCATTGATTTCGTGAAACGGTTGTAACCATAAATGTGTGGGAGGGGAAACGTTGTTATTTGGGTGTCTCGTGTCTTTTTTGTTGACAAATATTTGTTGAGTTACCAAAATGCTTTCAGTTGCCCCGCGAAGTATGCAGCGAAAGTTTAGCACGCACACAACCTGTTGCTGGCTTTCACTTTCGCTTTACACACACACACACATGCGCCCTCACACATACGACTCGAATACCTACCGCCACCAATGAAGTTCAAGTGCAACAGTTCTATTTGCCTCGAGTGCTCAAACACAGTATCCCTCCAGCCACCCTTGCCCTTGCCCCCCTTTTTTAAAGTTGGCGCGTGCTCAACTTTGCCTCGTCTCGGTACACCTGCGACCCCCGCGTCACATTTCTAGGCCAGGGCTGCTGCTGTTAATTCAAAGCCAAAATAACCGAAGCCACACGAACACAACTCGGCGAAGGACACAACTCTGTGGCTGCTGGGTCCTGGCTTCTGGCTGCTGCCAGCTGCCTGTCTCCTTTCAGTTTAGTTCTGTGTGCTGCTGCTAACGCTTCGTTAAGTAACGCGTGCGCATCCACTCCGTCAGTTTGAAAGTTCTGTTAGTGATTTTTGAAGCGGCTGTCCAAAAATACTTTCGTTCGACCAAAACCGTAAAAAGACATTCCGTTTAATTGTTTGACCAATTGGTGTGGTTGGTTGCCAGTGCGCGCGCTCTAAATGCCTTAAAAGACTCTTGGGGGCTATATTGCATTTACTGTTGCATTTGAGCGCGCAAACTGCAACAGTTTTTCAGCTATTTTTGGTGCTCGCATGTGTGAATGTGTGCTGCTATTTACCTGTGTGTGTGTGTGTGTCTGGGTAAATTGACTAGGTCCTGCGCGAGTTTAAAAATAAATTAAAGCAATTTATGAGAGGGAAAATTGATTTTCTAATTGAATGCAAGCCAAAAAAAAAAATTTTTTGTTTAAGTTGGAAAACTTGGAAAAAATGCAAATTTCAAAACTGTTTAAAAGTGTTTCTATTTATGTAGAGTTAGACGTTTTGTAAAGTTTTCTAAACTATAAAAAAAAAATTTACAAAATATTTATGTAAGTAGCAATGTCAGATGAAAATTCTTGATCCAATAGCAATCCAAGAGAGATCCAAGAATGAACAATGAGTTTCTCCAATTTTAATTGTTCTCTTCGATCAGTTTCTTCTAGGCCTATAAAATCCATAATGATTAAAAAAGGTAATAAAGAATATAAAATTTAATTTTTGAAATGGTGTTGCGTTTCTAACATCTCATTTTTCACTCATTTTGAAAAATGTTGGTAAAATGTGGATCTTGTTTTATTCTGATTCTGTAGGGTTCCTAAAACTCCTATACTGAAGAAAGTACCCAAATCCATCTAGCTTTTACGTTTTCAAAAAAAAAAAATAGGGGAAAGTTAACTTTGGCTCTGCCGAAATTTTGTATACCCTTGCAGCTTCCATTGAAAACAAAAAGTTTTTCTAACTAAGACTACTTTTTGGACCTTACTTTTCTATGGGATCTATACGATATAGATGTCTGATTTCGACCAAACTTGGTTAAATCATGGAAAAGCATAATACACTGTTAATTACGAAATTTGGAGGCGATCCCATTCAAAACTAAAAAGTTTTTCTCACTAGAACTTATTTTTCGACCGATCATTCATACTGCAGCTATATGCTATAGTCATCCGATTTTGATAAGACTTTGTAGAAATGTGTTAAAGTATATAAAATAAGAATATGCCAATAAAAAGGACGTTTTCATCAAAAACAAAAAAGCTTTTCTCACTAGAACTAGTTTTTCGACCGATCGTTCCTATGGGAGCCGTATTATAGTCATCCGACACTTTGTAGAATTGTAAAAGTAATATAAAATGAGTGTAGCCAAGACAAGGACGTTTTCATTAAAAACAAAAAGTTTTTCTCTCAAAAACTAGTTTTTCGACCGATCGTTCCTATGGAAGCTATATGTTATAGTCATCCGATTTCGACCAACCTTTGTTGAATTGTGTAAAAGTATATAAAATAAGTGTATGCCAATGATAAAGACGTTTTCATTAAAGACAAAAAAGTTTTTCTCACTAGAGCTAGTTTTTCGACCGATCGTTCCTATGGCAGCTATATGCTATAGTCATCCGATCCGGCCGGTTACGACAAATGTGCAGCGTATATGTACCAGAAGACTTCGTGCAAATTTTGGTGGTTCCAAAGTTCCAAAATTTTTTGGTTCCAAAGTTCTAACTACAAAGAAGTCGACGCACATTTAATAAGAAATTAAGAGAAAATATGTAAATTTTGAAAATTTTATTAATGTTTTTATTGTATCCAAATGCTAGACATTGTATTGTAAAAATTTCGGTATAATTCATTTTTGAATTTCTCTCCTGAAAACCTCGTCGATGAGATCATTCTCAGCATGGAGCATGGATAACGATTTCACCAGGAGATGAATATTTTGGAATTCCGCTATCAAGGATATCGGAATAAGGCCATGTTGGGTGACTTTTGTTGGTTTCTCACTCGAGAAGAAAACTGTACACACAAATGGCGGAGCAAATTTGTTTGAACGGTAAAACTGAAATTGAAATTGTTCATTTTTTAGATAAATGCTAATAACTTCTACAATTTCCAAACGATTTTGATAAATGAACACTTTTTTAATTTGTTATATATTAGTTTACATCATCCAAAAGAGAAAGAAATTTTTAAGAATTTTTTGTTGGTTAAGATAACGGTGTAATTAACGGGTTTTAAAATTTTTCGATAAAATTGAAACGAAATGATCGATATCTTTGTATATGGCATCCACACTACAAGTATGACAATAAAACAACGTATGAATGATTAAAAGATCATTTTATTAGCTTTAAATTGGTATATGTAACTTATTCATATTGTAACTTATTCATATTCATAAGTTGATAGTTGAGATATTTGTAATTAAGTGAGAAGACCTTTTTAAAAAATGCAAAAAACGATAATTTGGGATTATCTCGAAATCTGTTCTACTTAAAATTTGATTAACTCCAGATTCGGATTCAGCGCGTGACTTTACATAAGAAATGACATCAAATTGAAGAGGATGAAAAATGCTTTAAACTATACTCATCCGATTTTGTCAAGACTTTGTAGAACTATGTAAAATTATATGAAATAAGTGTATGCCAATCAATGATAAGGACTTTTCCATTGAAAAATTTTTCTCTCTAGAACTAGTTTTTCGACCGACCGTTCCTATGACAGCTATAGTCATCGGATTTTGAGAAAACTTTGTAGAATTGTGTGAAAGCATAACAAATACACAAATGCCAGTTTTTCTAACTAAGACTAGTTTTCAGACTATACTTTTCTATGACAGCTATACTATATAGATGTCCGATTTCGACCAAATTTGGTGGAATCATGGGAAAGCATAGCAAACTAAGAAATACAAAGTTTGGAGACGTTTCCATTGGAAACAAAAAAGTTTTTCCCACCAAATCTAGAGACCAATGAAAGGAAAGCGTTTTGCCACAATTGATGAGATCAAGTCAGATTCGAAGAACGAGCTGATGGCCATACCGAAAAGTGCATTTCAGAAGTGCTTCGGGGTTTGAAAATAGCGTTGGCACAAGTATATTATATCCGAGGGCGATTACTTTGAAGGGGACAAAATGGATATTGATGAATAAATAAGTACTTTTCAAAAAATTCCAAATTCACCTTTTCCTTTGAACACACCTCGTATGCAATTGTTATACCCGTTTCTCGTGGAGTAAAAAGGGTATACTAAAGTCGTGCAAATGTATGTAACAGGCAGAAGGAAGTATCTCCGAACCCATAAAGTATTTATATTTTTGATCAGCATCAACAGCCGAGTCGATCTAGCCCTGTCCATCCGCCTGTATGAGCTAATAGACCTCGGAGACTAAATGAGCTAGAGCAACCAAATTTTGTATGTAGACTCCTATTGTTTGTACGCAGATCAAGTTTACTTTAAATCTTTGCCACACACCAGAGACCTGCAGCAAGCCTCTAATGTTCGTAACACTCGTGCGTTTACTTGGCTTGGTTGGACTCGTCGCCTTGGTTCGACACACTCGAAATGATCGCAAGCACATTGAGTCAGAACGAGTAAGCTGTTTGCAAGCTTTTCATAACAGGAGTCAAAATAAGCCTTTTCCACACTCTACTCTTGTTTACTCGTACGCCCAACGGAATTTACTTGTACGTACTCTGCTGGCTGACGGCGAGCTTCGACAAGCCTCTTATGCAATTGTTGTTGTCTTTTGAAAACTTCAAACAACAACATGCCACAAGAAGGAAAGAGAAAGCGTATGCAAAATACAAATGCAAAAAATAGGCCATCATGCTATCTCTTTTGCTCTCACAAATTGTTGTTTTTTCTGTGCTTGTGATCTTTGACTTTGGAAACAAGTACTCTCGGTGATTCGCGGCCGAAGCTAGGAGTAACTGCTAATATTTGTACCGAACGAACTTTACTCATGACGGCTCGCATCAGAGCTTCGATTTTGTAACAAGGGGCTTTGCGTCGACTCGCGGCCGAAGCGCTGAGTCAACTTGAGTATGAGTAATACTCGAGTCAGACAAGCCTTGAGCGCTGAGCGATTTTACTCCTGGCGGCTTGCTGCAGTTCTGTGCCACACAATAGCTCCTTCAATTTTGCACAGCCGTGTATGTGCCTATTATCTACAATCTCTGAAATTTTCATAAAGATCGGATAATAAATGGCAGATTAATAAAGGTTATAAAAACGTGGCTTACTTTTCTGCGCCGCATGCGCTGTTTGCTAACATAATGTTGCAATGTTCACATTAATGTTAATGCTCTGTAAATTAACATAAGGGAAGGCTATTAAGCATTACTTCGCCTGAGTAACGGGTATATCGAAGTCGGGCAGCTCAGACTTCAACTTACGCACTCGTTTCTATAAAAATAAGTGTGTGCACTGCCATAAGAAAAGTTTGGGCATCTCTGTTGTAGAATCTTCTTTTTGACAAAAGCCGCGTGCCTCATTCTACTTGTCTTGTGTTGCAACGCAAACTGACAAACTCAAACTCTTTCAACTGACAAATTTACCTTTTAAATTCCCCAAAAAGCATGCTAAATCCGCTTAGCTCACATTTCAATAAGATTTTAAGAATCAAATTAGGTACAAATCAAAAATATCTGCACAATTATGTATATGTATGAATGCATACCCAGCTGCTTGTTGATTTACGATTTGTCTCAGTTTCTTTCATTTGTTTTAGTTGCTGTTGGTGCTTTTTGTTTACTCGCAAATGCGCATTAATTATGTTAGAGGCAATAATATGCGCATCAATTAAAGCCATTCAAATGTTCAAGATCAAAGCGGTAGCTGGTCCAACTACTCGCCTGTGCTGACACTGTAAGCTGCGATTCCAGAAACTTTTTTTAAGCTGCTTGTCGTTTTTGAAGGCTACTGCGAAGTAGAGAGGGGGCGACTTAAAGTTCCATCAATGCTTGCATCGATTTTTGCAATTAAAATCATTTACGCAATTTTGAGAACTGAAATATCTGTCAGAACATCAAAGCAGGGACCAACGATTTGAAACCGGAGCAGGGTGTGGAGAGCCACAGGTGTCCCGTTACTGAAATTTCGAAAGAAGCAGGAAGATGCTGATAAAGCAATTTAAGCCGATTACTAGCATAAATCCACCTCAGTGGGAGTATGGGGGGAAAGGGGACTTTGAGTAACTGCGTTGACAAGTTTTGAGTTTTTTTTTTGACGCGGAAAGGTTTGCCTTTGTCAATTGGCTTTGTCATCGACTGGATGTTTCCGGTTTAAATCAGCACGCCCACACGAACATTGTTAACCAGTTGTTGATGAGTGGGTGGACATTTCCTTAAAGCTGTCCATGCAATCAGAAAACTATTGTCTGGCATGGCTGTCTGCCACATTTTAGTTGCCTGATTGAGCGCATGATTGAGTGTGTGTGCGTGTGTGAGTGAGCGCCTTCTATATCCTGCGTGGGCATTATCCCTGTGCATTGGAGTGTAATGCGGCCCATTTGCTTTATATAATTATTTACTGGCCCAGACACATGACAATTTCAATGGCTCTCTCTTAACTTATGAAAGCAAAAGGGGCAAACAGTTATACTTAAAGAAAATACCAAAAAAAAAAATTCACCTTAACTTTTGACTTTGAACAATTTTCGTGTACTTCGTAAGAAATATTTTCCATTGGCGCTTGTGTTGTCCCCAGCAGCAAAAGCAGCGACGGCAACCCAATTAAAAAACTTTTTGTTATCTTCATTCTTCATTTTAAGTTGATTAAAGTCAATTGGTAGAATGCTTTTCGAAAGGTTTCTTTTAGGGATCAACACCTACAAAATAAATTGAAATTCCAAATATAGGTGAGCCCAGAAAGGGTAAAGTTTTGGAATATCATTTGAAAGCATTTGCATAAAGTTAAAGAGAACTGACAAACAGTTTTGTTTAATGGAAATTGTAATTTAGGAAAGACACTTAAAATATGTTTTTTTTAAGAAGGGTTGAAATGATTTGATTATACAAAACACACAGATATAACTACGATGAACTACAAGTTAGAGCTTGAATATATATTTTATCATAGATTAGCCTGTCCTTTAAATATTTAAATAATCAAATAACAATCAAGTGTTTAATGTTTTAATTAACCATTTTTGTGCTTTCTTAAATCCAAACCAGCTTACTTTCGGTTACTTCCCAGAAATTTCCTAAAAATGTAATGTAATTTGTTGCCGTGTTTTTTTTAACAAATTGCCCCTGGCTTTTTTTTAACAAGTTTCCTGTGTGCTATCTGATTACAAATTGAGTCTTCTGCGTTGTTGTCCACTTCCTTTCACCGAATGGACAACGACAGATTCATGGCTTTAAACCAGTGAAAAGTAGTAAACATTTGCCCAGACATTGACCTGCATTTAAAGACATCGTCTCGACTCGGTAGGGATAAGAAACGTTTAATAAAAAAAAACACGTTGACATGTGGGATGGCAAAGGTAAATCGACAGGAGGCAGACAGGCGTGTAAGGCGTGTACAATGGTCGAGCAATTTCGCACGAGTGTACGGGTGTCGCCGCGTTGTCTGCACAAAAGAAAGTGAACTCTTCCCGCCCCCCTTTAAGTAAAGGTTTTCGCAAAAGGTTTAGTCTGGAAATTGAAAATTGTATGAGCATATTGATAGAAATTGATGTTGGCCAATTTGTTTGCCAGTAAATCAAATTAATGCTTTGCCTGGGAAGGGGAATGACAAGCAAGTAAATGTTATTGCTCTCAAGAAAAAGAAAAGAAAAATTGGTCTTAAAGGGATATTCGCCTTTGATGTGTTTCAATAAATAACGTATTTCCCTTATAAACATAAATGCTATCGAAATAAAGAAAGAGAAGTTTAAGTACCTACTTTAAAAAAAACTTTTTTTTGCTTAGAGTTTTTCCTTGAATTGATTACCATGTTTACCAAACAAATCATGATAAATAGCCTTCAAAGTATGCTTTGTAAATGAATACGATTAATTTAGGGAACTATTTATATAGGTAAATTATGGATGACGCTATAATCACTAATTAATTATAATTAATTATGCATGTTAAGGAATGCAAAGTATATTAGACGGGCACTTATCATGTTATTTTTTGTGTACTCACAGGGTTTTTGTTAACTTTACTTCTAACCGACCGAAGGAAAACTTAAATCTTATGGTTGTTTCAATAACACAAGCGATTAACATAATGTTAAACAAACTATTCGTGGATGTTCAAGAAATCACTATCATTTCGAATTTAATCTGTTTGCCTTTATATATGAAGTGACTCAAACAAGCCCGGTTACTAGATTAGATGAAAAATTTGAGCTGACCGGTCAAAGCCAAGTAGATTCAATGGGTGACATGACAAAACGCCCACGAACAAAAGGCCCATATCAAAATTAATCGTAGTAAGCATCGAAACTATATTCAAAGTGTTATGGGCCTTATGTCCACATTAAATTCGGACATAAAGCCCACATTTAATCGGACTTTTCGGCCAGTTTAATTTGAGGTCCTGCTGGGTGAACACGAAATGTGTGCCTTTAGCAAATCAAAAAAGAGAACCAACTTTTAAGAGAACGTGCAAGCCGAGCGATGTCGCTAAATCGCCTGGCGGACGCACGACATTTCTTGAACAGTCTCTGGTAATCTGGCCGATTGAGCCATCTAAACTGTCTATTTTCCGAAAATTAGAAGCACACAAGCCAATAGATTGAAAGGTGAGCTCGCTCGGCTATGCCCTTCGGGCTGAGTGCGGATCTACGGCGCTTACGGTTATCCCTTACAGACTGTGGGTTAACGAATATACCAAAGCCGATGGCTGTCTAAAATCGCGTAGCGGATAGCTGACATATAGTGCACAAACTCTGGTAAAGCTGTGCGGATCGACCAGACCGATGGTTACCCTAACCTAGTGGCCGTCACGTCGCAACCAACTGGGCATAGGCAAGCTCTCAAAAGCAGTCGGCTCACAGCAGAATAAGCTTCGCTGCGTGTTCGGCTCTTCTTTTACTGCTTCGCGATTGAATCAGTTTTTGCGCTGCGCTCACACACGCCAATGCCAAAATGGGATTGTGCTTTTTGCCGGCACTTGCCCTTGCATGCATACCAAATCTTGCATAAAATTCCGAGCGTTTAATGTCATTTAAATTTGAATACGGACCTTACGCCCATGGGCTTAATGTCCGGACATAAGGCCCAGGAAATTTGTGAGTTATATTTCAAAGTAATGATTGGCCTTATGTCCGGAGGCCTTTTCATGTCACCGATTTAATCTACAGTGAGAAAAAAATTAATTGAAAACGAAGATTATAGTCCCGAAACCAAGACAAAACGGTGTCAAAGGTGCACAGAGACTAAAAAATCTCAGCCCAAGATCATAATCCCAATTTAAGAGTACTGTATACCTTCAGCAAAATGATTTTTCGAATATTTTTTTGTCTTAAATAATGTGTTATTGATTTAATAACATCCCCTGAAAAATTCAAATAAAAAAACAGGGGAAAGTTAACTTCGGCTCGGCCGAAGTTTGGTATACCCTTGCAGCCTCCATTTTTTCTAACAAAGACTTCTTTTCGGACCTTATTTTTCTATGGAAGCTATACTAGATAGATGTCCGATTTCCACCAAACTTAGTGGAATCATGGAAAAGCATAACAAACCAATAATTACGAAACTTGGAGGCGATCACATTTAAGACAAAAAAGTTTATCTGACTAGAACTTCTTTTTTGACCGTTCATTCGTACTGCAGCTATATGCTATAGTCATCCGACTTTGACAAAACCTTTGTAGAATTGTGTAAATGTATATAAAATAGTATATGCCAATGATAAGGACGTTTCCATTGAAAACAAAAAAGTTTTTCTCACTAAAACTAGTTTTTCGAGCGATCGTTCCTATGACAGCTATATGCTATAGTCATCCGATATTGACCAAAATTTGTAGAATTATGTGAAAGCATTCCACATAAATAAATGCCAAGTTTTAGGACATTTTCATTGAAAACATAAAAGTTTTTCTAACTAAGACCACTTATCAGACTCTACTTTTCTAAGACAGCTAGTTATGGGCAGCACCGGTCACAACGGTGATGGGCAGCACTTCACAGGTACAGAGAATACTATAGTCGGGCTTGATCGGCTTTCTTTCTGGCTATACCATGTTCTCATTAACAATTTGAAAAGGGGATCATGAAACTGTGCAAATGTATGTAACATGAAGAACGAAACATTTCCGACCCCTTAAAGTATATACTTATATTCTTAATCAGCGTCAAAAGCACAGTCGATATAGCCATGTCCATCTGTCCGTATGTCTATCTCTCCGTCTGTCGTTATGAACGCGTCGATCTCAGAGCCTATAAGGAATAGAGCCAAGTCAGGTTTGTCATAGATTTGGAAAATTTCCCTCCCTACACCCTTTAGCCGCAAAAAACTGTCAAAGTCACAAATGTTAAGTTAGGGCCTCGTAACTTTATATTAAGAAAAGTTCAAAAAGTTCAATAAGATCGGACCAAAAACACCAAAGTTATACACGAAACAACTTTGCTTCATCAGCTGACAAAACATATAAAACCAAGGGAACAGGGTATATATATAGTATAATAGCAGACCTATTTTTGTCCCCCGTAGAGCATTTAAACCGTATCTTACAAACATCGGCTCAAAGCAAACATTAACTCTTATGCCCCTCCAGCGGTTAAAAATAATGTCTCACCTGACTGGTGGTGGACTTTTGAGAATTAGAGCTTACAAACCCCATTTGATAAAGATCGATAAAAAAAAAGGATTGGCCTTGAACACACAGTTTGGGACATTTTTAAGCAACTCTCCTATAATTCCTCAAAGTTTCATAGCAATCGGATGAACGATATTATTTTTAAAATTTCACGAAACCAAAATTAAGAATTTTGCAAATATCGCGGTTTTTGGACCATTTTCCGCCCATTTCTTCAACTTTCTAACCTTCCCGGGCAAGCGTCCAAACCATCCACAAAGTTTCGCCCATATCAAAAATTTTGCAACTATCGCGGTTTATAGAACATTTCTCGCCCATTTCTTCAACTTAAAATCCGTCCCGGGCAAGCGCCCACCATTCCTCAAAGTTTCATCGAAATCAAAAATTTTGCAAATATCGCGGTTTTTGCCATTTCTCGCCCATTTCTTCAACTTAGAAACCTTTTCGGGCAAGCTTCCACCATTCCACAATGATTCTCCGAAATTAAGAATATTGCAAATATCTCGGTTTTAAGACCATTTCTCGTCCATTTCTTTAACTTAGAAATATTCCTGGGCATGAGTCCAACCAATACCCAAAGTTTCATTGCAATCGGATGACTTTTTGACTTACTTGTTACTTCTTTCTCTCCTTCTTTTTCTTCACCTTCCTTCCTCCTTTAGAAACGAATTTGGCCACTCGCACTGCCATCTATCATCGGCATCTACCATCGCCCAACGCCATTTACATACACAATTGCGGGCGAAGTCCTCATTTCGCGACAGAATTTTCCAAAACCAGATCTTAGTACTCACTTTCAGCTACTGTAAAAATTCTACTGTAAAAAATTCAGCTTCCTATCTCTTATGGATATTTTACAGGTACAGATCCGGTTTCGAACCGGTTCAAAAATGGTTCGGAGGCATATCTCAAAAGCTATTTAAGCAAAGAAGTTGAAATTTGGTTTGTAGGTTGAAAATATGGAGTTGAATATTTAACTGGTTCTGAACCGGTTTCCAAAGTGGTACATAGCCATTTCTCAGAAGCAATTCATGAATCGAACTTGAAATTTGGTATGAAGGTTGGTATTATGAGGTTGGAAACTTGAAAGGTTCAAAACCGGTTCAAAAGTGGTTCATAGCCATGTTTCAGAAGCTATTCAAGCACAGAAATTGGAATTATGTAGGCAGGTATTATGGGTTTGGATATTTTAATGGTTCAGAACCGGTTTCGAACCGGTTCAAGAGTGGTTCAGAGCCATATCTCAGGAATTGGATGTTTCGCAACCGAGACTGGTTGATTCATATTTGGTCTGTGGGTTAAAAATGTGTAGTTGGATATTTTGCTGGTACAGAACCGGTTTCGAAGCTGTTCAAAAATGGAACAGGTTCAAATGTGGTTTTGAGCCATATCTCAGAAGTTATTTAAGCTAGGAACCTACAATTTGAAATGAAATGAAGTTAAACATTCTTCAAGCGTCGAACCATCCAATTGAATCATTATAAAAATGGTTCAGCTCCAAACCTTTTGATTGGAAAAGTGGTCTGAAGGCTTATAATGTGAGTGTTAGACGTTTACCAAATTTCAAAATTTACTTAAACTTTAAATATGGAAATGTGAAGTTTGATATTTTCACAATTTAAGAGTTTCGAACAAGGTTTGAACAAGGTTGGACGAGTTCAAATGTTAATGTCGATTTGAAACTTTTAAAACATAATTTCATAAAGCTAAGGACCCGGGCGACGCCGGCTAGTAGCTTTATAAAACAATGTTCTTACGCAGAAATGAATCTAGGTCTTCAAGTTGAATGGCCAATTTCTGTTCATTTGTTCCAAAAGGTTCCCTTCTCTTCCCTTCTCTCTGCAAGTTCCTCATCGAAAAATGCTAAGGCAACGAGTTCTTTAGAAAAATACCATAGTTGGTTAAGCAATTTTTCGCAGTAATTGTGAACAATGTCGGCGGACTTATAGTCTTTCATCTGCTTTAAAAAATTGAAGTAAAGTGAAGGTGCCTTCACTGCTAATTCATTTTGGTACCAGAAATTAAGAAAGTAGCAGTTTTCTTTCAGCACTTCTCGTTCTTCTTTCGAAATATCATTGCGATTGTGTTGTAATGCCAACTGTATTTCTGTACAGTGCGGTTTAAGCTGTCCCCTAATGATTTTTTATTGACCCTCATTTCATGGAATAGGACCGCCAATGCATCCTTTCTTGAAAACCTGCCATCTACTGATTTTATGTTTGACCGCAATGTAAGTGGGTTTTAGTTCTTTAATATTCTCCAATTTTTCTTTGAAATAAATATTACAAAATTCCAAAAAAAAGGTTTGGCATATCAAAGGCTACTTTGTTGAATAGGTAAAGTGGAAAAGCGGAAATGGAAAATGGGAAAAGGGAAATTGGGAAATTTTATGTAGAAACTTTAAAGACTTTGCGGCACCATTTAGTCTTAATATATCGAATTTTGGTTTTCCATTACGGGAACGAGAAAATATTGCGTATTTCTTGAGATTTGAGCACCAAAAACATTTCCAATTTTAAAATTTCCATGGCCATGGTATGGAGAACAAAGTTCCATTTTCTGGAAACACAAATTTAACACATTTTGTGGTTGCTAATAGGCACTGAGTTAATCATGGGCCTGCACAGTTTGGCCTCTCATTAGAGCAAAATGTAGTTGGTTGTTATGTTTGCTTGCGGTTTGCATTGCCAACTGTTGATTTACAGGCAGCAAGGTCCCGCCTCCTTTTTGGGTGGGACAGGAGGGTTGTGTCAGAAACAGTTTTGTGGCGTGTTCCCTGAAGCATTTTACGGATTTGGTTTTCGCTTCGTGCGAAGGTCTTGGTAATTAAATTCATTTTGCACCTGTCCGTTCCCTTTTTTTTTTCTTATTTTGCGACAAAGAAAAAATTTGAATTTTAATTTGTTTTTCAACTGGTCGAAAGTAAATGACAATTTTCAGCTGGATTCCTTGAGAAGCGTGTGAATGAGCAAAGTTGCTGTTAACTTTAAGTTGGATGCTGATGATGAAGTTGAGTTGTGAATGTGTATTGATTTTCTGAGCGAGTGCTGAAAATAGAATGAAGCCAATCAAAATTGATCAATCACCTGACACACACAGAGCAAACGGAAATCGCGGTCTCAAAGATGCGTCGTCAGCAAACTCGCTATCGTAGCGATTCGATTGCCAGCCCTTCGGGGGTAAGGAAACCCTCTCTAACGGCCACCGCTTCACCCTCCATGTCGTTGGCCTCGTCCACGCGTCGCGAATCCCTGGTGAAACCCACCTGGCAGCATATTACCCCCGGCCAGTTGCCACCAAAAACTTTGGACAAAATCAATGGCATCAACTCCGATGATTCTGATGACGATGGCTATCCTAAACGTCGCCCCAGTGTGATTGTACATCAGCGTCAGCAGTCCATATCACAGCAGCCATTGCTATTGGATTATATGACGCCGTCAGCTCTATATCGGGAACAGAGCCAACAATCGCATCATCAGTCAGGAGGCAATGGTTTCATGGCACGTCTGAGCAGTGTTCGTTTGAATGGAGCCGCTGAGCAGCTGCCACTATTGGATACTGGTGGAAAAGGAGGAGGAGGAGCAAATGGAAGTGGTGCAGCAGCTTTGGCTGTACGTTCGCCTCCAGCTCCTGGTCCTGGTGCTGACGGAGCTGGTGCCACTCTATGCAAAAATGCTGGGCGCGCATTCATACGCATGATTTCAACGAACAATAGCCAGGATGAGGATGAGGAATATGATATTATGGGAAAGGTGATAGTTAATTATAAAGTTTTAAATTTATACAAATACTTTTCAGGGAACGTGAAAAAGAAGCTTTGGGGCTGTTTTAGGAAGAAAAAATTATTACCCATAATTTCACACACCCAATCCCTTTTCTTTATTCAAAGAAATTTCGATTTGCATTCACAATAGCGTGGAATATGTATTTTTTTATTTTGCCGCAGTTCAAGAGTCTGACAAATCGTATTCTCCAAACACTTTCACCTAAAGCTGATGAACCCAGGCCGCAATTTGATTTATGTATTATACCTTTTTATTTGCCTGCCTTTGTCTGAGTTGGCTTTTTTACGACTTTGCGTTTTTTTTTTTGCCCTTCCCCTTCCAATGACAACTTTTGGGCTGATTTACAATGTGATTTACATAAGCAGGGCGAAAAATAAAGTCATAAAATTCAATAAAGTGCAGAGTGACAAAGGAAATTAAATGGCCAAAGAACTTCTTGACAATGCCGACACAAAACAAAGTGTGTAGTCTACTTTTAAGAGCAAAGTCCCCAGTGTTCGTGCCATTTCGCTGCTCTTGATTAGAATAATTCACAAGAATTATGACAAATTCCGGGCAGAACGACTTCCTGTCGCACAGCTGACGACAGGAGAATAAAATGAAATAAAATAAAATTCTAAAAACGTAAGCTGCATTAAAATTTCATTTATTTGCGCTCTGCTCTGTCTGTGTTTGTCGTTTAGTTTGCCCACAAAAAGAAGGAAAAACATTTGCTTACTTAGTCCCCCGAGCTAAGAGTCTGCGGCTCTGGTCTAATGCTAATCCTGTGGCTGCTTTAACACATTTAACATTTGCGTAAATTAGTTGGCTTATTTGCTACGAATTTGCATAAATTATGAACATAATTAAATTGGAAATCATTTCTTAGAACACCGTATAATTCGATCAGGTCTGAGTAAATGAGATGGAATCTTATATGAACACAATGAGCGCACGAATTTCAATTAGCTTCACACAATAGCTTCACTTATGTGGAACTAAAGGGTGTTTTGAATTGAAGGTTACACTTTTCGAATTATTGGGTACGATCTGGCAACGTCGCTGCCTTTTGGTTGGTAGTCTGGAAGTATATTCCAGATTACTTAAAGATCCTATAGACCTTGATTTCAGGTCGAAAGCATCTTAAGCAAATGTCGAAACAAGACTTAAACACCTATAAATTCTTGTCATAGAATAAGAAAAATGTTTTGTGGTCTTAAGCCCAAAGAATTTTTCAGATTAATCCAGAGCTCATAACATAATTTTACAAAAGGAACATAATTTTATTTATTTTATAGTTTGACAAAGTTCTGTCTAACATTGCAAATTATAATTAAGACATAAGTGGTTACATGGGTTTCGTCCGGGAAAAAAGGCCTATTTTTAAAAATTGAAAAATGAAATATTTAGTTCAAACTTTTTATTGTCTTAAACAAAGTTCACACAGGCAAATATTTGGACAAATTTTGCTAAATAAGCCTACATAGTGCACTTTTTGGTCATATTTGAGCAAATTATTTGTAAATGGAACCATAGCTTTAGTTTTAGTATACAACCGCATCCCGGTATTTAGCAAAATTTTCATCGAAATTTGGGCAAATTATTTGCCTGTGTGAACTTAGCTTAAAGGATACACATTTAATGAGGGGCTACGGAAATTGTGAAGAAAAATATTTAAATATTGGCAGAATTTAACGTCAATGCCGGCGATCCCTCGGGGAAAAAGGTGCGTCCGCGTTGACAGCATAACTTCTAGCAGGATCATTTAAGGGGGTATTCTGGCTTAGACGGCCGAATTTTGCCTGTTTTTAATTTATTGTTTGAAAGAAAATGCGTAAAGATTTTTTATTTCTGTTTTTCGTATTTGGTAAGGCAATTTATTGAAAAAAATACAAAATTTAAAAGAAGTGAATTAAGAAGTTCTCGGAGAGGGTCTCCAAAAAAATAAATGTCTAATGTTCGCACGATTGCGATAGTACGCTCTATCTCAAATAAAACGGGAATTTGTTTGCAAAAAAAAAATTAAAAAATTTTTATAGAAATGTTAGCCGTTTGAAAATCAGAAATAAGTTTTTCACTTTTTTTGTAGTCCAGTGTAAAAAAATAGGGGAGTTTTTAACAAAAAGTTTTTCTAAGACTACTTTTTGGACATTATTTCTAGGGATCTATACTATAAAGTGTCTGATTTCGATTAAACTTGGTGAAATCATGGAAAAGCAAAAGTTAATTGCGAAATTTGGAGGCGATCCCATTTAAAACAAAAGTTTTTCTCACTAGAACTTTTTTTCGACCGATCATTCTGCAGCTATATGCTATAGTATCCGTTTTGATCACTTTGTAGAAATGTGTTAAGTAAAAGAGCCAATAAAAAGGTTTTCAATAAAAACAAAAGTTTTCTCACTGAACTAGTTTTTCGCCGATCGTCCAGGCATATGAGTCCGCCTGGATCTGTTAAAGGTAAAAAGTAAAAAGTCGAGATCGGCGGTCGAAAATGTGAGATAGTACCAAAAGACGGAAGTTTGGTGGGAAGCTTTAACCGGAGGAGAACATAGAAACAGACAACGTACAGAAATATATTTGTGGTCGGGATGTTTGCGTACACCCGCACAATTTTATAATACCCTTTGCAAGGGTATAAAAAAGGTGTAAATGTGGCTAATAATCACGGGGCCTTGATGTGAAACACGTTGCATACGATATGCTTCAACATTTACATACTTGTTGAGTGTGTTACTATATACTCGATACTCAGCACTTAACACTCTGTACTCGATACTAAGTACTCGATAATAAAAACTCGGTACTTAGTACTCGTTTAGAAGTATTCGTAAGGAAGTACTCGATTCTAAATACTCGGTACGAAATAATCGATACTAAGTACTCGATTCTCAGTACTCGATACTAAGTACTCGATACTCAAAATTTAATTCTAAGTACTCGATACCAAGTACTCTATTCTAAGTACTCGATACCAAGTACTCGATACTCATTACTCGATTCTAGGTACTCGATTCTAAGTACTCGATACTCAGTACTCGATTCTTAGTATTCGTTTCTTAGTATTCTATACTCAGTATTCGATACTCAGTACTAGATACTCAGTACTCGATTCTAAGTTCTTCATTTTAAGTATTCACTATTAAGCAGGGATTAATACCGAAACGAATTTTGGTTACGGTACCGGTTCCAGTACGTCCCAAAATGAATGTTTCGGTTAAAGGTTCTGTTTCGGTTTTCAATTTATTTCGGTTTTCGGTTTCGGTACGCAATTTTTCATTTCGGTATACCGGTACGTACCGGTAGCAGTAAAATTTTTTTTTTAGTATGCAGAAAGCCTTTGTAATATAACGAAACAATATTTAACATAAAAGTTTCGGGTCGTGTTGTGTCTGCCGACCGTAGCATTGGTCTGGGGTTCGCTCTCCCGTCAGCAACAATTTATAGTCCATTCACACTAGGACTGCGTTATGCGTTAATAGGTAACAGTTATATTTCTTTCACATACAAAATAAACCCAATTGTTGGCTATTATCTAGCAGCAATTTAGCTCTTATGGGAATCACAACGGGTGAGAGCAAAACTCAGTTGTCAAATTCATCGCACAATAATACAACATTTTCACTAGGACTGCGTTTTGCGTTAATAGCTAACAGTTAGCTTTTTTCCATATACATAAAAAGCCAAATGTTGGCTATTAGCGTTTTTCTAGTTAAGACTACTTTTCGGACTTTACTTTTCTATGAGAGCTATACTATATTGATGTCCGATTTCGACCAAACTTAGTGCAATCATGGAAAAACATAACAAACTGTTAATTACGAAATTTGGAGGCGATCCCAATTAAAACTAAAACTTCTTTTTCGACCGATCATTCATACTGCAGCTATAAAATTGTGTAAAAGTATTTAACATAAATATTGGCCAACGTAAAGGACGTTTCCATTAAAAACCAAAAAAAATTTTCTCACAAGAACTAGTTTTTCGACCGATCGTTCCTATGGCAGCTATATGCTATAGTCATCTGATTTTGACCAAACTTTGTAGAATCGTGTGGGAGCATATAAAACAGACTACTTTTCAGACTATACTTTCAATGACAGCTATACTATATAGATGTCCGATATCGACCAAATTTGGTGGAGTTATGGAAAAGCATAGTAAACTAAGAAATGCGAAGTTTGGAGTCGTTTCAATGGAAAACAAAGAAGTTTTTCTCACTAAAACTAGTTTTTCGATCGATCGTTCCTATGGCAGCTATATGCTATAGTCATCCGATCTGGCTGGTTCTGACAAATGTGCAGCGTATTTGTACAGGGCTAAATCAGCTCGTCATGCTGATCAAGAATATATATTCTTTATGTGGTCGGATTTTATAGTACCCTCTGCAAGGGTATAAAAAGTCGTACTTAAAGAATATATTAAAGAGTGTTCAGACAATAGTATAGGTTTTCAAATTATGCATTTTATGCATCTTTAAGCTCAAATTACCAAAAATCTAGATGTGATGGACCATTTTCGAAAACTGATTCGTGTTCAGCACACACATATCAACTAGAATCACCATCAATCTTTCAATATAATGGGATTGTTGCCTAGTGTAATTCTAAGAATTAATTTCGAATATTAGAATGATTTTTACCTCCTCTAAAATCACTAAAGAACAAAACGTACATGAAATTTTAAGTACAAATCGGTGTAAATTTTATTCCATTTTAATTAGAACTCAGATAGGCGTATTTTCTGAGTGCACAGAACCTAAAGCTTGCAACCGAAATTGTAAGACTTTTTGTGAAGTCATTTGCTTAAGACAGCGATCGGCAATGTGGGCAAAGAAAAAATCGTAAACAAGCAAAGAGCTTTCCAAAAACTTCTCATTTCACCATTCATTTTTCAGTCTGCAGCCGTAGCAAGCAGAGACAGAGAACCCAGAATGACGATGATAATCTTTCTCTGCAGTTTGTATATAAGTAGTATTATTTCATTTGAAAAAGAACATCCTTAACAAATTGTAATCCAATTACCGGACAGTTAGTCATGTTGTCAAACTCCTTAAGCAGAGGTTTATTTTTTACAACCTAATTTTGCCATTTAAATGCAAATGTGTGGGGCAATTTCATCTAAAGCTTCTACCCTTTTTTTTGCTCTCTGTTGAAAAAGCGCTGTTAACAAAATCAACACCAACTTCAGCTAGGTTGCCAAGGTTGCCATGATTTCCCGGAAACAACTTGCGCCAAGTTTTGTTTTTGGGTTGGGCATTTTCGGTCCAAATCATAGCATTGTGCATATTAAATTAATAAGCTACTCATTAAATATTAAGTATTAAACATTATGCGCTGGCATAAATTATTACTTTTGCTTGTATTTAACATTACCGCAAAAAACCCATTAAGTGAACAGTAAACACTCAAAATGGTTAACAAAAAAAACTCAGAGTAAATTAAAATGCATTAAACGGGTAAGCAACTTACTTAAACTTTTCGAATGGTGCTTAAGATTAAACAGAATTATTTTGGCTTCGACCAAATTTCAATTTGGTGAATAGGTAACAAATAAATTGGGGTTCCATCTCATCCATCAGTTTGGGTAGGGAATGAGTCTACTCAAAAAACAGTCCTGATTTATAAAACAGTCGCTTCTTTCAGGCATTTATTCAACTAGAACAACATCCTCAGATTGTTCAGATGAAATTATAAAAAGAAATATATTCCATGAACTTTGAACTTAAAAGAATTATTATCGCCTGGGGCTGACAATCCGACATGTGTGTTCCTCATAGCTCACAAAAAACTGTTAACACTTTTTTCAATGCGAAAAACAGAAACAAACGCAGCACAAGAGGTCTCTCACTGAGCGAACGGAACACTTTTTCTCGCACCTAATGTGTTTTCTGTTACGTGTTTTCGGTTGAGCAAAACAAGCGAGTCGGTCATCCGACAACCTCCTACAGCAACTGTATGCTCGCTCAGAGCGCTCACTAAACAACTGTCTGCAAATAAGTAGAGCACTACAAGTGTCAGCGAAAAGTGTTCTATGTTTTGTTTTTGTTTTGTGCGTTTAATAGGCTGTATGTATGTATTATGTATGTACGCTCTTTATACAAAGACAAACACGAGCGCAACACACAAAAACATATACATACGCAAAAAACACTTCGGAAGTATGCTCTCGGCAAAAGTATCAGACAGGACAGAAGAGAAACAGGAACGAAAAAGCGGTCTTTGCTCTGAGCGCAACAGTATTGAGCAAAAACAGAACTGAAACTGTCTTTCGCTCCCTGTTTTCGTTGTGTCCGTAACCAAACTGTTTTTTGCCGACACGCTGAAAGTGTTGAGAGTTTTTTGCGAGCTCTGGTATTCCTTGATTATGTCATTAGGTCGGGACGGAATTGAATTGAAAATTAGAGTTCGACTTGAATATTCTGTGTACAGTAAAGCAAATAAGCAAACAAAACTTAAGAAATGAGTACTTCATTTTGCAGTACTTGATTTTCCTTTCAAGCTCATAATATTTGTTGTAAATAATGTTTAATGCTTTTTCATCTCAACATACTACATATGTACATACATTTACACAATTTGTTGTTGTTTTGGATTTGACCCCCATATCAGGTCATAATGCTGGGCGATTCGGGAGTGGGCAAGACATCGCTATTGATACGATTTCGCGATGGTCGCTATGTGCCAAGTTATTTTCTGAGCACAGTTGGCATTGATTTTAGGGTAAGAGAGCTTCATGTCGAGTGTTGTACATGTTTCGATGTTGTTTATTGGTGTTGTTCCCTCTAATTGTTGTCTCTCTCTCTCTCTCTTTACTCATCTATCCATCTGGTGTGTGTGTCTATCTGTCTGTCTGACTGTCAGTCAGTGTGTGTCCTGTCAACAGTTGTCAAGGTTATGAATGTGATTTTCACCTACTTACCTTTACCTCTGCAAACACTTCCACCCATCTCTGACAACCTATTCTCGTGCTGGGTCCTGCGGTTTTCATGATTTTCACTTGCCTGCGGTTGTCCTCTTTACTGAAATATATTTTCCTACCTTCTCTCCGTTCTGACAAAGCTCCTTGGGGGACTATTTATTAAAAAAGCATGTGAACTTGAAAAGGACTTGTTGATGTTTTTGTAGGTCTGCAACGTTCCGTTCCCATCTTTTGGAGTGTGTATGTGTTTGTGTATCCTTCTCCGTCTTTCTTGTTGTTGTTGTTGTATTAAATGTGTTGTTATTGCTTTTATTATGCTTATTATTGTGGGGTCTTTGCGGTTTAGTTACCCTGGCTGGAGGCTTCATATATGGCTCATAAATCTAGAAAACTACAACTGAGCACCATGTTGGCTCCCTGTATATCCATCTCTTTCTCCCTCCTCCCCCTGTGAATTTACAAGTGTTCCATTCGTTTAACGTTTCCTTGACTTTAACTTGTTTCCATGTATTTTTTTTTGTTTTTTTGTGTTTTGTGTTTCTATTAAATTTTGTAGTCTATGCTGCCTCCCTGCCCGCTGTGGGCGAGTGACCTCAAATGAAATTCGCCAGAAACTTGACTGTTGATTTTTCAACTTGGATGATTCTTGGTTAATTTTGTGTGTGTCTGGATATTGAATCAGTACAAGTGAATATATAAATTCAAAGTAAAATAAATAATGAAATTATATTTACTTAGAAAATATGAAAATTTGGACATTTTTGTAAATTATACTTGAGTCAACTAAAGAACTTCTTGGGAATACTTATTCATTGCTTTCTTTTTCATTTTCTTTTTTTACTAGCAGTCGTGCTTTGTTCTTCTATGTAAGTTGCAAAGAACTAAGTTAAAACCAATTCTTGAATAGTTCAGAAAACCAAAATGAAATAGTTGAAAAAGCAAATGAAACACAAAAGAAAAGTTTGAGAAAACTTAACGAAGCGCGCACACTTGCGGCTGAAAGATGAACTGTCAGCAGAACTTAAGCCTGATCTTGACTAATAATCACACACTGTGCATGCAACTGTGCACAACTAGCACTGGACTGGTCTCTAAAATTCAGTTGTAAACTCATCTTTGTGCGGAATCAATCAATCATTCTTGTTTATTTCGGCTTGCTAATGTGATAAAATTTCTGGCTAAGCCGTCAGTTCATCTTTCAGCCGCATGTGTGCGTGCGCCCTAAATCTTAAGGCTGTTACTGAGATACTGAAAATATACTCGGAGTTGTTTCATAATTCCCTGAGCGCTCTTTAATAATGTAGGGTGACCAGGCAATCGCAAAAGGTCACCACATATGAAAAGTTCACTCTGTTGGATCAGTTGTGGTCTGTTTACAAAAAAAATTGGGCGTTATAGTGTTTGAAAAAAAGTATGAACTTGGAATACACTGTGCTCTCAAAGTGACATTTTGTGAAAGGAGAGACACAGCTATGCACTTTTGCATTCCTTTTTTTCCTATTTGTTTCTGTATCTGAATCAAATGGCATTTTTCAGTTTGGCAGCCTTGGAATTCGACTTTGAACTGCATCGAAAAGCTGTTGTATTGAATTTGAATTTAGTTTTTTTTGTATGCCCGAAAACCCGAAAGCACCTATGAGAATTACGAAACACGTTTTAGTTGTTCAATTGTTCAACTGTTTAGATGCTGGCCCCATTGCTGCAATTTGCCTTTTAGTTAGCTGTGCTTTTAAAGCCGTTTTTATTGAAAGTACGGTGAGGAGTTCCACAGCAGCTAGTTTCTTAACATAGAGTGGTCATAAATTTAAAGCATTCAGAAACTTTAAGGCAAAAGCGGCAAAGCAAAAGTCCCTTAGCAGGAGTCATTGAAGAAACGTCACTTAACAAGAGACACTGAACAAGAGTCACAGAACATGAGTCACTGAAAAAGAGTCGCTGATCAATAATCACTGAACAAGAGTCACTGAACAAGAGTCAATGAACAAGAGTCGCTGAACAAGATTCACTGAACAGGAGGCACTGAACAACACTCACAAGAACCAGCGTCACTGAATAAGAGTCACTAAACTTACCTCACCGAACAAAAGACACTGAAAAACCTCTCCGAACAAAAGTCACAGAACAAGAGTCGCTGATCAAGAACCTCTAAACAAGAGTCACTGAGCAAGAGTCGCTGAACAAGAGTCACTGAACAAACCTCACCGAACAAAAGACACTGAAAAAACCTCACCGAACAAGAGTCAAAGAGCAAGAGTCACTGAACAAGACACACTAAACAAGACACACTGATGAAGAATCACTGAACAAGAGTCATTTAATGAGAGTCATTGAACTGGAGTCACTTAACAAAAGATTAATCAATTAAGCATGAGTCACTGAACAAGAGTCTCTAAGGAGAAGCCACTAAGCAAAAGTCACAGACAAAAAGTCATCTAACAATAGCCACTGAACAAGACTCACTAATCAAGGATCACAGAACAAGAGCCACTGAACAAAACTCACATAACATGAGTCACTGAAAAAAATTCGCTGATCAAGAATCACTGAACAAGAGACACTTAACAAGAGTAATTGAATAGGAGTCACTGAACAAAACTCACAAAAACAAGAGTTGCTGAGCAAAAGTCGCTGAACAAGAGTCACTGAACAAAAGACACTAAACAAACCTCATGTAACAAGAGTCACTGAACAAGAGTCGCCGATTGAGAGCCACTGAATAAGAGTCAATAAACAAGTCATTGAACAAGAGTCACTAAACAAGATTCACTGAATAAGATTTACTAAACAATAGTCATTTAACGAGAGTCACTGAACAAAAGACACGACAAAGCTTACTAAACTAGAGTCACTAAGCCTGAGTCACTGAACAAGAGGCACTAAACAAGAGTTACTGACAAAAGAGTCTCTAAACAATAGTCGTTGAACAAGACTCACTGATTAAGAATCACTGAACAAACATCACTGAACAAAAGTCACTGAACCAAAGTCACGGAAGAGGAGACACTAAGTAAGAGTCACAAACGAATGAGCCGCTGAACCAGAGTCACTGAGTAATGCTGCGTTTACACAGCGTCACAGAGTGTCACATTTCAGTGTCACAGTGTCTCAGCTAAATATGAATTTGACACTGTGACACTGAAATGTGACACTCTGTGACGCAGTATAAACCCTGCATAAGACTCACTTATTAAGAATCAATGAACAAGAGTCACTGAAAGGGAGTCACTGAACAAAAGACGTTCAACAGAACACTCTGAACCAGATCCTCCAAACAATAGTCACTAAAAAGGAACCTCTGAACAAAAAAGCAATTGAGCCTGATAACTTGTTTAGATTGGTAGTACCCAACACTTTGGAGTAAGGACTCTGAGAATGACTGCTTAGATTATTTTTAGACACTTTGATTAAAATCTTAGTACCAGACTCTAAAAGAAAGCTAAAAAAAGGGAGTTAAAAGATTGAATAAAAAAATAGAAAGTGTTGGCTTAGCACATCTTTCTTGTGTCTGTCGATTTCTGTTCTAACAAGAAAGAAAGTCGTTCAAGCCTGACTATAACATACTCTGTACCTGTGAAGTGCTGCCCATCACCGTTGCGATCGGTGCTGCCCATGATTGTTGGTTTTTCTTATGACTCTACAACCGTTCAACCGATCTTTGCCATTCCTTTGGCGGATCGATGAATAATCCTGATTACTAAATATGTCCAGAAGGAACGAACCTTCTTTCTATAAAACTGTGGGAGATATGACGTACCTCTGGTACAGAGTATAAAAATATTTGGGGTATTCACGACCCCCTGTTGAGCTGCGGAAAAGTTGAGTTGAGGAGTTTTAAACATTTTCAATCGTGAGCAACCTTTTTGGTGAAAATTTTAGTTGAGTTGTTAAATTTTTTTTTATTTTTAAAATTAAAAGTTAGCAAATCGGCTGCAATTTCGATCAAATTAGTATTAAAATAGCAAAGCGATATAGACCAATTGCCCGAAATTAAAAAATAAGCTTTTTCATGTAAACCAAAATGTTGGTGCTACTACGGAGACGACTGTCGGAGTACCTCCTCTGGCATGAAGCTTCCGAAAGACTTGTGCTTTCACCAGAGACCTGCTACAAGCCTCTAATGTTCGATCACACTCGGGCGTTTACTTGGCTTGGTTGGGCTCGCCGCCTTTGTTCAACATACTCGAAATGATCGCAAGCACATTGAGTCAGAACGAGGAAGCTCATTGCTTCGCACGAGTAATAATATGAACAATCTCGCTTAAGCTTTTCATGGCCGAGTCATAACAAGCCATTTGCCAGCAGTGGGCAAGCCTTTTCGTGCTACACTCGTGCTTACTCGCATTTACTCGCACTTATTCGGCTTGTTGACGGCGAGCTTCGACAAGCCTCTTATGCAATTGTTGTTAAAAACTTCAAACAGCAACAAACCACAAGAAGGAAAAAGCAAGCGTATGCAAAATAAAAAAATGCTCTATCTTTTGCTCTCACAAGTTGTTGTTTTTTGTGTGCTTGTGACGATTGTTTACAAGCGTTGATCGTAACAGCTCGCAGCAGATCTTTCACTTCGACAACAACTACTCGCGGTGATTCGCGGCCGAAGCTACGAGTTATCACGAGTATTTGGTCTGCAGAACTTAGATTTTAGCAACAAGTGACTTGCGACGACTTGCGACCGAAGTTCTGTGTCAACTCGGGCTATGTACGGGCATCACTCGAGCTTGACACGCCTTGAGCGCTGAGCGAGTGTACTCTTGACGGCTCGATGGCGTTCTCGCATTGATTATTATACTTAGGGGAGACAAAACTTGCAGAGAAGGCTAAAGAAGTACCATGAAGAGAAGAAATCTCTATGTTCTTTGTTCAATTTGCAATACAGCAATCTTAAAATGATATGCCTTACTGAGATTTGAACCCAGGTCTTGCTGCCTTTTAGTTAAAGGCCATGACCTCTACACCACTGCCGGTAATACGCATACGCTAACCAAATGTGCTATAGGGATTCAGGCAAGAAATGGGCAGCACTTTTTGTATTGTTTTCCAACACTGGAAATTCTCATTTCAACCAGAGAAATAGTGCTCAACTAGTAAGAGGGCAGGGCTGCTTAGTTGTGGAATTTCCGGCTAGTGTATTTTGTTGTTGTTAAACTGTCAAAAATTCTTCAATTCAACTTTTCCGCTGCTCAACAGGGTGTCATGAATACCCTAATTATATACAGCCATGCTTCCATTTGCAACTTTCATGAACTTCACATTATAATTTTATAAGTTTGAATAAGTGTAAATGAAAACTTTGTGTTCTTTCGAACTATTTGTTTTCGATACTATTTGAAGGGATTCCTTTCTCTGTGTTGGTTTAATACTTTTCACAATTGAATTTTAGCATACAATCGTACTGACCAATATCATGCTCTTTGTTTTTTAAAACCTCAAACTGACGATGCAAATTTCGCTCACAATTTCACACAAAATATAAATTCCGAGGTACTATCCAAAATGGAAATATGCAAAACACAATTCATATGAAAAGAGTAAGAAAAGCAACCTTTAAAGTTTGTGAATAAAAAGGAAGAAATTTCTGCAGAAGAGGTGAATAAAGATATTTGGTGTACCCAAACATTCTGAGTTAGTTTACCTAGTATTTAATTTTTGTAGATTTAATATCCAACCAACAAGTTTTAGCTGGCTCATAAGTAAATAGATGCCTTAAAATTAGCATAATTTGTATGATCTCGAGCTGGCCAAGAGTTGCCAGTCTTAAATCTATCGGGTCTGTTCCGGTTTTCGGCTCGATTTTCGTGTAAAAGTAAACGTTTCGCGTTTAAGTTGTATTAATTTGTATGTAAGTAACCAGACAATCTGTGGTTACTAGATCTCATCGTAATTTTCTCGAAAACCGGAACAGGGCCCTATGACTATTCTTGAAAAATATTATTGATATCAACGGAAATGTACTTTAAAAAAGTTCCCAACTTTTAATAATTCCATAAATGCTTCAACTGCAAATACATTTCATCTTAATAAGTCTCCTTTGAGCGTTGCTTTTTCTTGTTTATTTTTCTAGATTATTCGGTATTTGGTTTTTGTGACTTTCTCTGTGGATGTGTGTTTAATATTGAAGTAAAATCAGACACAAACATATATACTTACGTACCCTTGTGTGTATGTATGCTATTTGATGTTATTTACCGTAATTTTCCTACACTTTTATTACACTTATTGACTGACTGTCTGAGTGGACCAAACGGAAACGGCCGACCCCTCATTATGCGTTGAATCTCCCCCGACTCTACTTTAATCATTCAAATTGCTGTTTATGCTCGAGAGTTTATTCCTCTTACGTCTCTCTGTGTGTCTCTCTGTGAGTGTGTGTGTGCGTTTCAATAAATGTGTCTGCATGTTTCAAAACGGGGTTAACGTTGCGTATACACAACGCATTAAGCATTCGCCACGTTGCGCTCGCGCCTCTGGGCTTGCCCCTGCCCCCCGACTGTCCTCTTTTGCATGCACATTTCGTGGAAATTATTGCATTTCATTTCATAAACAATTGCATTTTCATGGCTGAAAATTTTCCATAAATTTATGTAATAAATTCAATTTACGCATCATCCCCAACCAGAACAAAGTCGTCGTTGTGGATGGCACACGCGTCAAGCTGCAGATCTGGGATACGGCTGGACAGGAGCGTTTTCGTAGCGTCACCCATGCCTATTATCGTGACGCGCATGGTGAGTGAAATGCAAATGGTCCTAATTAAATCAGCCTTGTATGCATATCGCTGTTACAGCTCTGCTCCTGCTCTATGATGTGACCAACAAGACCACCTACGACAACATACGCGCCTGGCTGGGCGAAATACGTGAGTACGCGCAGGAGGATGTGGTCATCGTGTTAATAGGTGAGCGAGAGATTGAGTTAAAAGGGTTTGGATTAAAAGCATCAGCTGCAGGGCAGCGTTTAATCGAGTTATGAGTTTACAATTAATTTAATCTGTGAATGTTAATTTGGTCGTTTTGTGTCCGTCACAGGTAACAAGGCCGATTGCAGCAGCAGCGAGCGACAGGTGAAGCGAGAGGATGGCGAACGTCTGGGGCGTGAGCATAATGTGCCGTTTATGGAGACATCGGCCAAGACAGGACTCAATGTGGAGTTGGCTTTTACTGCGGTGGCCAGGTAAGTGAAAAGCACTTAAAGCGGCGCGTTCTTTAAAGGCCGCTAATCACTGATCAGCAAATTACATTTATGATGGGGATAATTTTAGGTGATCTTACAGACAAGTGTATTAAGATATGACCCCAAAAGTTAAGGGCGCAAAATCATATATTTTGGTTCCGAAAAATCATGTTTTCATCTATTATAAATGATTAATTTGCAGACATTATTTTGAAGATTGATTCTCATTTCATCTCATAAATGCAACTTTTTATTCTAAAAGAATATTTTAGAATCGTTCAGGCAATGCTGCTCCTATAGGTCAGATCCATGGGATATGTACTTCAGATCAAATGGATATTACAAAGCATCGGTGGGCACGGACTTGATCTTTTTGCTCCGATTGCTCCCAAGAGTTATTGTATGGCAGGTGGCGCCATGCAGACGCATAAAAAATGGCCTCGTCATCTCACACACGGCAGCCGAACTGGTAGCGAAAGCAACAACAAAGCTATTGCGTATCGGGTCGACAGCAAAAACAAATACATGCAGTGTGTGTCTGGCTGGTGGTTGTTTTTGTTGTTGTTGGACTGCTCCCAAAAAGAAATTTCGTGCGCACCGCTGTTGTAAAGGATACTATTAACATATCCATAGGAAATGGCAGTAAGATGGCTAATGGCTATTAACAGAACATTAATAACAGATACATGGGATACGTCATTCAGATCAATTGGATATTTCAACGGATATTAATAAAATATCAAATGGATATTTCATAAAGATCCAATAGATATTAAAAAAATTTATTTTTTTCAACAGTTCAATAAGATAGCTCTGCTTAACATAGAATTAAAGGAACCTTTTCAGTCTGATTCTAGAACATTTGGTACTAAGAAGACCCAGGGCAGGAGAAATGTTCCACATTCAGTCTGAATCATTGACACTGGTCAAACAATGTTTAAAACAAGTGGATTCTTTGATAACACCTTTAAATTGACTTAATTCTCATCTTAACCTGAGCCAAAACCTTTTGCTGCTGAAAATCATACATCTTAAGCTTTATCGTTCAAATTCAAACAAAATTCTAATATATCCAAGTAACATCCATATTCAGACGCCATGTTAATGTACTCAGGACTTAAAAACGAACAAATTGTTCCTTAATCCGTCGAGCATAGTCCTCTTTTACATCTCCATAAATAGATTACTTTATTGTGAAGTTCGTCGAAATGGTTTCATTAGTAAAATTGTTTTTTGCACGATAGGTTTGAGCGGTCCTATCTCTACATTGTATGGACTTTGGTAATGGTGAAAGTGAACTTTTGTAAAAAGAAAATAAGCAATTCTAAAGGAATGCACATGACTAGGACCTGTTTTCGAATACTTTTCTTTACAACCAGGAAATCAAGGCAGAACCGAAATCGGAACTCGAACCATAAACAATATATTGAAAAGAACCCATAAAAGCACAGAACTAGGACCAAAAACAATATTTTAAATTAGCTCAGAACCCATAGTTTTGGAACCAACAAGAACCGGTATCTGAAAAAACAATCAACTATAGTACATTATTTGAACTATACACTCATAAAAAAAAGTCCCAAATTAGCCCTTAAAATTAGAAATTCGCCTTTGAAATCCGTCCTAAGGCGACTCACCCTAAAATTTAGAGAAATAATTTCTAAATATAATGGGAAGCTTTTCTTAACCAAAGGGCTACTTTTTTTAGAATTAGAATCTCTTTCTGAATCATAAAAAACTATTTTCTTAAAATAAAAAATTTTTTTCTAATAAGGAGACAAATTTTTCTTAATAAGGGAAATGGTATTTTCTTTAAAGCAGAAAAAATTGTTTAAGACCACCGGTTCAGGTCCACCACCGGGTCCAGGTCCACCCCAATGGCCACCTCCTGTTCCACGTCCACCACCGGTCCAGGTCCACATCCAAGTTCACCACCGGTCCAGGTCCGGTGGTGACCGGTCCAGGTCCAAGACTACCACCGGTCCAGGTCCAAGTCCAACACCGGTCCAGGTCTAAGTCCACCACCGGTTCAGGTCCAAGTCCACTACCGGTTCAGGTACGATGGTGACCGGTTCAGGTCCAAAAGTCCACCACCGGTCCAGGTCCACCACCGGTTCAGGTCCAAGTCCACAACCGGTCCAGGACAAAGTCCACCACCGGTCCAGGTCCACCACCGGGTCCAGGTCCAAGTCCACAACCAGTCCAGGTCCAAGTCAACGTCCAGAGGTCCGCTTCGCTTGAACAACACCTCAGCTGTTTTGATTAATTTTTATTAAAATAAATAAAAAGTTTTGAGGGACTGACTGTGGGATTAGAACCCAAAACCGCAGCCGCTTAGACGGTTAGGCTATTTCACAGCGCTGCAGTGGCAAGTCTGAATAGGCTACTTATATTTTTGCAGTGGAGCAAAAATTCCTGAAATCTAACACCTTTTTTTCTAAAAGCAATGGCTACTATCGCCATATTTTTAAGAAAATTAGTTCCTGAAAATTGTTCTGTTTTTAAGAAATTACAGTATTCTCTTTAAGGGCTACTATTCTCTAAATTTAAAGGTTAATTTTGCCCTATTTTTAAGAAAAGACTTTTAAAAAATGCGCCCTAGTTATCAGAAAAATCTGGCCTTTTCTTGTTTTTAGAAAAGTTTTTTCTTAAAAAAAATATTTTTATGGCATATTTCTCGGCGCTTTTACAGCTTATTCTGCAAGTGTGTGTGGAAGCGGCTGCCTGCTTTAAAAGATTTTGAGATTTTGATAGATTCCACCCACAATTTAACTATTTCCCTGACTTCAACATAATCTTTATAATTATCCACTAATTTGCGTCTCCCATTTGTACTCCACAGGCAGTTGAAGAGTCGCGGCTACGAGCACGGCGATGATGGAAAATTCAATGTGCATGATTTTGTACGTGACAATACAAATACAAAAACACGCTGCTCACAATGCATGTAATTTGTCCACGATCCCCCGAATACAATAAAAATTACCAAAAAAAAAAAAACTTGCACAACAAACAAAAAATATGAACAAAGCACGGAACAAAGCAAAGGGAAATGCGAAAACGAGAGCGAGAGAAAGCTAAGGAGGCAGCAAATAGAACTGGAGCATTTAAAAAGAAAACCAAATGGCACCAATTTTTGTAAGAGTTGTGGAGCGTTTTGTATGTAAATTGGAATTGTGGGAATGTATAATTTTTTTATAGTGTGCAAGTGCAGAAAAATAATGATTAATATATACATACATACTATACATATATACAGACATATATATATCTATATACAAATGCAGATAAACGTACTTTATTTTCAAAAAACAAGAGGAAGATCAAACGCTGCTGGCCGCACATCAAAATCATGCCACATTGAGATTTGTCCAGCACGCCGTTGACCTTGGCCCCGGCACGGTCCATCTATATATACATATATATATATACTTGTAACTACCGATGTAAGGACTTACAACCCCAAAAAAAAATTATTGAAAATACAATCACTCAATTTACCTACTAATATTTATGACAAATTTTCCGTTTTTTTATGGTTAAGTGTTATTTCCTACCGTTAAGTTTTAAACCTACTCCAAAGAACAATACTATTTAAAATTATTTACACTCTAATGCAATTAAGTTAGTTTAAAATCCAAATCTACATATACCATGTTCTTATTTTAAGGCAGAAGACGAAAGTTATAAAATAATCAAATTACTAAACTTACTAAACTAACTATCAAACTACAGCATGCAGCAAAAACAAAAACAAAAAAAAAGCCATGGCATATATCGACGTACATACAAAAATGACAAGTAAACTAGCAAAGAAAAAAACTGTAAACAGCGTTATATCCCAGCAGGCAGTACATACATATGTCTATACCATAAACAAATACATATTTACATTGAATGTGGTTAAAAGAAAAACGCATAAACCTGTGGTTTTTTTAAATGGGGGGTTTGGTGGTTTTTGGAGAACTGATCCATAATATTTATATCGATTTGCAGGCAGCACTAGCTAATATAATCGTTGTCATAAGAATCATAAGGACCCGGACGACGCCGCTGATTGCTAAACAAATGTTTCTTTTTGTTATTAATATTGTTATAATTTGGGCTGAAAATCAAGGTTCGAAGCGAAACCTTCGTCCAAAAACCTTGAACCTCAAATTTGTTGGGTTTGCAGCCCAGAATCCAATTAATACTTCAATTAAATGACCCTGAAAGTCAGTTACTGAATTTTCAATTCAAAATGACGGCAACACTAAGCCTATCGATAGTTCGATAGCGATTCTTGGCTCGATAACGGCAACATTTATCGTTCTTAGTCTGGCTCATCTCTATAAAAAACATGTGCTCTTGCTCTTGTGTCTGGCTCTGAAAGGAAAACAAAACAACATAAAAACGAGTATTGGTTAAATATACTACCCAACAACCATGGCGGATCATGCATTTCATCGGCCTGGGCCGCTGAAGCAAACGAATAAGGCCCATAAAACAGGACGTCATCGCTCCAAAGGCGCAATTGATAATGCTCAAAAAGGTAGTAGGAAAATCGCAGCTTGATTCTGATTCAACTTCCTTAAATTAGGTGTTTTCCTCTTCCCAGGCAAAGTGGGCCTCAAGGCCATCACCCACAAGCACAAGCAGCAACAGCGTAAGGAGCAGCGTCGCAATCAGATGAATCAATTGCGTAAAAACAAGCGGGATGAAGTGCTGGAGCAAAAGCGCAAGCTGGGTGGTCAGAACACCGCTCCGTTTCTGGTGTGCCTGCTGCCCATGCATGAGCAAATCGATGCCCGTTCGGCTTTGGCCATCCTGCAGGGCTGCGACAGCGAACTGGTGGTGGAGAACTCGCCCAGCGGGATAGTCTATGTGAACCTGCCTCGCTTCAAGCAGCGATTCGCCTTTGTCATACCACCTGTGGGTCGCGGCAATGAGTTGATTGTGCTGGACTATCTCAAGGTGTGCGATACCAGCCTGTTGCTGACCTCTGCCGCTTTCGGTGAAGACGAGGTATTCGATCGCTGGGGTCAACGGGTGTTCAATATGATTTCCGCAC
The DNA here is from genome assembly GCA_018904265.1 of Lordiphosa collinella. Classification (NCBI taxonomy): domain Eukaryota; kingdom Metazoa; phylum Arthropoda; class Insecta; order Diptera; family Drosophilidae; genus Lordiphosa; species Lordiphosa collinella. The sequence continues at coordinate 96,153 of JAEIFV010000191.1, read as the reverse complement.
AGGGTTTACCCACTCCCTTGGTGGCTCTCATGGACTTGGAGTCCATCAATCCCAAGCGACGTGCGGGCGCCAAACAGGCTGCACAGAAATTCATCTCCAAGCTGCTGCCCGAGGAGAAGGTAATGCAGCTGGACACAGCCAGCGAGGGATTGAATGTGATGCGTCGCATAGGTGGCCAGAAAAAGCGCATACTGCACAATGTGGCCAATCGTCCGCATCTGTTTGGCGATGTGGTGGAATTCAAGGCCAATTCTGATGAACTGGGTACACTGGAGGTAACCGGTTTTCTGCGCGGACAATCTCTAAATGTGAATGGTTTGGTGCACATACCAGGATTGGGTGATTTTCAGCTGGGACAAGTGGTGGCCCCACCGGATCCTTATAAACTAGACAAAACCCGCGATGGTGAACAGGTGGAGGTACGTCTGCTGGATCGTAGTGATCCCTTGAAGCGTACCTCGCTGCAGAGTGAGAACATACCCGATCCCATGGATGCCGAACAGACCTGGCCTACGGAAGAGGAGATAGAGGCCTCGCAAAAGGAGACCAAAAAACTCAAGAAGCTAATCAAGCGAGTGCCCAAAGGGTATAGTGAATACCAAGCAGCCTGGATACCGGATGTAGAGGAGGTGGACAAGAATGATGAAGACATGAGCGACGAAGATGACGACGAGGATGAGGAGGATGATGATGAGGATTTCATGTCCTGTGATAATAAATCCTTTGAGGATGAATATGAGAAACAGGATTCCGAGGGAGAAGAATTTGTGGACAGCGTCTCCGTGTCCTCAGAGGCAGCCATCAATGATGAGAAATATGATCAGCAGATGGACTTTCAGGAGGAGCGCGAGACACTGCAGAAGCTACAACAGGCACGCACTGATCAGCTGTGGCCCGATGAAATTGACACTCCATTGGATGTGCCCGCACACGAAAGATTCCAGAAATATCGCGGCCTGGAGTCTTTTCGTACCTCACCCTGGGATGCCAAAGAGAATTTGCCCAGCGACTATGCCAGGATTTATCAGTTCCAGAACTTTGATCGCACTAAGCGCAGGATACTGGCAGAGGCCAAGGAATATGAGGGCATATTGGTAAGGATTTATCATTTATTTTTGAAATGGTTCAGATGTTTGTAATGCACAGAAGGAAGCATTTTAGATATAATTATTGATCAGCATGACGAGCTGAGTTGATATAGCCCCCCGTGTCCGTCTGTTTCTATGAAAGCTATCTTCGTAAGACTTTGCACAAAGTCGTTTAGTAGGGTAAAATGGGGTGTTGTGTTTTGTTTTTCGAACATAATTCCGCCAAAAATCCATATTTTTCTTTCTGTATTTTAGTTAATAGATGCATGTAACTTTGCTCATCATTAGACCTCGGATTTGGCATATTTTTGAAGATGGTGAATTCTGATGATGTTCGTTTTATTGAAAAAAAAGAGCTAAAATCGTTTTACATTAGAGGTGTCAATTTTTTCTCGACCAAGCGGTTATCAAAATCGTAATCTTCGACGAATTTTAAGAAGGTTTGCCCAAGAAACTGTATGTCTAAAATCAAAATTGAGCTTCCCGTTTTTAAGAAGAAACTTTTCGTATTGTTTTTAAACTCTGTACCAAAGGTACACAGAGTATACTAAGTTTGTGCAAAAGTATGTAACAGCCAGAAGGAAGCATCTCCGACCGTATAAAGTATATATATTCTTGATCAGCATGTCCGTCTGACTGTCTGTCCGTATAAACAAACAGATCTCAGAGATGGAAAGAGATAGAGGTTTGACATGTATGGGACATAAGTTTCTTATACTTTTCAGTTTCAGCAATTTGGAAAAAACCTCATATCTTCCACAGTTTTGCAGATCGTTGGTTCGTTTCTTATATACGTATTTAGTAATCAGCCTAATCTATCGATTCACCAAAGAATTGGTTAAGATCGGATGAACGATTCAAAAGTTTTGATCAAAAGAAAATTCTATACAGCAGCTGTGTTTATTTGTGAAAGGTCATTGTCATTGTCATGGCTCGCATAGCTCAGTGGGTAGGGCGTTGAATCACGGCGGCACGCTTCAGTATACTGGGGTGGTGGTTCAAATCACATCAGCGGCGTAAATTTAGTTTTTTCTTATTGAATTATTAGTGGTGTTCCTGAAAGTGATTTGCTTTCGATTTTGATTTCGTGAAAGCAAATCAAAAGCAGTTGACGGAACGACCCTGATTTCATTTTGATAGCTTTCGTTTGCAGAAGAATTGGCGGCAATTTAAACAAAGGCGCGAAACCAAAAAATTTCGAATTTAATTGTTAAAACTAGTTTTCTATGCTTCTTAAGAAAGTTTGTAGGCAGAGTTGTAGTTAGAATGTTTGCAAATTTCAAAGGTTAATTTAATTAATTTGTGTTTTGGAGGCAGCCATTTGGCAAAACTTAAGAGAAAAGGCAGGACAAAATTGTGGAAGATATCAATAAGAAGCACATCAAAAGAATATAATCGTACTACCCTGTGTGATAAACTCACATAGGTAAGAATAAAAAGTCAAAGCCGAGTTTGACTATTTTCTGCACACTCAATTTTTGGAGCAAATCTAAAAATCAAAACGAAAGCAAACACTCAGACCACTAATATTTTTTTAATAATTTTTTTCACATTTGACTCGCTTAAAGATTATACAGTGAATAGATTGGACATCTCATACAAAACAAAATGATATATGGCGGGTCTTTTGGAACCCGCATTTTACAGTAACTAGACTAGACTATTGAATCGCAGAAGTGGTGGTTCGAATCACAGTGTAGTTCTTGTTTTTTATTCTTAATACTTTGTACCAAAGGTACACAGAGTATATTAAGTTTCTGCAAAAGTTTGTAACAGCCAAAAGGAAGCATTTCCGACAATATAAAGTTTATATTCTTGATCAGCATAAACAGCGGAGTCGATTTAGCCCAGTCCGTCCGTCTGTCTGAATAAACAAACAGATCTCAGAGATGGTAAGTGATAGAGGATTGACAAACTTATTATACTCTATGTACCTTTGGTACAGAGTATAATTAAGACTGACTATAGTATACTCTGTACTTCCCCAAGTTTGTATTAAGGTGTGTGTTAAGTGCACCGATCGCCGTTGTGGCCGGTGCCACCCAGCAAATTTGCTTTTTTCATTATACTCGACTATCGTTCATTTGACCTTTACCAATGCTTTGGCGAATAGATAAATAAGCCTGATTACTAAATATGTCTACAAGGTACGAACCTTATATCTATAAAACTTTCGGAGATATGACGTTTTTTTGTCCCATACATGTCGAACCTCTATCTCTTACCATCTCTGAGATCTGTTTATACAGACAGACGGAGCTCATACAGTTCGTATTCATTTCATAAGGTCCATAAATCCTCCGAAGGGCGTTGTCATTGATGGAGATGCGGTCAAATCTCATAGCCTTAGACATCAAGTTTGTTAAGGATTATGTATACCTCGGAACGATAATAACCAGCGACAACATCATTTATCTAAATTTTAGTATATGTAGAAAAAATATCGGGCCTGTTGCGAATTCCGAAAACCATTGGAATTGCCGCAAATCGAGTTGATTGTTGTTCCGAAATCGCTCGGAGTTGGGAACAGCAAATAGTAAGACGTTTGTTTTCGTTTCGTTTTTACTTTTTGAAAACGTTCGAAATTAGGAACAGGCCTGTATATTCGAAAAGGTTCTTCTTAAAAACGTTAGGTTCGAAACTTGGCCAAACTTGGTCAAACTCGGTCAAACTTGGCAGATCGATCACGAACTTATATCTTATGAAATAATTAAGGTTTAAATCACATTTAAGAGATAAAAGTCAGAACTATATAATGAGCAAATAAAATTTTAAAAATCAAAATTTTTTCTAGCACATTGAATCCAAGCAAAACGGCCAAATTAGCCATTTTCTGCATTTTCATGCCTAATTTACAGTTAATCCATTAGAGATATGGAATTTCTAACGCCAAAATTTCACAGAAAATTTGGAGGGATACTTATTCTGTAGCTTTTAAATCCTGGTCAGAATATATAAATTTTGAAATCTTGTCAAAATACTTACCACCTCCGTTTGGATAATTCGACAATTTTCTCAAGAGTGATTGGGGACTACAAATACTTCCATCGTCGAAATATTATTTTTTGTTTAAAAGAAAAAGGGTTTTTTATGAAATAGTTTGTCAAAAAACGACTTGTGTATACTATATAGATGTGCGATTCGCAAACTAGTGGAATGAATAACAAATAATGAAATTTGGGGCGTCCTTTTCAAGTTTTTTCGACGACGTTTTAATTTTGTCAATTCTTTTAAGAAGTTTTCGTGCGCATTTTCATAAATTTATCGAATAAGAAGCGCCATCTATTGGTTAGTTTGGGAAATCACTCAGGTAGCCGAGCTCGAAGCGAAAATTCAATTGTGTGAAAATCTCAAACACCTTTCATTATATAAGTTATTTGAGCTGCAATGGTATATAAACTTAATTGCATTCCTCTATTTTTTAATTTCCAGCCTGGTCTTTATGTCACTTTGCATGTGATCAATGTGCCTGCCAGTCGCTGGGATGCGTTTAAATCTGCCCAACTAACGGATAACATTATTGTCTATGGCATGTTGCCGCATGAGCATCAAATGTGTGTAATGAATGTCATTCTACAGCGTCTGCCTGACTCGGAGGTACCGCTAAAATCCAAGGAGCAGCTAATTGTGCAGTGTGGCTATCGTCGTTTTGTGGTTAATCCCATCTACAGCCAGCATACCAACGGAGACAAGCATAAGGTGAGAGTTTGCAGTTGTCTTTAAACTTTCCATCCTACAATTCCTTTTCCTTCTTAGTTCGAACGCTATTTCCGTCCCTATGAGACTGTGTGCGCCACTTTCTATGCCCCCATACAGTTTCCTCCTGCCGCTGTGCTCGCTTTCAAGGTGAATCCCGACTCAACTTTGGCCTTGGTGGCGCGTGGTCGCCTACTCACGTGCAATCCCGATCGTATAGTGCTCAAGCGTGTGGTTCTCAGTGGCCATCCGATGCGCATCAATCGCAAATCGGCCACCATACGCTACATGTTCTTCTACAAGGAGGATGTCGAGTACTTTAAACCAGTCAAACTAAGAACCAAATGTGGCCGCCTGGGACATATCAAAGAGTCATTGGGCACGCATGGCCATATGAAATGCTATTTTGATGGTCAACTGCGTTCACATGATACGGCATTTATGTATCTCTATAAACGAGTCTTTCCCAAATGGACCTACGAGGAGTGTCTGGTGAGATCAGCCGAAAATGAGCGGCAGAATGCAGCAGCGGCAACAAGAAGGAGTAGTCTGCAAGCAACGGAGGCCATGGATATGTAAAAAGTACATAGGTTAAAAAGTGGTCATTAAATTTATTTTTATCTCTTTTACTTTTTTCAATGGAAATATGAATAATACATATTGAAATAAAGTAATTGTTGTAACATGATTGTAAATTTTGCAATATTTTGACTCTTGAAAAGAACACCTCTAAATGGATCACCCTGTATAATTATTCAGAACACGCCCCCTCAGATGTCGAACTATTAAATATGGTCTCTGGAATCCAACGTTTTATTGCACCTAGTCCTTTTGTCAATACGTCATCATAATTGAATTACGCCCCTTTGACCAAGTTTCTAATGAACCGAATGAAATATTAGGGTCCTCGTTAGTTGTCCTGCTCCTTGATTAACGTTGTGTATAATGTGGTACTTATACCAATATTTCGCTCAGAAATCTTGAAAGCCGAACTTTCAGTCAGCGCCTTATATTCCGCTTCTGTAGTTGTGTTACTGTCCCAAGATTCTGCTGCGTTTACTATTTTCAATAAATATCCGTTAATGTAGATTTGATAGATTTCTTCTATACGTTTTAACGTTATTTAATAGGAATAATAATAATTATATTCACAAACAATTGTCTTAACTAATATACATAAAACATGGATACGATTAAAAAGCTTGAATCGCATTGCACAAGGTTGGATTAGGGTGTGGTTGGTGGCTTGGTTATCCATCATATATGGCTAATACAGTTTTTCATGGGAAGGAGATTGTGGTATGGGTTCACTCAATAGTTGGTGGACAGACATTTGCGTCGCTTCAGTTGCAGCTGCTCGATTTGCTCCACAATTTGAATGGGCGTTTGGAAACCTTTTTGAATGATATTCACTGTGAGAACAGTGGCTAAGAACTGATTTATGGATATGTGCCAGGCATCGGAGGTGTTTGTGCTGCTGCTAGTGCTAGCTTGGCTGCTGACCTTGCGGCTAGCCTGACGCAATTCCTCCTCAAGGGCCACAAACAGGCGGGTGGTGGTGCTTGGCTCGGCCGCCGGCGTAGTGGGATTACCATTGGTATCGGGTTGCTTCGAGGGCAATAGAAATTAGTAATTGACATGATTAACAGATAGTTTTAACTCACTTCATCTCCGCTGCCGCCCAAATTGAGCTGAGTAAAACTCTCGACGCTTGGTTCCTTTTTAATGTTGCTATTGCCCATCTCCAGCAGGTTTTCATCTACAGGATAAACGAAAGCAGTTAGTCATAGCCTTAGCACCGTGCCCAACTTCACTTACATGCACGACGCATTTCCTCATCCTGACAACTGCCCAATATCTCAATGATACTTCTCCACAGTAGCAGGAAATTATCTTTACGCATGTGAGGAATGTGCTGTTGCGAACACGAGGCGGCTCCCTCGTCCGGCTGATCCAGCAGATAGCCCAGGCTGCCTAAACTTCTCGAATCCGTGGCATTGGAATCCGCTCGATCCAATCGTGTGGCTGCTACCAAATCACTGATCTGTGAGAAATTCGATATAGTCTCGACATTCAGAAGCATTTGATCTGAGGCTACTGCAGGCGGTGTCAGGCGGGCAGCTCCCAAATCTGAAATATCCGAAAATGTGTCAATCGATTCGTAACGTCCCTGCTGGCGTAGCCCGACGATCTCTGAGAAGTCATCTGGACATGTGGCAGTAGTTGTAGTACCCGGAACATTTCGCGCAGCACCACCTGGCAGATCCACATAGAATGTTGAGTTACCGCCCTGAAACAGCGACGATGCATTCGAGTTCAGTGAGAGATTGGGCGTTTGTCGTGACAAATCCATAAATGTATTGCCCGAAATTCCAGCCAAGTTATGCAAATGCTGAGTGGCACTTATCAGAGCATAATCATCGGCATCGAAATTGTGATCCGAGGGCGAGGGCAGTGCCTCAATGGACTCTGAGGCGTCGTCGCTGAAAATAAAAAGGAAGTCAGAGATTTAAAATTGTTTTCAAAGCTGCAAGTTAAAGTTGAATCCTTGAACCAGACCAGAATCTTACAGCTAAACTGTATTTCTTTACTTCCAAAGTTAGCTTATTCTCTCGATGGCAAGTTTGGAGCTCCGGCAACACTTTGGAATGACCATTTTAAAAGGGGAACGACATCGTTGTAGAACGAAACAAGGAGAAGGCTAATAAACAAACAGACTTGTTTGTCCCTAGATTCAGTTTATTATTTATTATTATTCGCCAAATGAACAAAGATCCTAACTAATATTATCCTTGACTATGATATAAAAAATAGGAGACCGATTTGTTGGAATTGAAGTCAAAGCGCATGCTGACTGGCAAGGAGTTAACGTTTCCAAAAGCTTTACATGAAGGAAATAGTTTATTCGGGAAATTTGGTGGGAAAAGGGCTTGAAAAGATCTAAGACTCCTACTTGGAACACTGAAGTTTATCTTGCCTAACAAGAAAGGACAATCAATACAACCTAAATCAAGCAATAGTTCTCCTATATTCTAGGGTTGAGAGATGCAACTGGGCGAACCTACTTATATATGGCGGCAAAGGATTAGAAAAGTTAAGCGGTAGAAGAGCAAATTTAATTTTAAATTTTTTCTGATACCTTTTGAGCCTCTTTATGTGAATTGAACTAGAGGGATTCCATATAAATGAAGCATTTTCAAAATTGGACTGCACAAAAGCAGAGAAAAGGATCAACCTGGTGTAAGGGTCCTTTAATTGACTGGAATTACGTTTATGACACTTATCGATATTGGTGGCCAATATAGTGAAAGAAGAGTTGAGCTTTAGATACATTATCAAAAAATGTAAGCAAAGCATGCGAGAGGTGTATATAAGCTATTGGCCGCAGGCAGTGTGTCTGCAAAGCAGTGCTTGTATTGGAGGCCAATATTTTTCCTGACGAAAACAAAGCCCAGGGTTTAATACCTCTAAAAACCAGAAGTAATACTTTATAATGAGTTCGAACCCAACGGACACAACTTTATTTTACATCAAATGGTATGTCCCTCCTAGGTTAATTGTTTTTCAAACTTCTGCAGTTTCCAAATTAAAAAAAAATACGTTCTGAACAGATTAAGGGGGCTTCTTTGAGATTTTTCGATTTTTTTTGCATTTATGCTGGATTCAAAATATCAAAAGGATTGAAAACTGAGTTAGGAATAGCTAGTGCCAATGGACCTAATAAGAAGAAAAAGGGGGTCCATTGAGCAACTTTTTACCTCGTATTTTGACCTATGGTTAAGTTTTCTCGGTTCACGATTTTGATGAAACAAAGTGAATTCGACGGAGAATTGTCAGCTCTTTAAACTGCATTTAAACATTTTTGATTTTTTTTTCCAAAAATTATTCACTAAGTCGAACGGCGGCGAATCATAATTAGAAAAAGTGGAATACGAGAATGTCAATTCCGGGAACTGAAATTTTAAAAAAATTTACTATTTTTTTACATAAACTAAAAAAAAAGCCCGAAATTGAAATTTTTTTTGAATGGCCGCCATTTTGTCAAAAAATCAAAAATTAAGTTTAGGTTCAGCCGAGAATTACATTATTCTGTTAAACCCCGTTTTTTTTGGGGGGGCCGCGTGTTCACAACAAGCCATTACTTTTGAACAGCCCTCGTATCGAGGCAAAAAATTTTTTATTTACTTTGAACCTTTTGTAATACAATAAATAAAAAAATTTTCAATTATTCTTGCGTTTTCAAATAAGAATTTTTTTAAAAGGGTCCAAAAAACGGGTTTTGAATGAGAAGACCCCCTTAGTACATTTCTGAATGTTGGACTTCAGAATGGGCTTAAAGGGTTAAGATTAGGTGGAATTAAGGGCGACCCTAGAACAAAAAGAAGTTTTTCACATAATTTTGGATTTTCCCCAACTTCAAAAGTACGAAAAAATGACTTTCCGAGCAAACTTCAGGGTTAGTTGCGACGATATACACAAGGAAGGGCTTTAACAGTTGATATAGGGTAAAATTAGGGGCGATGCAAGAAAATAATGGAGTTTTTAAAACGTTTTCAGACTGCTTTACTTTCGAAAGACTTGAGGGAAAGCAGGGACTTTAAAACAGGGGCCGGCAGCTTGCTATCTCGCGTATATAGGAAAATTCTCAAAGCAGCGCTGCTCAAACACGCATAGTATAATCTGTATAAGCGCCGCTGCGTTGCTTCTCCTACGCCGCGCGCAGTCGTTGCTACTGAAATTGAGAGCAATTTTAGGCAAAAATGTAAATGTATTTTTTGCCTCCCTCTGCTTTAAAATTAAGAAAGGTTTTAAGGCTTGAGACTCGGCGAAATTAAGGGGTTAGGGATAGTTAAAGACACGAAAAAACAAGTATTTTTAATAAATTTTTTTATCAGTATTTTTTTTTTATTTTATAAAAGTAACTAGCTGACCCGGCAAACGTTCTTCTGCCATATAAATTGTTTCTAGTATTTTATATTTTTGTGAATTTTTCGGTTGTTAGACTCTGTACCAAAGGTGCAACTGGCTGAAAATCGATATTAACCGTTTTACATAGGGAAAACTATAAATTTTCAGCCCATATACTTAATTTCCAGTTCATAGCTTAACTAAATTCTTAGACTTGTTAAACGTCTAACACTAACATTATTAACATAAATACCAATTCTCTAATCGAAAGTTGTAGGTAAAAGACTGTGAATCCAATTGAAAATCTTCGCTTTTGAGATGCGACGTAAAAATAAGAAAATATCGCGATATTTTTGACCGTTCGATCTTAAACTCTACATATTTAACAGTCTAAATAATAACCTAAACTTAAGAAATCTTGGAAAAGTCGCAAGACTTCTTTGTCCCCAAAGGTCCTAGCATTTTGGACCGCTCAATCTGCATCTTCCATTTACCAATGCCTGCATTGTAATCTAAGAATTAAGCGCTTTTATGTATAAGATCATTTGATAATTTAGCAAAGTTTCTTTGCAATCGGATGATCGGTATAATTTTGCAAAATTCGCGGTTTTTGGATCACTTTCCGCCCATTTATTCAACTTAGAAACCTTTGCAGGCAAGCGTCCAACCATCCCGGAATGTTTCGTCGCAATCAGATGAATGGTATAATTTAGCAAATTTTACGCTTGTGGACCATTTCTCATAGCAATTGAATGAACGGAACTATTTTTTATATTTCGCGGTTTTGGATCATTTCCCGCCCATTTCTTCAACTCAGAACCTTCCCGTGCCAGCGTCCCACCAAGCCCAAAAGTTTCATCGCAATCGGAAATTTTTGGAAATTTTCGCGGTTTTTTGAACCAATTTTGAATCAAACTCTCTCTTGGAGTCCGTCTCCCTTTAAATTTATAAAAAATTTGAAAAAAAATTTTTACTAAATAAATAGTTATCGTTCCACAAGTAGTCCTTTGCGGTGACCATCATATCTTCCAAACTGTTTACCCGAAATCTTTCAAATACCAAAAAATGAGTTTATTAATAGTTAATCTAGTACTTGATCGAAGCTTTTTTTTTTTAAAATGATGAAAATGGTGCCCCCAGAAAGTTTTTTTTTTAATTTTCACGAAAAAAACCAGCGTAAATGGCTTATAAAAAATCACAGATTTTCACGAAAAAACCAGTGTAAATGGCGTATAAAAAATCACAGATTTAAAAAAAAAAATAAATCCAATGTATAATATGATGCAAAAACTACTAAATACCGCTAAATTAGATGAGGTCGAGCGACCAGGCATTAAACCATGTTGATTTGGGTTACTGATGTACAAAAAAGATAACTTTTTGGCTACAATATTGCTATCCGACTAACTCCCAAATCTTGGAATCAACACAAATTTCTTTTAAATCAGCGACTTACTCAAAGAAATCCTCTGCCTCGATGGCCTCTTCGGCATCATCTTTGGTGCGTGGTCGTGGGCGGCGTGCCCTTTCAATTTCCGTCTTTAGACAGCAAAGGAGGCAAATGCAATACAAACAATAGCTTCAGTTTTTCGGTATACCTTTGGGAACAGACCAAACCCAAGGCATTGATCAGCTGACCAAACTCCAAACTGCCAGTGCCCTTCTTGTCGGTAAGCTAAAAGTTAAAAGAGTTAGCAAATTCGTTTCATTACTTTCCATTTGAGTAACATTCGCTTACCCTAAACAACTTTTCGCCAATGTCCACACTGACGCACTTGCGCCAAGGTGTTAGCTCATTGAAAAGTGTGTGAAATACTTCAAAATTTACACAGTACGCCTCATGCCGTCCACTTGTTAGTTCGTTTTGTACTTTTGTGGGTGACTGCATTAAAAGCTGAGGTGTCTCCCCCAAATGGGTTTGCTTCTGTTGCTGCTGCATGGATTTCAAAGCTATTTTCTCCTCTCTGATTATGGACAGCAGCATGTGCATATCCTTTTTATCAAAGTAGGGATTCTGTAGATGAGCCTTTATAATGGTCTTCTCGTTATCCAAATCAAATTGGCGTACAGTCAGTCGGCGATGCTTATTGCGCAGCTCCTCAATGCGCTGCTGGGTCAGTTCTTCACCGAATTTGGTATAGGCCTCATGAATCAAGGTCTGCACCGTCTGAGTTTGAGGTCGTTCCATTTTACGCTTGTCCGTTGACGGAGGCACTTGATAGTCCGGATTGTAGATCCCCTCCAAGTACTGTTGCAAGACCAACATGGCCTCTCCGTCATCTTGGCACTTGAGCAGCTTATCACGATTCCACTCAATGATCTGCAGCGCGACCATGAATATAATTTTAGCTCCCTCATAGAAGAAGCAGTCAAGAATATGCAAGGAGCTCTCATAGCTGATCACACTGATGAATATGGTCAGGAACCAGGAGATGGAGATCATTTTGATAACGCCCAGTTTCTCCAGGTGCCCGTGCAGATCGGCCAAATGCGTTTGGACCAGCTCGTTGAGCACACCCTGATCGATCTGGGCACCTACCACCTTGTCCTTGTAATAATCGGGCAATAGATTCTCACACAGACTGGCCAACATCCAAAAGGCATTCTCCTCATCGCAGAACAAAAGAAATACGGATGAAACTATATTCATGGCCTGGCAGTAACCCACTTGCGGATTTCGCAAGGCATAGGCCTGCAGGACGCGTCGCAAGGCGCCAATGCCATCGACACTCTGAAAAGCCGGATGCTCGGGCAACGAACGTGGCAAATCTCGATCGATTTCATCGTGGGCAAAACAATCCTTAATACAGGCAGCCTTCTCCACCAGATCCTCATACAGTCCCGGATTCATTTCCTTGTCATGAATAGCTCCGGAGAAGATTAACCAAATCTCTTGACGCAATTTATCCGGTATGCCCTCTACAATCAAATTGATCACATCTGTGGTACGAAACATGCCAATACCACGACCAAAATCTCGAAAATGCACCTCCCAACGGGCTAGCTTCTCATCCTGCTTCTTGAGAATGTCCGCACTGAATTGGGTCTTATAGGTGTTCATTAGGGCGGTTTGTTTGCTCCAGGAGATGTCATATTTGGCACGCTCTCGGCTTTCAGGTCTGCAATTGTTTAGAGAGTAAGTCAAGGAACATAGAAATAAAGCCCACATACATATGTATCCTGGAGAGTAAATCTGTGATCTTGGAGATCAACACCTCACGATCTATGATCTGGGCAAACACGAAAGGCACATTCTCCGATGTTATGATGACAATTTGATTGTCAAAACGCTGCTGGCCATCATCCTTCTTCTCCACACTCTGAAAATTAATTCGAGCTCCATTTAATCTCTTAAATCAATCTCCAGTTCTTACCTTGATGGTCTTCATGGGTATAACCACACTAACCAAATCCTTGACATCGCTACGAAAGCAAAAGAAATTGGGCGACAGGTATATAAAGCCCGCATTGAAACGTTTCGAGTATGGTGTCCATATGTTCGCCTTAATCTTGCCATCAATTATCTCTGTCAACGGCAAACGGAAATGTACACGAAATTCTTCCGATTTTTGCCGTGCTGTCAAATCTCTTAGCAAAACCGACTTCTTTGACGTCTTGCCAACCAAACGGGTAAACGATGAGGGATCATGATCTACCACCGGACTTTCCGGATCATGTATCAACTGTTGAATGGCCATTTTGTTGAGTTGCTCAATCAAAACATGCGCCTCACTGGCCTTGAAGAGCAATGTGAAATTATAGGTCATATTATTGGTGGTCTTCAAGTAAATGATATTCGATTGCCGACTAATATCCTCCAGCTCGGCAAAGCGTATTATAAGCTTGATTTCCTTTCCCAGCATATACGAGTAGTAGCAGACGTGATTCAGAGAGATATACAGCTGGCCCTGTCGTGGTATTTTGTTCTTCACATAACTGGGGAAAATGTGATGGAAAATTAAATTTTAGCTCTTTTTTAAGTTACTTGGCTCTACTTACGTGGCCGAATAGCAGTTAACCAGGCGCTCTTCTTCGGGCATTTTGAAGATTTGTCTAAATTGTGAGGTCATCACCTTGAAATCGGCCGATTCCCCCGTGTCATCTTGATTATTTTGTGCATAGAGGGATTGAATTTTACAAATGGTAAAATTTGTGACCTCGTCTTCGTTTTCCATTTCGTTTAGCACATTAAAGAGATTGGCCTGCAGCCATTCCCAGTCCTTAACTATCTCATCCTGGGTAATGCCAATGGCAATTTCTAGAGAAAGATTTGAGAAATTAGAATATTTTTTATACAAATCAATCGATCGAATATATATTCATTTCGATTAGGAGGCCAGTTGGCATGAAAACAAACTGATAAGGACTGATCGACGGAGGATTTTTGATGCCATAGAATCTAGATTATCATTCAATGCTGAGATTAATAAGCTCTTTCTATCTGTCTCTGTGACGTCAGCATCAGAAACTTTAATACTCTTCTGATTTATTGTATTGGGTGGCTCACAATTTGAGTAGCGCGTTACTAAGGTTAAGGTCAAAAATATAAGAAAGTTAACTTCGGCTCGTTTGTGTACCCTTTTGTAGCATGTATAAAAAAGGGAAACTATTAGGAGGGAAATAACGCCCGGGGGCGTTATTTCACCTGGCGTTGTTTCATGCTTCCTTCTAGAACTAGTCACATTAAAACCACCACTCTCGTTAGGGTAAGCACATTGCCGCCAATTCGAGTGACAACGCTGCTTAAACATTATCTTGTGCGCCGCGAGCCGGCTTCTGATGCTCCTAACATTCTTCCCACCCCCTCCCGCCATGCCCAGACAACTTTTATTAGTTCGAGGGCTGCTTCTGCATTTCGCAAAACTTATACGCTTAGAATTTATTTCCAAAATATTTCTGGCATGCGGAGAAAATCGGATTTGGTGTATATGGCGACTTCGCATTGTGACTTTCACATTACCTGGCTCAACTCAAATTTTTATGACGAGGAATTCTTCGACACCAATCTGTACCAAGTATTTCGCAAAGACCGGGACGCCTTGAGAACGGAGCGAACAAGAGGAGGTGGAGTGTTGGTGGCTGTCAGGCGTTCTCTTCATTGTGAATGCGTTCGACTTGAAAATAATGACTCTCTTCTGGATCAAATTGCGGTTCTGGTAGTGAGCACTTTGGGGCAACTCTACATATTTGCTTTCTACATACCACCTAATAGTGACTATGACCTTTATAAGGCAAATTTGATGAACATATTGAATGTTCATCAACATTTGAAGGATCATCAACACCTTTGCGTCGCGGGAGGCTTCAACTTGGGCTCAGTTGTTTGGGCTCAAGATTCAAATTCCTCGGCTATGGTACCGAGGAATGTCCAACAGCCTCATGAAATACTTCTTCTTGATGATCTATTTTGTATGGGCCTAACCAGGGATTAATACCGGAACCGGAACCGTTAACCGAAATAAACCGTTTCAAATCACGTACCGGAACCGGAACCGATACAAATTTTTTTTGAGAACCGAATACCGTTTACCGTTATTATTGGAACCGATAGAACCGGATCGAAACCGAAACGTTGGTACCGGTACTCTCTCGTCAGATTTTTATGTAACGCAAAGACGGAATCATAAGACGTCCTTTACACGATGTAAGATTTTCTTGCCACCTTTCAAAGATGGCGTAAAATTTAAGCACCCTCTGTAAAATGAGTTGCACGAAAGTCTCGCAGATTCTCAAAGGCGCTTAACGTATGTTCGTAAATTGACTTATTTGTTTTACATATGTACATATGTACATACGTATGTACATTGGCCAGAATCTAAAATATGTATGTGCATATGTAGGCCCGTCAAAAGGGGGTTCCAGGCACGGGGGATTTTTTTCATGTTTTTTATAGTTTATTTAAGTTTTGCCAAAAATCTGGGCTCCAGGCCCCTCTCAGAAGTCCGGGCCCGGGGGTAAACACCCCGTCCCCTGTCGACGGGCCTGTATGTTCATATATGTGCATGTATTAAAATAAGTGACTCGGACGTCAGTTGTACATGTGCCGAGAACTTAAACACCCCCCATATTGTGGTCGGCAATTTTAATTGTCCTATGTTATTGGACAAGATTCCTTTTAATGTTCCGCCCAGGTCTTTGCGTGACTTGGTCCCATTTGTTCAATTATGCCAATAATGAGCCGATATGTAGGGCCCTATTAACATACAATCGTCTCCCAGTTGGCATGCGGTTTGACTTTAACATCGATAATATTATTGTAAAGCGACTTCTTCTGCGAAAGCACTTCTGTAGCTGTACCGTGCGAATGCCTTGCTTTTTTTGCAATTATCGTAAAAACGATATACTTTATATGGTTGGCAGTGTACAAACTTCGGCCGAGCCGAAGTTAACTTTCCTTAATTTTTTGTTATCTGGTCGATATAGTGCGAAAGAATCTCTAAATTCGATACCCATAATAGTCAAGGTTTTTGGATTCTCCATTTCAAAGTTTATTGAATGATTCTCAAAACCAAGAAGCAATGAAAATGATTTCAATTCTTACTAAGGTAAAACTATCTGAGTCTTCGGGTTCTCTAAATGATCATCGACTCAAGTCTAAGTTGAATAACCTTATCCAAATGTGAAGCAATTCCGAATTTTATTGTTTGCATTTTACAAATTAATTGTCTTTCTATCTATGAAACTGGCGCTCAATTTTCTTTGAAAAATATAATTCTTTAAAATTATTCTATAAAATCTTTTGATGAAGATGTCGCACAGCAATTTTGCATAAGGAGGCATCTATAATATAACAAGAGCAAGTTAGTCAGACCTAAAATACGCCAATAAAACAAAATCTTATACGTCCATACTCCCCCATAAAGACCAAATAATGACTCACAACACCCTGACACATGCCGGTCGCAAAGACCCGCCTCCGCTACAACCCGCTGCACATGGCATTGCCACTGATAAGAGGGGATACATTCCCATTTTCAATTTATGACTGCACTTGAACCTACCGTAAGACACTTCCGAGGACGGTGTCTGATGCAAAATACGATAAGGAGCTGGTTTGGTGTTCATCACACTGTCGAAGGTGCCCACCAGCATGGAGCCAAAGCCACGGGATTCGCCATGACCACGACGCTTTTGAAGAACGAAATACTTGGAGTACATTTCGGCAGTCCTAGAGAAAAAAAAACAAACAAAAAGAGGTATAAGTTTGACTCTGGGCGGGGGGTGGAGGTGCACATATGTGCATACATTTCGATGTGTGTGTGTATGTTTTGGGGGGTTTTTTCTACGCAGCAAAATTAACAGTTGGCAATCAATTTTCAGGCTTTTGTTGTTGTTGTATGTGCACAGCTGTTTTCTTGCAGGAAATTGCGTTGCGAAATCCGAAACCAAGTTGAGCCGCCTTGGCGACTTGAACTCTGCTCAATTAGTTATCAACAATGGCATATGCATGTACGGGTAAGCATGTGTATACAAATTAATTCGCAGGGCTCGTTCATGCGTAGGCCTTGTTGCTGATCTCCTTTAATGTGATATCCTTAATTTAGTGTTAACTGTAATAACAGTTTCCGTTATGGGCTGATGTCACCTGTGCTGAAGAACATTGTGACATTTCGTTATTCTAATATGCCCCGCATAAACTAACCCATACGCGCACGCACACTTACATACATATATGTACATACCAACACTTTTAGTTGATGCTTAATTTAAGCATCCCACAACATACACAACCCACCTCCCACATAGCTGGCTCTACAGACTCCATTCAACTCACCAAAATGCCGAAGGCAACAGCAACTCCTTGGGTTGTATCCACATCTTGAGGTTTTTCTTTTTTAGCCTATTCGCGGCTGGAACAGTAGGAAAAACAAATTTTCTTCTTTGTTTGATACTGCATTCGTAGTTCTCGTCCACAACGCCGCCGTCTTGTTGTTTTTGCCGCAAGTGTGACCATAGTCGACGTGGGTGAAAAATACCAAATTGTTTTAGTTCATTGTGAACGAACAGAGGTCTGTTAAACTAACAGAGTTAAAACAACATAGCTCTGTAAAACTAACAGAGCTCTGTTAAACTAACAGCCGTTTTCGTTGTGCAGGACTATTATTCGTTAACAGAGCACTGCTTGTTTTTACAGAATCAACTGCTTGCATTTCCATGCAATGTTAGGTGGAGGAGCCTCCGTCAGTTTTAAAGCTATCCTTTGCATCGGTCGAAAAACTAGTTTTAGTGAAAATTTTTTTTGTGTTCAATTGAACGCCTCCAAACTTCGTATTTCTTAGTTTACTATACTTTTCCATGATTCCATCCAAATTTGGTCGAAATCGGACATCTATATAGTATAGCTGTCATAGAAAAGAAGAGTCTGAAAAGTAGTCTTAGTTAGAAAAACTTTTTTCATGACTGCACTAAGTTTGGTCGAAATCGGACATCTATATAGGATAGCTCCCATAGAAAAGTAAGGTCCGAACAGTAGTCTTATGTAGAAAACCAAACTGGAAGGGTATACAAAACTTCGGCATAGACGATGTTAGCTTTGCTTTTTCGTTTTTACCTAACTTGACTGCACTAATAGCAACAACTTTTCAAAATTTCCAAGCTATTTTTATTAAGGAACATAATTTTTCAAAGTTATCGCCTACACTAAGAAAAAAACTGCGGTACAAAATGCAGCCCAAGCGGCCTCCTTTTTAAACCATTTCGTTTGTGAATTTTTGTTCACAAAAAAAGCCCAGGAATGCAAACCGATCGGAAATAAAGACTGTCCTTAAATCACCGGTTCGACCTATTACATGGTTTTTTAAGCCAACTGAACCGCGGTTTCGGTTCGGTTCAGTGGTTCAGTCTTGATCTAGAATAATTTTAATGAATGCCAGTTTTTGCTTTTGCAAATAATTTTGATCTTCTCCTAATCTGCGCGGAAAGGAACTATCATCGAAATCATGGATTCCAAAATCTGACAAATCTCAAATACCATCCTTAGGTATAACAACCCGATAATTTGATGGGCTTTTGAAATTGAGATTAATTAAAAAATCATATTCTTAGGATCGCCCTTAATTCCTTTAAATATCAACCCTTAAAGCCTGTACTTAAGGATAACGTCCCGAATTTTGCTTAAATCTGTTCGGAAAATTACTTTTTTCCAGACTATCGTAAGTAAGTCAGTCCGAAAAGTTGCCAAAATCGCATTTCTATCCAAGGATTGTCTTTAATTTCCTTGAGTCTCAAGCCTTAAAGCCTTTCTTATGTATAAAGTCCCAGTATGCACGGAAATAAATTTTTCGTACTTTTGAAGTTGCGGCCTATCCAAAATGATGTCAAAACCCTCTTTTTGTTCTAGGACCGCCCCTAATTTCACTGAATCTGAACCCCTTAAGCCCATTCGGAAGTCTAACATTCAGAAATGTCCTTAAATCTGTTCAGAAAGTAATTTTCTATGACTTTTGAAGTTGAGACATACTTGATGTAAAATAAAGTTAAGTCCATTAGATTTAAACATATTATAAACTATTAGTTCTGGTTTTTAGAGGTACTCAGCGTACTCTTGGTGCAAAAGCAAAAGTGAATATGTGACAGATGATTTCACTTTAATAGCTGTACTCCTGTCTAAAGTTTGAAGAAGCTCGACAGCTCGATGAGATACGGAAACAAATCAAAGAAGAAATGCTGACTGTTGAGAATATTAAGAGATCGGTGGACAATTGCAGAATTTGTTTCCATTTGTGGTTTTAGGTTCGGTTCGGCATTTTCGAAGGGACACCGGTTCGGTTTGCGGTTCGGTTTATTACCTAGAATTAGCGGTTCGGTTCCGGTTTGGTTCGGTTCGGTTCAGAACCGGCTTGCATCCCTGCTTAAAACGTTTCCAAAATGTTTCTAAAAGAAGCCCGAAAGTTTGTAAAATGACCCCAAAATGATTCCAAGTTGAGCCTAAAATGGTATTAACGCAACACCTAAACGTTAATGAAGATCGAACAACGGATGTTAAAATTGCGTTCATGAGATGACTTCGCCGTTCACAGTTGACGAAAAAGCGGGATTACTCTACTATTGTCAACGAATGGTCTTGATTTCGGTAGGTTTTGAACCGGATTTCTTCTGAGTGTATTGTCATCCCATTCTGCAACTTCGCACAGAGAAACAATAACTGCTATCTGAAGCTCCGTATACACCAGTACAGACTCGTGACGCTGAATCCAACGGGTAGGACACAGTTTCTTCAATTTCGTAGCCGTAGTAGTTGTTTCCATAATATTAATGTTTTTTGTTCTAAAACAGAGCAGATATGTTTCGGTAAGGCGGTGTCAATGCTTTAACGGGTGACAACTAAAAATCTGCACAAACTTTAAAATGCCGCCACAACCACAATTCTCAACAGATCTTTATAAAAATTTGACAGTTTATTTATGACTACATATACAAAAGAATTGCATCAATGGATTTGGTCGAAGGACCGTTATCAGCTACTCGACGCAGCTTCCGGAAAATGTGTCCGCAGGCGGCCTGTACGACCTTGGAGTCGTATTTCCGGACATATAAGCGAATCCCATTGGTCAGTTCTTTGATATAGTTGGCTCTTCAGTTGTATTTATTCTCTGACCCAGAGGTACACAGAGTATATTAAGTTTGTGCAAAAGTATATAATAGGCAGAAGAAAGCATCTCCGACCCTATAACGGATATATATTCTTGATCAGCATCAACAGCCGAGTCGATCTAGCCATGTCCTGTGGGTTCGTAAACAAACAGATCTCAGAGTGGTAGGGAGGATTACTGATGGGACATATGTATCTTAGGCAGATCAAATTTTTTTTCTTAAATTTTTGCCATGCCCCCTCCGGCCCACGAAAATTGGGAAAAACGTCTTATCTCCCACAGTTTAATACATAGAAGGTTTGTTCCTTCTGGATATATTTAGTAATCAGGGTTATTTATCGATCCGCCAAAGGAATGGTAAAGATCGGATGAACGGTTGTCGAGTTATTCGGAAAACAAACAATTATGGGCAGCACCGCACAGTGGTCCCAAGTCCCAAAAAGCCAAAAGTCGATAAACGTATTTTATTTGTCTGAAAGCTTTTACTCGGGGGTTTTCGGGGTTGCTGATTACGAATTCCAAGTCAAAATTCAGAAAAACAAAATGGCGGATCCAATATGGCAGACAATTCCTACAAAAACGTATTTGACTTGGCTAAAAGTCTGTACTCGGGTGTTTTTGGAGTCGCTGAATACGAACTGGAAGTAGAATTTCAGTTAAAATACTTGAATTAAATACTTGAAACTCGAAATTAAAAAAAAAAAACATAAATTATGTTTACTCATTTGCATTTACAAGCACTTAGATTTTAATAAATTTTCTAAATTTTGCAAAAAATTAATTTTTTTTTCTTCATTTGAGACCATAGCATTAAAAAAACACCATTTCACATTTTTGTCTGAAAACGAAACATTCCGCTAGGTTTTTTCTTTTTTAAATTTCTTTACAACTTTTCAATCGGAGCAAAAACAACAAAGTTATGCGAGTTTTAGTGGAGGCAGCTTCGGAAAACCCCGTTTATCGATAATATCTTGATTTTTTTTCATCTCGATTTTCGTGCTCAGCGGGCCAAAGTACTTTAGAAAAAGTGATTTTGGGCTGCTTTTGAGAGCTACCGAGCAGTGTATATATATTATATCGCAATAATTACAAAAAGGGCAGGAAATTCAGACATTACCGGACAAAAATCATCACCGCGACTGAATTAGCAGCTAATTTTTGGATATGTTTTGAAGAAGTGTTGTATAAACAGTTTCTATTTTGTTTGAGAGTGGGATCTGATGGGACTTTTGACTTATTGCTCTTTCTAACACTACATTTCAGAATGTATTTAAGAAAAAACATCTACTTATATTAATGACTGACTTTTTTATGCATTATTAATAATAGTTTTGAGCTATACATTCAAATTCTACGTACTTTCTGGAACAGAATCCATTTTGTAAAATCAAAATCGATTTACTTTTCGAGATTCTATACGCTTCTGAACGATGTGTTATTTTCGATGCGTGACGAGTAAACGATGAGGCACGCTCGACGCTCACGAACGAAGCTCATTCCTGAGCCAGGTAGGGACACTTCCCCCTTATAAAACGGTCACAATACAAACTAGATGTACCACTACAACTATTGCAACAATTAAAAGTCCCAAAAAAAACTAATTTTGATCGAATTTTGACCAACTTTTTGGGATTTGGTACCTTAGTGCACCGGTCGCAACGGTGATGGGCAGGACTACAAAGGTACAGAGTATGTTTTAGTCGGGCTTGACCAAGTTTTTTTCTTGTAGTAAACTGCAGCACTCAGACTTCCAAAAAAAAATCTTCAATTGGACTACACTGCGGCAAGTTTGTTGGGTTCCGTTCCTTTGGTACAAAAGGGATATTGGCGAAAAGGCGACATTGGTTGCACATCCACCAACATTGAGATTTGACAGTTTGTATTTGGTCAGGTGTGTAACTTGGTGCTCTTTGCTTACGTCTGGCAACAATATTACTCTTTTTCAGCTGCAATTCAATTTTCTGGCTGCATCTCGTTGACTTATGTTGTCTTTGTTGTTAAAAAGTTGGGTTAGCTTTCTGACAGCTTGGCCGGTCATAATGTTTGCTTTCCGACCACTTCCAACTTCTCTTTTTGCTATTTTTCGTTGCAAAATACTATAAATTGTGCGTTTGGACTTGCCCTCTTGGGTAAAATGGTTTACTATTAAAACTTTACCTTTGTCAGGGTGCATTTTGTAGAGTTATACAACGCGATCACAAAGACGTTCTTGCTCGGACGGCATGATGGCAACTACTTGTCAAAATTTTTGTCAGGGGGGCATGAAAACGTGTTGACAGGAGAACATAGAGAAAGAAATGTCATCACAAAAGCTTTTATGTAAAGCTCAGCGCGCCCTGAGCCCTCTCAAAGTTTGTGCAGATTTTTAGTCTTCACACGTTAAGAGGCTTATTAAAAAGTGCCTTTTTTGTACCTTTACCTAGGTACTGGAAATTTCGAATACCTTTTACCTTACCTAGATAAATATTTTGACATTCAACTTGCAGTATACCTTTGCAATCACTGGTGGTCCTGAAATATTCTATCCATAATAATGCTAATTAGCTTTCCTTTTATTTAGGTCAACTGAATAGTTCCAGCTGGTAGTTGTCACGAGCTTCACTAAACCTAAAGTTCGACTTACCTTCTAATTGTTTAGGGTTTCACCCAGTGATCAGTGAGTTTTTAATAATATCAAAAACCTATTCCTAAATTCAGTTTGTGGTTTATAACCGACTAAACGAAACGTTGCCGTGCTACAAAATTATTTGTTTTTTTTTCACCCCTTTGTATTGTAAAATTCCAAGTGTTTTGCGAAAATGCTTAAAAAATTCGTCGAAGTTGATGCAGAGGAGAGTCCCTCCGCTAATCCGTATGAGGTACGCACCTATTTGGGCGACACACAGGCACAATTGCCTGAATGGAAAGCCGAGAATTGTCCGCCCAGGGAACGAGTTTGCAAGAAGCCGCCAAATTCAACTATATCACATGTCCTGACCATTGAGGATGAGTTGCGTAGACTGCATCAGAAAGCGGAAGAATCGCGTTTTATACGTCCTTTTAAGAAGCGTTGCGAACTGTACGATGAGTTCACCATGTGTGTTGTACCTCAGCGTACGCCGGAGGAGTTAAAGGTTCATGCCGAGATGCGTGAGCGTCTGTTGTTGGCCCGAAAAGACTTTGGTCTGGTCGAGCATGATGCGCGTGAGGATAGAACCTGTCCCAGGGATGTAGTAACACTCAATAGTCCCATGAACGTCACCGAAGACGAAGAGGCTGAAGAGGATATGGCAGAGGAAGAGGAAACAGAAGTAAAGCCACAATTGGCCAGTCCCGAATGCAGTTCAGATATTATTATTATACCGGATAAGCGGATGGTGAGTGGGAAATATGTTGAAACTATAACAAGGCTGCATATCGGTGCAAAACCGAACCCCCTAGAATTGGTTTGTCGCTTAAACCGAACCTTTTAAATGGCCTACCAAGCCATCATCTTTCAAAACGGTCAACAGGTTCTTCTAATTTGTGAATGCATTCTTTTTTCCAAGCAATCATCAGGGAATTCAGTTGACATTATGTCAAATGATTTGGTATAAATCAATTTTGAAGTTAAAATTGATTTTGGAAATCAGTATCG
This sequence comes from Lordiphosa collinella, assembly GCA_018904265.1. Taxonomy (NCBI): domain Eukaryota; kingdom Metazoa; phylum Arthropoda; class Insecta; order Diptera; family Drosophilidae; genus Lordiphosa; species Lordiphosa collinella. The sequence goes on along the minus strand of JAEIFV010000191.1, from coordinate 72,253 downwards.
TTTAGCATATTCCATTCCGCATAATTTGATCGAAATAGAGAACAGGATCATACCTGAATAACACTAGGCAACAAGGTCCAGTATCTTGAATGGTTGGTAGTGATTCTATATGATTTTCGTGTGCTAAGAAATACTGCGTTTTCAGAAATTGTCCATCACGTCGAAATTTTTAGTAATTTGAACTTAACGTTGCTAAAAGTGTCTATTTTGACCCTTTTTAAGAGCGTTTTTCGGGGAATCCATTCTATTGTTTGGATACCATCGGAAAGTACCACTCCTTAGCTTTGAAATCAACCATCCCAAACAATTCTACGATGGAGATATACCTCATTTAGCACTTGTGTAAGAATCCAAAAATATCCTTTTTATTGCTGGTGCCCCTAAGTATGCAATGGGTGGTACGGACTCTAATATGTTTTCGTATTTTGTTGCCTGGTGTTATTTTTGAATTCGACGGAGAAACCCCGAAATAGTAAGTTGGCTTAAAGCCCTAGTTTGGGCAGCAGGTTTAGTCGCTGTGAAACTAGAATCCTTGGGATTAAATCTTTTTAAAAACGATCCTCAAGCCAAACCTAACGTTTCAATTCGTATAACAAATGAAAGCCATCATATCTGTAATTAGGATCTGTACTCTTAGAAACCAAACCTTAAGCTTTACGGCCCAATGTTTTTTAGAATTTATATGTTTATTATGGCTTTGAACCTTAAGAGCTAACTTAATGGAGAATAGAAATCGTGTAAAGCTACTCTATCAATTCTATGTCATCGATGTCGGCATAAATGCTTCCAGGAGGTAATTCTGGTGGTAGTTCAGCATCTCCTTCGTGTGTGGTCGCCAGCGACAAGGTGCGATAGGCTCCAGACGTAGCCTGTTGTTGCATATGCACGCCCAATTGTGAGATCAGCTCCAGAGCTTGTATATCAGAGTTCATCAAGGCAAACTGGTGAATTATCGCCAGGTGGGGGAACACCCCATTAAGTAAGGTACTGGTACCGGCGTTCATTTGCATACCATTAGAGCTATCCTCTGCCTGTGGTGGTGGTTGTTCGATCTTCTCTGCCAACTCATCTGGTGTACTAGACGCAGGTGAGTTGAGTACGCTGGGCTCACAGGTCAACACCTCCACCACCTCATCATCATCATCATCGCAGTGTTCTGCCTCGGACATTAAGCTGTTCTCGCTCGATAAGTTAACCAGATCGGATATTTTTGATTTGTTTGGATCCAAATCTGTTTCCAACAGCTCTTTTTGCATAAAATTTGGTAGAGCATGCTTAAACTCTACAATGATCTCCTCGACGGGCAACACTTTAGTCACAGGACTATCACCCAGATAGCCCAAGTCATCTTCTTCATACTTGTACTTGCCGCGAAAACGATTCAACCAGCGATAGGATGGGCGAAATGAGGGCAAATTTAATACTGCAGCCATCCTGAGGGCCGTCTCCTTGAGCTTTTGGTTGCGTATGCTGCCCGCCAGTTGAAGCTGACGACAGCGCTCTACCCATTCGTGGAGCAAGAAACTGATGGCACTCATTTCAAATTTGCGACGTTTTCGTGTCATCTCTTCTATGATTATTGAGGCATCTGCCTCGCTCAAGGTAGCCAATTGCTGCAGCAGCTCACGCTTCTTCTCCAGTATACGACGAATTTGTGTGGCACAACAATGAAACATCTTGGCCAGACTGTTGCGGGAGATGTTGGTCTCATCGTAATACCGAATGACGGCGATTTTCTCATAAAAGGTCAAAATGTTACGTTCGTTGCGACGGGATTTGGCCTAGTGGGAGAGAAGGAGAGAGATATTTAAATTAGTTAAAGCTAAAGTTGAACTGGACCAGATTTAGTAGTAAGTCTTTTGAATTGGTACTTTTAAAATCTCCAAAGAAATTAATCTTTTGATTTTAATTTCAGCACAAGAGAGAAGCAAATATAGCACAGGTCGACAAATATTAACTTTTTTTTTAATTCAAAGATCGGACAAGGATATTCTTGTAGGATTTTCAACGCTAAACACGAATCCGACCTCTAAAAGTGCCCAACACGTAGAGATTTTGAGACAAATGTACTAAAAATCTCAAACAACTTGTTTTTGCCCTTTTCGATCAAGAAAAGAGAATAATGCCGATGGTGGTAGAAGTCTCTAATTAGGCTTAAATCAAAGCTTGAACTATCAACCAAATGAATTAAATCTAAAAAGCCTAGAATCAATCCAAAATTTTTAAGTTGCACGAATTCTACGTTTGCTTCGATAGTTAAACGAATGAAAATTAGGTCTTGGAACATAAGTTTTAACATACAAGGTGGGCCAAAAAAAGTCATCCGATGTTGTTTGGCTTTCATTTTTTTTCTAAATAAAAAAGGTATATTCTGTTTTTTGATTATATTTATTTGAGAATTTTATTGGTCATTTCGAGAAGATGATATCGGCCAAATGGGCGCCATACGGGCTCGTCTTTTGGCATTTTTCATCACTTCGGCAAGAAATTCGGGCTGCAGATTCTCGCACTCGTGTCGAATGTTGTCCTTAAGGGCTTCCAAGGTCTTGGGCTTGGTTACATAAACACGGGATTTCACAAAACCCCACAAAAAAAAGTCTGGAACGGTTAAATCGGGCGATCTTGCAGGCCAGTGCAAATCGCCAAAGCGAGAGATGAGGCGACCCGGGAACGCCGCCTTCAGAATGTCGGTGGTGGCTCGCGCAGTGTGTGCCGTTGCTCCGTCCTGTTGGAACCACATGTCCTCCAGTCCTAATTCGTCCAATTGCGGCAGAAAAAACCCGGTTAACATGACCCTATAACAAGCACCGTCCACTGTTGTCGTTTGACCAGCGGCGTTCTCGAAAAAAAATGGACCGATGACTCCTCCAGCGTGAACACCGCACCATGCAGTCACTTTGAGCGGGTGTAATGGCTCCTCGTGCATCACTCGTGGATTTTCGGTGCCCCAAAAGCGATAGTTTTGCTTGTTCACGTACCCGCTGAGGTGGAAATGAGCCTCATCGCTCATTATGATTTTGGTCGATTATTCCGCGTTTTTGGGGAGTATATCGATCCATGGCTTGTTCACTTATATTCTACATCTGTCTAGTCCACAAATGTCAAAACAGATCTGACTTTGGCGGCTATTTGTAAAAATAAGAGCATCTTCCAATAGGGTGACTATTTTTGGCCCACCTTGTAGATACCAAGTTTCAAGCAAATCTTAATTAAAGACGTCAGAGAAAACGACCATGGGTTCATTCAAAAACATTTAGCGACCCCAAAAACAATAAATAGCAATAAACACCCACTTTGTTCCTGAACATCTCCTCATGTGTTTCCATGGCATCATGTCCTCTCAAGTCTATAAGATCCTCATTTGTGAGTGACTTTCTGTCCAAATGCAGAAACTGTTTTCCATCATTGATCGTGTAGTCTTTCCATTCTGCACTAGTAGCCAAAGCAACAATCTGACCCGTAATAGATAAAGATAATTTATCAATCTTCGATAATAAAGGGGACTTTACGCTTTATTCCAGAACTTGTTCAATGATTCTAATTCAAGTTCCTTCCCCGACTGATCAATAATCTCTAATTCGTTGTCAGTTGAGTTTAAAAGTAAGCGAAATGTTTTCTGCAAATAATGAGCCATAAACGTTGAAATGGCATTGATTGATCCATTTTAAGATGCATTTTCCTTCAGTAAATATGCCTTCACATTCGGATCTCAAAAATTATTTGTCATCTATCCAAATGATTAGCAAACTTCCTTTTCGCTATTATGCAAGGTCTGTCACGGACAATACCTAACATGAACGGATATTTTGTGATATTCTCGGTTTACTTAATTTAATGCGTGTACCTACCAATTTTTTCAAAGGACCTACTTTAACACGACGATCTGAGTTTATTTAGCCCTGTCCGTCTTTCCGTCTGTTTCTATGCTATCTCCTCCGTCAGGTTTAAAGCTATCCTCACCAAACTTTGCACGAAGTTTTTTGGTACAAATACGCTGCACATTTGTCGGAACCGGCCGGATCGGATGACTATAGCATAGAAAGTACGTATTTCTTAGTTTACTATACTTTCCCATGATTTCACTAAGTTTGGTCAATATCGGATGACTATAGCATATAGCTGCGCTATAGGAACGATCGGTCGAAAAACTAGTTCTATTGAGAAAAACTTTTTTGTTTTTAATGAAAACGTCCATTTCATTGGCATACACTTATTTTATATACTTTTACACAATTCTTCAAAGTTTGGTCGAAATCAGATGACTATAGCATATAGCTCCCATAGGAACGATCGGTCGAAAAACTAGTGAGAAAAACTTTGTTTTCAATGGGATCGCCTCCAAATTTGGCAATTAACAGTGTATTATGCTTTTCCATGATTTCACCAAGTTTAATCGAAATCGGACACCTATATAGTATAGATCCCATAGAAAAGAAATGTCCAAAAAGTAGTCTAAGAAAACCTTTTCTGTTTTCAATGGAAGCTGCAAGGGTATACGAAACTTCGGCCGAGCCGAAGTTAACTTTCCCCTATTTTTTATAAAATTAAAAAACCAAAAAGTTAAAAAATTTTTCGTCTTTGATTTGGATTATCAATATTTTTTTTTAAATTATTGTATTCTTTTAAATTTTGGACATAAAGTTTAATCTTTTTAGAACATTTCGTTATAAAGGCTGGCATAGAAATCCCAGAGTTTTGGCTAATAACGAGATTTCTAGCTTACAGTGCAAAGTAAGAAAGAAAGTAAAAAGTTGTCGTTAGTCTCTCTTGAAGTAGGAGATTGGAAATCCATAACTAAAAGTCTGTATCAGGTAGCTAAGGAAGTTTAAACTAAACCTTGGAAATTTGATAGGAATTTGTACGGGCAATGCCTTCGAGATTTTATAGGTTCGGAAATGTTTCCTTCTCCCTGTTACATACATTTGCACAACTTCATGATCCCCTTTTCCCATTTTTTATTAAGGCCCTCTTCTGGTCTAGAAATTTGTGTTTTCCGAATTTTTTTTTTTAGTTTTTAGTTTAGATATTCAAAAATAATATCCCAAAGCAATTTTTCAAAATTCGGAATACTTATGGAGATATAGCCAATTTAGTGACCCAAGGAGGCCCAAATTTCCTTGCAACAGCAAACTTTAAGCGCCATTTTCTTGAAACCACGTTTTCCAAAATGGTGCCCAAGTTTTCTCAAGTTCTACCGAACCGATTTTGATGATGTAGGGCTTTATGGACGCAGAATTATCGTGGCTATCGTCCCTACCTCAATCCTTAAGAAAAAAATGTTTTTACAATTTTTTTTTTGTACACTGGACTGCAAAAAAAATGGTCAAAAATTGATTTTTCGTTTTTAAAAGTCTGCCATTTTTTCAAATTCAATTTTATTTTCACAATTCTGCTACGGACGATAAAGGCATTCATACTAACCAACTTCCCAACTTCCGTTTTGCTTTCTGATAATTGTAACTCCCGGAAACGTGGGTACCAACGACCCATCTTTTTTTGGAAGAGCCTACTTTGGATCCCGAGAACTTTTTGAACAGCCCCCGCATTCACAAATTTTTAATTTTTTAAAATGAATTGTATAAACAAATACAAAAAACAGAATGACAAAATCTGTTCCCGATTTCTTTCCACGAATTTTTAAAAAACATGTAAAATTTAGCCTTCTAGACCAAAAGAGGGCCTTAAAGCAGGGCATGAAAAACTATGATAGCTATTTATATAGCTACTTTCAAAAATTTCTAGCTATTTTGAACGAGGATCTAGTTTGCTTAGGACCTGAAGAGTTGGCAACACCATCTGGCGTCACAAACTCATGGGATCTTTATTGGGGCCTTTATACAAAAGTATGGGCTTTTCTCTTATTCCTGTTTTAGCAAATCCAGGTGGATCTTACGCATTTGCATAGCTCATGCTCAAAACTAGCAGTGCAAATTGAATAAATTCACCTAGATTTTTAAATCAGGAACATGAGAAAACGGCCCTAAAAGTAAATTAGTCTGATATTAAATAACCATTTTATTAAAAAATATCTATATTAGAAGTCTGTTAAGAGAGAAATGTCGAAATATGTAGCTAGAAAATGGCCAAAAAAAATTCCCAAATAGCTAGAATTGAAGGCTCTTGCAAAAATGAATAAATCTTGTGGCGAAAACAGATAAGTTGGCAACACTGATGGAAACAAGTGTAAGTTGGATAGGCTTATCCCAATTTAAAGAAATTCTGAATATTATTAATTGGCTTTTTATTTAGATTAGAAAAAACATGAACCGAACCAAGGTGTAAAAACCTACCACCTTAAATTTTTGAACATTAATCATTAGTAAGTTCTGGTTCAAACCGGTAAGACGGAGCTCCGAATAAAATTTTTAGGTATGCAGCCCTGATTGGTTTTACCAGTTCAATAGCTTGCCCCACTGTAAACAGGGGGCGACATCAAATCAGCGTAAACGAGGCATTAAGACATGCATGTGCATGCTTAAGTGTGTGTGTGTGTGAGTAAATATGTGTGCACATATTGCATATACATTTGCTGGCTGTTTGTCTTGCGGCCGCGTGTGTCAAACGCAAACGCATAACAAATCAACCCTCTTGGACAGCTTAAAGGCCAAGTTAACATATGCCTTACGGACTGGTCGGTGTGCTCGAGACTTACCCCTTTGGTGTTGTTCTTGCTTCTGCCTGTTGGCTTTGTTTGTATTGCTGCCATGGCTGCCATTTCGCAAATAGCAACTTGCTATTTGCAATAGTTAATAATTTATTTAACTTGTTGTGCTCCTTCTTCTGCGACACGTTAACCGTTTTATTTTCTACTGCGCAGCAGCGTCCTCGAAAACAATGCACAAAAGCCAATTGCGCTGTTGTTGCTGCTTGGGGGCTCCGAGAGAGCAGCAGTGAGAGCCAGTGAGAGTAACTCCTTTTAATGCTGCGCAATAAACAAAAATACAATTTACATTAAATTAAACAATTATTCATTTACACGTTTAATACCAATAGTATAATTAGTCAGTGCTATTTGTTGTTTGCCTTTTACGGCACGTTTTCTATTTTATTTGCTTCCGTTTTGTTTAGCTATTGTTGTTGTTGCGTCTGCTCTGACATTATTACAGATACTGAGCGGCCATATGAAATAAAAACGGTTCGTTATGCAGCAGCCACAGGCTGCGCTCCGTTGTGTTGTTGTAGCAACAGAAGTGCGGTAAAGGTAAACGCACACACACACATACATACATATGTACATAGACAAGAGCAATAGCAGTTGCAGCTGTTGTTGTTGCTTTTGCTGCTTTGCTGTGCATTACGCGGCTGTCGCTTAATTTTCATTTCATTTGCGTTTGGTTAGTTACAGTTACATTTTGGCTTGTGCTTTGTTCTTGTTGTCCCCGAGCGTTGTTTAATATGTTGCAGAGGCGTTGGGTGGTCGCGGGGGTGACAGAGCTCATGATGCTATGTTAAAGGATCAGATTACAAAATAATGCTCCAGCTAAGCTAAGACTAAGCTAGCTAACTTTTTGCTGTAGATAAGGCCACGTCATATCATGTAGTCTCTTCCAATTCATTGTGAAACCCTGTTCGTTCTATTGATATTGATAAATTCGATTTAATGTTTTATGGGCGTTTAATAAATACCTCTTATCAATGATTCTATTCTACGAGTATTTATTTTTCCATAATTAAATTAAATGAAACGCATTTGGGGGTTGCAAACCGGTTTTAAGCCAAACCGTTTGGAACCCGGAATTCTATAAAAAGGGATTTGGTATCGAAACCGGGAGATAGAAAAGAGTTGCTAATTAATAATTCCGAAGTTACCATCGAGACACGAATTTCTTTAGGTTCGGAACAATAAAAAAGAAAATAAACTTGATCTGCTTGCAAGTAAAAGAAGTTTTTGCCCCATACATGTCGGGCCTCTATCTCTTACCATCTCTAAGATCTGTGTGTTCATACGGACAGACAGACAAACGGACGGACAGACGGACATGGCTAGATCGACTCGACTGTTGATGCTGATCAAGAATATATATACTTTTTATGCAATTGGAACGAGCAGGAAAACATTCTTCATTTTGTGGGAAGCTTCCCAATTTTGAGGGAACACAGAATTTTACAGTTTGGCAAGGCAAGACTACATCCGCACGAAATTCATATGCTGCTTAATGGATCAAATTGGTTGATCCTTTATAATTTTGTAAGCCAAGCAACCAAGTACCGGAATCACGGCCAACCGAATCTCGCGCTATGAAGTTGAGCGATCTGGTATCTGGGGACGACCCGGGAAGCCAGGTGTATTACACTGAATAGCGAAGAACTTGGAAGGCAGTGGATGACAGACGGCTTATACCAAGTCGATTTATTAATTTTAGTATTTTATATACGAAAAAAACTTCTTGTTTAGAAATCAAATTAGAATCTAGAGTATCATCTATAGTATGTATCCATGCTATCAATTTAAATAAAGAAGTACAGTACTACTACAACTACTACTACTATATACTTTATAGGGTAGGAGATGCTTCCCTCTGTTACATACTTTTGCACAAACGTAATATACTCTGTGTACCTCTGGTACAGAGTATAAAAATTACTTAAGGAAATTTTTCCTTGCCTGATTATGTTGTTTGAAACTCAGAAACAAAGCAATACACAAAAGTTTTTTGTAAAATCGTCACCAGAGCTGCCTCGGCTGGGTGGTGTGCATTCTGCGGTAGAAGCGTATTCTTTTGGGCCTCCTTCACGCGAAAAAGGAATACCTAGTAAATTTCTTGAAGGAAAATTCGAACGTTCTCAGTACTCACCTTTTTAGAATTAATTTGTCGTTGAAATTTCGTAGAAGAAGACGAAAATATAAGATCATATTTCAAACCCAAAAAGGTGGTCAAATTCGGGTTCAAATTCAGGAATCAATAAACCGGAAACGTACCTATTAAAAAAGAGTTTTCGTCCTAAAGTTATCGGTTATTTGATCGATACTAGCGATCACACTCGAGTGTTTACTTGGCTTGGTTGGACTCGTCGCCTTGGTTCGACTCACTCGAAATGATCGCAAGCACATTGAGTCAGAACGAGTAAGCTTTTTGCTTCGTACGAGTAATAATATGAACAAGCTTTTCATAACACGAGTCAAAATAAGCCTTTTGCCAGCAATTGCCAAGCCTTTTCGACACTTCTTTTGTTTACTCGTACGCGCAACAGAATTTACTCGTACGTACTCTGCTGGTTGACAGCGAGCTTTGACAAGCCTCTTATGCAATTGTTGTTGTCTTTTGAAAACTTCAAACAACAACATGCCACAAGAAGGAAAGAGAAAGCGTATGCAAATACAAATGCAAAAAAGGCCGTCATGCTATTTCTCACAAATTGTTCTTATACCCGTTACTCGTAGAGTAAAAGGATAAACTAAAGTCGTGGAAATGTATGTAACATGCAGAAGGAAGCATCTCTGACCACATAAAGTATATATATTATTGATCAGCATCAACAGCCGAGACGATATAGCCATGTCCGTCTGTCTGTATGAACACCTAGATCTCGGAGACTAGAAGAGCTAGAGCCACCAAATGTATGTAGACTCCCATTTTACAATTTTAAAGATATCAAGCTCATATTTTGCAGTGTAGTGTATGTGCCCAATATCTACAAAAACGATGTTTTATAAAGATCGGATAATAAATGGCAGAGGTATACAGGTTATAAAAACGTTGCATAACTTTTGGCGCCAAATGTACTTGTTGCTCACAAAATTTTGAAATGGTCACATTAATGTTATTGCTCTGTTCATTAACATAGGGAAAGGCTATTTAACACTAATTGCCCTGAGTAACGGGTATATCGAAGTCGGGCAGGACCGACTTTAACTTACGCTCTCGTTTTTTGTGTGCTTGTGACGATTCTGTACAAGCGTTGATCGTAACAGATCGCTGCATATCTTTGACTTCGGCACCAAGTACTCTCGGTGATTCGCGGCCGAAGCTAGGAGTAATCGGGAGTATTTGTACCAAACGAACTTTACTCATGGCGGCTCGCATCAGAACTTCGATTTTGTAACAAGGGACTTTGCCTGAGCGCTTGGTAGGGCAGTACGAGGCTGACAGCCTGGCGCTGAGCGATTGTACTGGCGGCCGTTGCAGTTCTCTGTCGCTGAGTCAACGAAATGATTAAGATCGGATGAACGAGGCGAGTTATAACACAAACTTTGAGAGTACAGAGTCTGACAAGCGCTTGAGCGCTTCTGAGCGATTGTTTATACTGAATACCGACTGGCGGCTCGCCTTTGCAAGCTTCTCTGTCGTGTGTGACCGTAGCCTTCTGGAACAGAAAATATTTAGTCCAATGGACCAAGGGTATTCGCCAAAAACTTGAGAATGATACGGGTTAATTTTGAAAACTTGGAATCTGGACGAGACACTTATTCGGCATCGAATATTCTTAACCGCGATCATTTTTGGACTATACACTTATTTCAAGCTTTAATTATTTTGTGTTGATTACAGATTATCCATAGGCGTGACTATTTTGTTATAAACAGCGACGACCATTCAACGATCAGAGAAAAATAACTAACACAGTTTAATTCTTGATTTCTTAATCACGAAAAAAACGCAAACAAATGACGCATTCATGCAAATAAAATTCATTCATTTCATGTAATGACACGCATTCAGCTCAATTATACCTAAAACTGCGGCAGTTCACATTCTTTGGAATTATTAAAATAATTCATACCGGAAACTACTTTTTGTTTGAGTTGGAACAAGGGATTTACTTATTTCAGCTTATCCTTGGCGAGTTTTAAAGTTAGCCCAGAGACTTATATTTTAAATTAACGTTCCAGTGCCGGACCGATATAGCCTTAAAGGATGAGTTGACACAAATTTTACAACATGTAATCCTGCAAATCTTCTGCAATCGCCCGAAGATCTCATAATATACCTGTCAATAATCTGCATTCTTTTCTTGAAAGATGATACTTGATTTGTAGTCCTCAAGACAATATTCTCAATTTTCTATAGTACTTCTTCACCTTAATTTAATCTTAGTCAGGAGATTTTTTCTCATCTTCTCTTCTTTGGCCATTACAACCGTTTTACGGTCCCGGTTGCTGCAACTAATGCCCGCCACTCGCCTCTGTCACGAGCGATATCCCGCCAGAAGGGCACACCCAGCTTCGAAATATCTGCCTGCACCTGGTCGCACCATCTCCACTTCGGTCGACCCGGCCGGGCCTGCCCCAACTCGTTCGCATACACCCGTTTCGCTTGAGCCGCTGTTGTTTTATGGTTTATGACAAGCTTAGTGTCCCCATAGAGCGAAATTCGTCGCCAACTTTTAGAGGTCCATAAATCTTTCGAAGAACTTTTCTCTCGAACACGCCAATTGCCGCCTCATCCGTTGTTGTTATTGACCATGCTTCTGCGCCATATAGCCGGACTGGGATGATAAGCGACTTGTATAGAGCAATTTTTGTTTTTCGAGAGAGGGCTCTGCTCTTGATTTCTTCTTCGTATTAGTTTTTTCTCATATAATACTATAAATAGGGTGTTTAATATCCGACTTCAATAAGTATTTTGGACATTCTTTAAAGGATTTAATAGATATTCATAAATGTTTTATAGGAATTCATAGTGTACTTAGTATTGAGTACTATGAATTGAGTATAGAGTATACTTAGTATCGAGTACTTAGAGTCGAGTACTTAGTATCGAGTACTTAGTATCGAGTACTTAGTATCGAGTACTTAGTATCGAGTACTTAGTATCGAGTACTTAGTATCGAGTACTTAGTATCGAGTACTTAGTATCGAGTACTTAGTATCGAGTACTTAGTATCGAGATACTTAGTATCGAGTACTTAGTATCGAGTACTTAGTATCGAGTACTTAGTATCGAGTACTTAGTATCGAGTACTTAGTATCGAGTACTTAGTATCGAGTACTTAGCATCGAGTACTTAGCATCGAGTACTTAGAGTCGAGTACACTCAGTATCAAATACAGAGTACCGAGTACTTGGTATCGAGTACTTAGCATCGGTTGCTGAGTACCAAATACAAAGTATCGAGTATTAGTATCGAGTACTTAGTATTTAATGCTAAGTATTGAGGTCTTAGAATCGAGTACTGAGTATCAAATACTGTTTATCGAGTACTTGGTATCGAGGACTTAAAATCAAACACTAAGAATCGAATACTGCGTAATCGTGTACTTAGTATCGAGTACTTAGTTTCGAGTACTTGGCATCGCATCGAGAATGTCGTGTCGAGTACTTAGTATGGAGTACTAGTATCGATTACTGAGTATCGAGTTTTGAGTATCGAGTATATAGAAACTCACAAACACAATAATATGAAAAGCACTGGGTAAAGCTATGACCGGGTGGCTCAGCGGCTAGTGTGCGCCACCGCTGTGCAAGAGGTCGTGGGTTCGATCCCGCCTCGGAACATCTATTGAAAAAGTTTTTTCTTTGAATAAACTTAACACCCTGTCACCCCTCTCTGCTGTTGGCGCCAGCTTTGTAGTAATTAGCCATGAAAAGCTTCTCAAACTGCCGTTCGGATTCAGCGTTAAACAGTAGGTCCCTTTCTCTTGTGCGAAAATTAAAAGTTCACAAGCCAAGAGATTGAGAGAAGCTCGGCTTTGGCCCTTTGGGGCTGTGTCAAGCCATTTTACATAACTAGGCAAGGCATGGGCTGAACCAAGGTTCGAACCAAAACCTTCGTTTAAAAACCTCGAACCTCAAATTTCCAAACCTTAACCATTGATAAATTTTGGTTATCTTAAAAATTATCCTTCAACAAAGCTGGCGAGATTTCGAAAATTACTCTGGTCTGATTACAAATAAGCATTCGTCTGCCAGTGTGTTGTCTTGAGCTTCTTTAGCACTTATTTATATGGCCAAGCTGTTTTGTCGATCTGAAGAGAGTCAATATAGGGCTAATGTCAGATAAGGCCTTCTATGCCATCGATTTCCACAAAACAAATCCACTCCATTGACTTTACAGCAGCTTTAAATCGAACCAGATCACACAAGCGGCTCTCTTCAAAACTCTTTTGCAATCCGTCCCAGGATATGCAAAATTCAAATACCCGATCTACCTCATGATCTCTGCCAGTTCTTCAATCAATTGACAAGCCATTCATTATTTCACCCCCTTTTTTCTTGAATCTTTCCACGCCGCTGCAGTTGCCAATGCGCTTTACTCCATACTTCGGCGGCACAGTGGTTTGCCCATGTCTATATGAGAGTGCATATCTACCTACCTAAGTATGTAAGCCTGTATGTGTGTATGTGAAGTTGTTGTTATGGCCGCCTCGTTGTTTGCTGCGGTTTGCACCTGGTGCCAATTCCAAGACATCATTTCATTTCTTGGGTTTCTGTCACTGGGGTAACGGATGATGCATTTTTATACTCCCCCACAACCAATTCCTTTAATGACAATTCCTTGATTAAATTGGAAATGGTCCTCGAGCTTCGTTTTAGCTTTCCTTTGTGTGCATTTTATTGATTTTAAAATTGAAATTCATTGACTTCTATTAGGCGCAGGGACAACCTTAAATTAAGAAACCGGCTTGCCCTTGCATTGGCCCTCTACTCCCCCCACCACCACTATATCATACGTATGTATGTACGTACCTCAGTTTGACATTTTGCCAACACGTCGCTGCGTCAGCTTTTGGAGTGTTTAGAGAGGGTTGCGCAGTTGACGTTGCTTGGATTGGTTTTGGGTTAGGTTGACTTGTTGTTGGCGGTTGCTGTTGGTACACGTAAGTGTGGTTGTATTGGTGCTGGCATTTATATTGACGTAGTCGTATGCTATAACTGCGCGATACTGCGTCGCTGCTGCTGCTGCTGTGGCTCACTTGGCTGCCTGGTATGCTATGTTATAGCAGTACTAGATGACTTGTTTGTTCTGCAGCCGAAGCAGCGCTTCGGGTCTTGACTTGGTGGTGGTCGGGTTTTTTTGAAATCGTTCGGTTTGGTTTGGTTTTGGTTGTCTCTCTCTGCGATAAGATTCCGTGATGTGGCACTAAGCGCTGTTCGTTGTTTACTGCTCTGAACGCTGCTGTTTTTGTGGTCGTCAGCGGTGGCCAGCCAGCCATAGAGGCACTCACCCACACACACACACGGCCACGCGCATTGTGTCACAGACGACAGCAACACCGCCATCAGGTCCGCCAATAGTCTAGTTGGCATTTCGTGCTTACTTTATGCCGCTTACTAACTTCTGGCCAAAACCAGAGGCCTTCATGGTAGCTCTGGGTACTTAGTATACTCTCGTCTACTATACAGACATACATATATACTTTTGTGTATATAGGCGTGTTCGTGTTTGGCATCGGTGGCGTATGCGTGCTATTTTCAGCTTTCCCAACTTAAAATGTCGCATTAAAAGCTTATGACCATGGCCAGGAAAGACTTAACAAAGTGAAAGCACGAAACATAATGCACAAGGCGAAGCGATAACTTAGTATGTGGACTCTGGAGAGCTTCCAGAATTCACTTTCAACAACTTATCTGTCGTAGAAAGCGGGTCTTATCTAACATAGACAATAGTGAGTCATTGGAGTTTGCTGATAAGGAGGCTCTTTTGAATTGGTTCAGATCCTAAGGCATACGAAAGTTGTGATTACCTTGATAACAGGACCAAAAGTTTCAACCCATCCCATCTAAATGACTGTTAAAGCCTGATGACATCTGAGCATAGAAATCTTATTGATGTTGTTCTCATAAGAACATAAGAAGTCCATAAGAGTCGTGTTCCACCTCTCATCAATGATAAATACATTTGGTGGCTTTAACAAAAGACTAACTTAAGGTAGTGATATGTATAGCTGCAGTAAGCCGTGCCAGTTGGTTAAAGTTAGGGTTAAAGAAGTGAATAAAATTTTTTCATTCTTAAATTTTTAAGAATTTTGCGCTTGAAATCGAGCTAAATTCGTTCTGTTTGATGATTTTAGGCGAGGGGAGTGAGGAAAAGAAACTGAGAGAGGGGAGCAAGCACATTTGAGAGAATAGCGATGAACCCGCTCTCACTGCATCGTTTTTTTTTGGGAGAGGGGAGTGTGGGGAAACAATCGAGTGAAGAGCGTCCCCGTTAGTTTATAATAAAAATTTGGACGATGCTCAAGGCATAAAAAAAATGAAATTCTCTATTTTTTCTTTGAGTGCAAATGTGTGGAAAGTGAACACCTCTCCGAACGTTCAGCGGTGCGAAGCACGCCTACATAGGGTTGATCTGTTGAGACCGCACTACATGAAGTGGTAAGGAGCATTGAGAAAACGCTGAATCAAAAGGAGTTTGCGTTATCAGCCTTCCTCTACATTAAGGTAGCCTTCAACAATGTCAGGACCGAGTCGATTACGGCGGTTCTTGCCAAAAATTGGCTCACTCCTGATGATTTCTCATTGGCTAAGCTCTGTAATCTCAGTGCAACGACGAATAACGAGAGGCACTCCACATTTCCCCGCTTCTTTGGAACCTGGTTCTCAGAGAACTTCTTCATATCTTGAAGTTTAACGGATGTAGTAGTGTGACAGCATACGCAGATGAACTGGTTCTAATGGTAACGGGTAAATTCTTACCTTCAATCAATGAGCTACTGGAATCTGCACTTGCTAGCACCCTACAATAGGCACATCAGAACATCAGAGCTGTTCACAAGGAGATGCAAAATTCCCTGAGTTCACACTCTCATCCATTGGGGGAACGCAGCTCAACAGGGTTACGGAAGCGAGGTACTCCTGGAAGAGAAACTCCGAGGAAAGCCTATATCATTTATTAGTTATATACGACGGTCGTCGGCCCTATCCTTACCTGCGAAGCGGAGGTCAGGTGAAAGGCGGCCAACACCAAATCTCATCTAAGCAACTTTCATAAGGTTCAAAGAGCAACTTGCCTGAGTATATCAGGATCCCTGCGATCTTCCCCCCAGACGGCCCTGGATGTAATTCTCAACCTCTTTCCACTTTCAACACTTTCCTGAAGTATGAAGCAGCGAGAAGCGCAGTAAGATTCTGGAAACTGAAACTTCAATGTTTGAAGTCTCCTTCTCCTTAAGCCCAACTTACACGACCTTATCTCTCAGCTGAGGGATTGATTTTAGCTTGTTATCCGAACTCGACCTGATCCCTTAGAAGTATCAAATCCAGAAGGCGCGATATTGACCAAAGCTCGAAATTCGTATTTGATTTGATCTTGAAATCGGCTTGGTGCACGTTTACCCAATATTAAATTGCGCTCTTTATTCGAAATGCACTCAACCCGTAAAAGGATTGCTTCAAAAACAAGCTTTTTTAACGACCTTTTTGAATTTCAATCCAGCAAGTTCTTGCCGGCTCGAGGTCATTAGTTGTTTGCATTTAGCTTCCTTCTCATGCCAGAATTGCTATGACTGTTTGGGAATTTCAAGGCAACATAAGTGCAAAAATCAAATCAGAAATTAAACGCTAAGTTGATAGACTTATAGTATTGGTGAGAGAGATTTTCTTGCTCTCGTATTTTCTTCAATCTCGACTCAGGATTCTTTAAATGATAAATTAAGTTCTCGAAACCAGATTTTAATTATATGTAATTTTGTAGAAAGCGTTGATGGGACAACAAATAAAAGGCACTAGAATATGTCAAGACTTTAGAAACATAAAGAATTATAATTCTGTGCCGTCGGTGTGTTTATTTGTTCGTTCGTTTCAAGAGTCTTTGGTGAGATTATTATCCCACTTTCATATCCCAGACAACCGGATAAACTACTCCTCGAGTTGGTAGTGGTGGTCTGACACCTTTCTGTCCATTCCTATTAAGATTCAGTCCAAAGGGTATCTGAAAAGCAGGGTTCGGAATTGCTCTTTGCTTGCAGCTCTCGAGAGCCAGCTCTAGTACTCTGCTCATAGCACTCGGCTCTTGGATCTGAGCTCTTGGCGTGAGCCATAGTTTTTGGCTCGTGAACCATAACTCTCGGCTCGTGAGCCACAGCTCTCGGCTCTGAGCTCAGCCACTAACTTTAATCTGACTGCGTATATATGAAGTATATTTCCCATATATGGACATTTCCACCGAAAGGTGCAGCGAGTCCTTTTTATTTATGCAATAAAGTTTATTGAGTTTGATATTTTTCAATTCTAATCTGGTTTGAACCGACGCACTGTGGGCCAGAAATCTCATTTTTTGGCCAAAACTGTGGCATTTCTACGCCAGACTAGCTAGGAAGCCAAAGTTTTTTACGAAATGTTCTTAAAAGATTGAACTTAACGCACATAATTTTTAAAAAAATACAGAAATTTTAAAACATTGATAATCCAAGTCAAAGTTGGAAAATTTTTAAGCTTTTTGGATTTCTAATTTGAAAAAAAGAACTTGTGGTTAGACTTAAGCCAAATTTTGCAGAGAGGAGATACAAGTGTAGATTGTTTCTAAGAAAAATAATTGTCATTATCGGATAAGTCGTTTATGAGTTATTAACTTAAAATAGAACTGACTTTGAATGCCCACCCTGTTAAGGATTTTCAGTCAATCTGACTACTTTCACCGTTATTTTTATTTATTTAACCTGTTCTATACATTCATTTCTTTAAACAAAAAATAAAATATAAAAAATTAATTATTTAAAAAATATTTTTTGTATGTATTTTAAACCGTAATTCCGTGCTTCTAAAAGTATGCTACACATTTTAATCCATGGGAATAAAAATAGCTTAGCTCTCACAGTTTGGCTTCATGGTCCAAATTCCGAAGTTTTAAAAAAGAAAAGCATACTTTTCGGCTGACTTGAAAATTGAAACTGGCTCGATGCCAAATGGGGATACATTTTTAAAAGCGATTTAATAAAATCCAAAGCAAAACCGCGCAAAAGCGCATACCTCCAGTTATAGTACAATATTCAAAGAAAATTATTTGACATGTTACGAGTGATTAGCCAGTGGCACCCGTGGGCACTCTCAAATCAAAGTTGCCAAATGTAAAAAAACCCAAAAAATTACTGATTTTTTCCATTTTTTATGAAAACGAATACAATTGGAAACTTCTTTATAATTTTTATTTAAGTCTTGTCCGTAGTCGAAAATATATAATTAATTTCTAGAAGCTGTTTCTTTCCTAGTTTCGACTATTAATTTTCCATTTTTTGGAGCAATTTCATGAAAAATCAACTTTGAATTGCTGCCATTCAAAAACCAAGAAGTGAAAATGTTCAAAATTTTGGCATAAAATAGCTATAAGTATTCTTAATCGTTTCCGATAATCGTTTTATCAAGTTTCCCAAAAAAAAGTGGGACTTTTGGCCAAAATTTTGGCCTGCTGGCCCAGTGTACAAGACATCCGGAGGAATCATCTTAGTGCAATGCTTTCATAAAATCGTTGAAAGGTATGAAAGCTGGAAAATACATCTTGAAAGACATTACGAGGGCTTTTAACGATGCATCAATTCGATCATTTCGAAAATGCGTCTAAAAGAATTACAGAAGGCTAGGGTAGTGTCTTAGTAAAAGTGGTGAAATGCTTACAATATCGGTCACCCACATTAACATATGACAATGATGTCAATAATAAGAAAACTCACACTTAGGAACTTAGGCCTTTAAATGGACTTTATATATAATTTAGCTACTTCCTTCCCCAGCTTGAATTGAAACGTCCCAAGAGTCGCATTTATCTCAATGAAACTCAAGTGGGTCCCTTGGAGGAATTACCATTTACCTCGTACAATCCGCGTTCCCTTCAGGAGGGTCTAGAGGGTGAAAATTTAAAATCCTATGATCTAATTGAGGGTTGCAGTCCTCAAGATCTTTGGACCTGGAATGTGAGCTATCAGAAGCGAGAAGAGCAATTGGATCAAGATTTTATAGCAGCTTCGCTTCCCAAATATGGTATGTAACCTCCATTTTCTTGCAATTTGTTATATGTTTTACTAAACTTGCTTAGTTTCTACCAACAAAAAATACAGAAAACGACGGGGAACTCACGGTTTATAATATACCCAAGGAGTTGGAAAAGACATTTACGGCTGAAATTGTGTTCGGTGGTCGGAACATATATCCCGAAGAAAAGAAAGAAGAGAATCGTTTAAGGTATGTTTACAAACCGCATAACATTTAGAACTAAGTTACCCTTACCTTATCCATACTGCAGATACTATTTCCGACCCAGCGAGGTGGCCTGCATTATCGTAGCCTATGTGGAAAGTTTTCATATTAATCCAGATTTCTGGACCGCTGGCACCATGGATAATATATTAAAACGAGGCGTTAAGCTAACTAAAAAGAGCATGGCCTACAATTACAAGTCAGAAACGAATGACTTTGACATTATACCACAGGTGAAGGAGCGTGAGGCCTCTGTGAACATTAAGATACATTTCTCTGGGCTACTAAAGAGCGAACCAAATATGTACAAGGCACTCTCGCTGTTCTTTTCCAAGTACAATGCCTGCCTGTTCATATCCAGAGATTTGTTTCTGCTGATATGGAAACGTTGCTTGAATTCGTATTACATCTTTGATCCGAATGGAAGAAATGATCTTTGTCAACGTGACTTTGAGGAGGGCAAGTGCTCGCTAATGGCCACACGTTTTACAGAACATTTGGTACATTTGATAACCAAATTTAGTGACTTGAAACCAGAGGATGAATTCAGTATTTATGAGATATCACTGGGACAGTATGGTAAGCTCAAGGAACCGCCGATTAAGAAGAATAAGAACTTGGCGTATCACAAACTGTGGGCGGTGGTCAATGAACATTTTGCGGTGAAGGGAGCCGAGAATAATGGCCTACAGCAGCCCATATCGGGTAATGAGAAGAATGCCTCGTTGGTGGTGTCACTGATAGCGCTCATTTACTCCGAGTTTGAGTTGGCCAAGCTTTGGCGACCCATGACCATAGATGATATCATTCGATATGGTGTGGCCTACTATAAGACCTTACGTAAAAAGTTTCGTCTGGATGGCAAACGTTGGGGCAAGAAGAAGCCGGTTCTTAATGTGGTGGAACTGCCAGAGATGTTTCTGATGGGTGCCTTTAAGGCTACTGTAAGAAAAAATCCATTCATGATCAATGGGCATGTGGCCGACTGTAAGAGTTATCTGGAATCGCAGTTAACCATGGCCTTGCATCAACTTTTCAATATGCCCCAATGGCCTTCGGCCTTGCTGCAGATTGATAACTCTGTGCTGGCCATTTGGCGGGATCGTGAGTTCTTCTATGTCTTCGACCCCTTCAGACGTAACCGCAGTGGCATGGTAATAGATCCCGATGATTATCGCATTAAGGGCTTGGCTATGCTCCAAATGCATTCCACCTTTGATTCCTTTTGTCGGGTCTTGTATATGAATGCCTTGAAGATGCGTCGTGGTGGCAAATTCTTTATCCATGGCATACGCACAGGATGCATACGTCCGCTACAGGTAATGACACAGAAAACGAACAAGTTCCCTGCCTTGCAGATGGGTTTGCCCACGTTCACGGATGAGGAGCAGGACACGCCAGTTTTGGTGCAAAAGAAGAGCATTGAAAGTATACCCGAAGACGAACGCATGCCCGCCCAGGATGAAAAGGAAATGATTGAGGATTTGATCCTAGAAATCATTAATGGTATTATCAAAGATCTACCCGAACCTCAGCTAGAGCGACCGCTCTTGTATAAGCAGGCTCAGAAGGTTTTGCTGCGCACTGATAAGGAGCACTTGCGTGCCGTGCGCCTCAAGATCAAACGAGGCTACGAGCTGGGCGAAGAGGAGACTGAATCTGAGGATCTGAAACGATTGCTAACTTTGGAAGACGAGCTAGCCCTTAAAAGTAATTTTCTTACCCTACCCGATGGCGCCTGGATCATTATGGGCACCACCCAATTGCCTCAGCTGGATGAGGAGATGGCCAAATTGGGTGGTTTGCTGGCTGGTCTGGTGGCTGCAGCCGTTTCGGGCAAATATAAGCTGTCCACCTGGAATGCCGATCTCATTGAATTCTCTCTCGAGTCGGCTAACCAATTTGGGGAAGATTACCAAAACTATGAGTATATTTTGGCCTGTTTGCTGGCCAAAAAGTTGCCGGATATTTCCATAGGCGAGAGTAGCTTTAGTTTGGAAGTAACGAAAGTGGTCAAATCCTCAATAATGGTGCCGCTGCGTGAGGTACTCCTGGAGCTACTTGTAAGCCATAATCGCTTACTGCTGGTCTGTCAGCGCTTCTCCTGTGTCATCTTCAAGCGTTACAACTTTCTGTACATGTTCATTGGCTTTCCCTGCAATGCGGTGGGCTTTCGCAAGGGCGGCTCTGGTCCGGCTTGTCTGCTGCGCTTTGTGGAATTGGATGCCTTACTGCGACGCATTGAGTTTGGTTGTAATCCTCAGGGTTGTACCGTAATGAACTTTATAGTGGCCGCAATTAAGATTGTGGACAAAAATACTAGCGGACGTTTTCGTGAATATAGTAAGGCAGATGAGGATGCAGAGTTCAATCAGGCAGCGGCACACAAGAAAAAGCTACGTGAGGCGAGACTTGAGAAGATGCGTTACATTGACGAGGAGCTTAAGAAGGAGAATCAACGCATTAAGATGTTCCTGTTGGCCAAACAACAGCACGAGGATCGCAAGAAGGGCAAGAAGACGCGTAAGTGGCAGAAATGTTTCTTTCTTGGGGAAACAACATTATCTGCGGTGCTTCCATTTTCATTTTCCCTAAAATTTTTCGGCTTATCCGATCGAATTTGGTCTTAAATGCGTGAGCACGGTTGTATGTGTCCATCGGATATTGTTTGATGGTCGAGTTCTTGGCTTCCTATCTTCTACTTATTTGGGTCAATATGTGCAACTTTTTTAAGGTTATTTTCTGGTTACGCCTTTGGACCTCGATATTTTTGAAGTACACACCGAAACTAAAAAATCCCCAAAAGATTTGGACCCATCACATCGTAGAGGTACCTTTTGATACCCAGCATTTTTTCACCCCAACCTGAAATTTTGAAAAAGGGATCCTTTTTATAAGTCCATATCCAATTATATCTATATAGTTGACTCCGCTTGGAATTTTTTTTTTTATATCTTTGGCAAAGTTATAGATATACACAAGAGGAAAAAATCATCTTAACAGACTGACCCAAAAAATATCGGAAAAATTGCAATTTTTTCATTTTTTTGGCAGAAACTTCTAAACTGGAAGGTTTTTGGGGCGGGGTGTATGTTAGTTTTTTAGATACATCTTTCACGCGAAATTATCCCAAACAACAATTTTTAATAAACATAAAAATCTCTTAACTACAAGCCATGCTGTTCATTTCACATTCTGGCCCCTTCAAAATTAAACACATTTCGTTACTCTCGAATTAGTGATTATTTATTATTGTGATACCAGCCGACAAGGTAAGTTAAATCGTTCGTTTTGTGTTAGCGGTTTCGGTCTATCATCTTTAATATCAGGCTGGTAATCGACATGTTGAAATCGTTTTTATCGGTACAAGCAGTGCTGGCTGTCCATGTGGACATATAATTCGGACTCGGAGGCAACCATCAGGCATTGAAACTAGAAGTATGCCAGTATAAGCGGCCACATATTTGGTGCATTTTAACGCTAGCTTATTAAGCTTAGCAGAAAAGTTAATGCATGCGTAGCGTTTGGGTTCGACGTGCCCATTCGGGTCTTTTATACACACCGTGTTCGCTGCCAGGTATTTTCTAGCCTCGACGGCCCATTGTTTCGGCTGTAAATGACAAATTTCCGGTGCGATTGGTCAACCATTGGCCCCGGCCACAAATACCCTGCCCTCCTAGCCTCAGAGATTTCTTTTCCTATACGCAGATTCTCGATGTGACTCAGACCCCAACCTAAATTGAGCACGATCCCTTTTAGTCCTTGTTAGTCCCAGCACTTATAAATTTTGCTGTAAGTGGCCTTGGGCAGACTGAGTTATACCTCAGCCTTAGACACTACCTTACAAATGGCGCCCGAGCAGGGACTTCGTACAACTTAATTTTCTGCCTAGTCTATGAAACCTATCCAAAAAGTGGCCGTAACGATTGCCGCACACTATATTTTGCGTGTAGTCTTCACCGCTTGGATAAACTTCATACAAATAACGTCTTAACTTCCGGAGAAAACCTTATTAACACACTAAAGAATGTATCTTATCTTCCAAAGCTGCTCAACGAACAACTAATGAATATGTTTACATTTTGCTCTGCTCATTCACTGAGCAAATTGTCGCGAGCGAAGAAGATAAGTCATTTGCGTTTGTGTGTGTGTATGTGTGAGTGAGGTGTCTGTTTGGGCTTGCGACTCACACAAGTCACACACACACAAAACAAATAAAAGAAAAAAAAACCCTTTGAGGTGAATCGTTCGGCTTTTTGCTCATCTACTGACTCTTAATATGCGAGCGCTCAGCCGGATCGCTGTCTATAAGTTGTTATTAAATGAGCAAAACAAGAAAAGCTCAACTGTCAATAGTCAACTGAAAACAAACACAAGGAAAAACGAAGTGTTCTGCTCAGAGCGAGAGCAAGCCTGTTTGGGGTTTTTTACGGTTTTGTTATTGAGCAGATCGCAAAGGCAAAAATATTCCATTGTTACTTACGAGCTCTGATGCTCTCACATAACGGTAAAATACTTGCTTAAAAAATCACGGCAAAAACAATGCGCTGTATATAAAAAATATCACTTTCGGAGTACCGAAATGGTAAGAAGGGGTGTTCGTATGAAGCTGGCATGTATTAGAGAGTTGTTATGCTCTGTACCAAAGGTACACAGAGTAATTAAATTTGTGCAAAAGTATGTAACAGGCAGAAGGAAGCATCTTAAAGTATATATTTTGTTGATCAGTATCAACAGCCGAGACGATTTAGCCATGTCCGTCTGTCCGTTCGTCTGTCCGTATGAACAAACAGATCTCAAAAGTGGCAAGAGATAAAGGTTTGACATGTATAGGACATATGCTTCTTATAAATGCTAGCAGATCAAGTTTATTTTTTATAGTTCTCCCACAGTTTTATTAGATAGAAGGTTCGTTCCTTGTGGATATATTTAGTAATCAGTACAATTTATCGATCCGCCAAAGGGTTAGTCAAGATCGGTTATAAAGAAAACAAACAATTATGGGCAGCTCCGATAGCAACGGTGACAAGAAAATGACAAGATAAACTCTCTTCTCATTACTCTCTGTGTAGGCATCATATGCCTTTTTGATCGATATGTTGCCGTCAGGGAATTTGCTGGACAGGACTGTATGTAATCTAGATCCTTGTTCGTGTCCTCAGTGGACTCACGGAATTTCCTAAAGCTTTTCCTTTTGGCTTTCCTGATCTCACTATTGAATAGTGCTTGTGTTTTTTCCAGTCGTTCTTTTGGTTTCATTAAAAAGAATCCGGGAGCTTTTCCTGAGTAGTGTTGGGTTGTTCATGGTTGAGTGAACAAAATTTATCTAAAGCCCTATTTACACGACCTGATCTCTCAGGTGAGTTGTGTATCTGAGTATATGTCAGCCCGTGTAAACAGGAGTCTGAGCTTACTCAGCTGAGCACTCAGGTGTAATAGAACCAGCTCAAATTGAACTGACCGCATAGCAGAACGCTCAATGAACCATTGGTTTTGCAACTGAATCAACTTAGCTTCTCAGACATGTGTAAATGCAGAACCAAGTTGCTCAGCTGACTTTTTTGACACTCAGGTTAACTCAACTGAGCGATCAGGTCGTGTCAATTGAGCTTAAGCTGAGCAATTGAACATGTTCTTCTTTAAATGTTTATTTTTGTTCAGTGCGAGTTGTTCAGTCGCTCTTGTTCTGTAAGTTGTTCAGTTAGTTTGTACTTGTACAGTCAGAGTGATTCAGTCGATCTTGTTTAGTGGCTTTTGTTCTGTGAGTTGTTCATTGATAAGTGTTTAGTCTCTCTTCCTATGTGAGTTGATCAGAGAGTTGTACAATACCCAGTTCAGTAATGCCAAATACAGTGTGCGGCAATCGTTACGGCCACTTTTTGGATTGGTATCATCGACTAGGCAGAAAAATAAGTTCTATGAAGTCCCTGCTCGGGCGCCATCTGTATGGTAGTGTCTAAGGCTGAGGTATAACTCTGTGTGCCCAAGGCCACTTCCAAGCGGTTTATGATATATGGACTTCATAAAAAGGGTCCTTTTTTCAAAATTTCATTTTGGGGTGAAGAAACGGTGGGTATCAAAAATGTACCTTTACGATGTGATGGGGCCAAGTCCTTTGGGGGTTTTTTTAGTTTCGGTATGTACTTAAAAATATCGGGGTCCGATGGCGTAACCAATTTATGAGTTGCACTGTGTACCGATTTGTTAAAATCGGCAGTCGCCCATATTTCTTGCCTGCTGGCTTCAGTTGTTCACACCAATCGTCTTTTCGTACCTTCCTGCTTATCAAAGTACTTCAATTTCCAATTATTCTCGATTTTATTGGAGATTTCTAATCCAGTTGAGTAGTT
Organism: Lordiphosa collinella; assembly: GCA_018904265.1. Lineage (NCBI taxonomy): Eukaryota > Metazoa > Arthropoda > Insecta > Diptera > Drosophilidae > Lordiphosa > Lordiphosa collinella. The sequence goes on along the minus strand of JAEIFV010000191.1, from coordinate 46,834 downwards.
TGTTCAGCCAAGGAATTATTATAGGTACTCCAGGCTAGTTTATTGCCCCGCAGGTCTGTCTGTCTGCCGCCTCGTTCGCTGCTTTTATTGTCCATGCTTCTGGGATAACCAATTTTGTTTTTCGATATGGGCCTCCAAGCGGCGTTGCTTTAAAATTCATAGAAATTTTTATACCTAGCATTTTCACTTAATTTTTTCCCCCCCTTTTCAACTAGAAAAACCTTACAAGGACACCGGCCTGGACGAGGGTCGCGGCGAAGAGCACGAGGAAGAAGACCTGAACGTGGAGGATGAGGAGGCCGAGGGCGAGGAAGAGGTTGAGCTGAAACATCATCCTGGCAAGCGACTGCCCAAAGAGATACGCAAACCGTACAAACCTCGTCCCATTCTCTATGGCTATCGTATGCGCGAAAAGGACTGCAACTTTAAGATACAGGGCAGCATGGCTCTGGAGGGTCGCGGAGATGGCACCTTTAAGGTCATTAAGCCTTGTTACTTTGCCTCTGCGCTGGCCATCATCAGTTGTTCGCTGCGTCCTCTGAATCACTGGAACTCCTATCGCATAGATCGCGTTATCACCAATGCCAAGGCCATAGCGAAGCGCGTGTGCGAACTGGAGTCTGTCTTCGAGCGTGTGGTGCGTCATGTGACCATAGATGATTATGAGTTCGACATTTGGATTCGTAGCTTTGAGCCACAAGGCATGTGGACACCCGAATCGCCAAAGAAGAGACTCGCCCCCGCTGCCGGTTTGGCCAGGTTTAAGACAAAACTGGAAAAGTCGCTGAAAACCAGAAACTATCTGCTAATCTTCACCACAAATGGCAGTTATGCCCTGTATCATGATGAATTTTATCATCTCTTCGATCCCTATGGCAGCATGGAAAAGCCTGGTGGTGGTGAGGAGGAGGAAGACAAGGAAGAGAAGAAAAAGTGCCCCAAGCCACCCAAAAGATGGCCTGAGCGTAATACAGCCTCCTGGGTGCTCTTCGCCGATGTGGACGGTCTGTTGCAGTACATGGATGATCGCTGCTCCCAGCCGGAATGGAAGGAAAAGTGCCAGTACAAGTTCTTTGTGGTCGATGTACTTTCCTACAAAAAGGCAGCACCAAATGCTCGCATTCTGCAGCTTCTCACCGATCTCTCCATACCCATGACCTGCTCGAATCGCCAATTTGGACGTCCAGAGTACGAGATATGCGCCACAAACGAATCTCTGGGCTGGTTGGAGCTGGAGAACTGCCTGCCCGTGTGGAGTCGGCTGAATAGACGCAACACAGCCGGCAAGTATCGAAACCTGCCGGTTAGCAAGCTGAAGAAGTACGATGTGGAGATCGAAGGACGCCTGTGGTCGCTGTGGGGCAACTTGCATCCTGAAGCGCCAGTCTTTGAGGATCGGTTGCGTGGTCGTCAGTATTTGGCCTGCTATGTGATGGCCTGCTGTGCGGCCAGTGTCTACAGGCTTATGGACTGGAGTGCCCATTTGCTGGACACGATTGTGGTGTGTGGCACCGAGTACTTTAGGGAGAGCATCGAGCAGATTAACAAAGAAGACTACGAGTTCTCGCTGGAGAACCTGAATGTAGACTGCGCCCTGGAGGCAGTTAACTTTGTGGTCCACATTGAGCACGTGTGCTATGGCAAGCTGTATAGGGTGCCCACCTTTAATCGAATGAATCTCTCCGAGGCTTTGATCTACTTTTTCAGCCACTATCAATATGGCATTGTGATGGTACGAAAGCGCGCACTTGCCATTGGTTTCTCTCCGGGACATGATGGTGGTTACTTTATGTACGATTGTCAGGAAAAGGATCATCCACTGTATCCCAAGCAACAGGGTGCCTCCTATTTGCTGCGCACCCGGCATCTGCAAGTTTTGCTCTACTGCATTGTGGTGGCACTGGATGTGCCCTACTATAACATTGAATTTAGTATACACAAAGTGGAAATGTTGCGCGAGGGAGCGACAGTGGAAAACGAGGAGGAGGAGCTCGGAGAAGACGAACAAGCATGATTGTAGTAGTAGTAGTACGGTTTGATTAACATTTGATTGGAAAGTATTTTTAATAAACGGCATAAAAACACAATAGATAGGGTAAAGGGAAGGATTCGTTGGGTTGGGTGGGATTGAAATCACTCATAAAAAGCGTAACCGGAGGTGCCTTTTGCCTTGATCTTTTTTTTTTTGACTATACTTCAAAAATTTCTGTAAGTAAAGCTATGTACTTAGACAAACTAAATCTAGACCTTGCTAAAAATACAACTTTTTAAGCTGGAGTCCCAGCTAAGGGTACAGTGTGACTGCTCAACGCCAAAATACTCTCCAATACTAAAATACCACCAAATTTTTATATTCTTACGGTCTTACTGCTTTGTGTTTGTTTACCAAGTGTGATTTGATTACAATTAAATTGATTTAAGTAATAAAAGTGCAAGTGCAGGAGTGCAAATGTAGTAGTTTTATTTTGTTGTTTGCTGCAGGCAGCAGCTATTGTTGAATTCATTTAGCAAGGGTAACTTGCTAAATAATTGCAAACCATTTTTTTTGCTTCTACCTAGCTAATCCTATAGCTAAAGGCCTATACTCAGATAAGCTAAAAATTTAGTTCGGCACAATACTTCACATGAATAGAACCACATTTAAACAGTTTTGAAATCTGATATGCTTTGGAGCAGCAGTCTTATCTAAATAAAGTATTGTGATAAACTAAATTTTTATCTCATCTGAGTATACGCCTTAAAGCTATCAGCTTTTAGCCAGTCAAGGTAGCGCCGCCACGCGTTTTAAGCTGGGTATGAGCTAAGGCATTTAGCTTGAAGATATCATATTTAGCAGTGTACTGTATGTGCCCAATATCTACAACCTCTCAAATACTACGTTTATGCTTACATAAAAAATCATGATTTTTGCCCATCGAAGTATGCTGTATTTATATATATAAGTCATTAACAAAATTATTTATTTTATATTTGCCTTAAACCTCAGTTATTTGGTACATCTTTAACCAGTCAGACAAACTGAGTTAGTGTATAATATGGCTTAAAACTGCAATACTTACAATCAATTATCTCTTTCAAATAAATAATTGTTAATGGAAATTAAGTTGGCATACTTTTGAGCGCAAAAAAATCATGGTTTTTTGCAAGCATAAACGTAGTAAAAGTTTCATAAAGATCCGATAACAAATGGCAGTTATAAAGGTTATAAAAACGTTGCATACTTTTTGGCGCTGCATGCGTTTTTTCCTCACATAATATTGAAATGGTCACATTAATGTTAAGGCTCTGTTAATTAACATAGGAAAAGGCTATTAAACTCTAATTGCCCTGAGTAACGGGTATATCGAAGTCGGGCAGGACCGACTATAACTTACGCTCTCGTTTTTTTTAAATTCACTTAAATATTTGATGTTGATTTGCGCGGGCTAAGAATTCATTTTAGAACCATGGTTTTTTGGTGAAAGTTTCTTAGAATTGACCCTAGTTATCGATTTTGTTATACGCTTTGTGAGAAAAAAATCGACTCCCCCTAATGACCTTATAAATTTAATGCTCTATAAATAAAGAACTACTAATTACTACTACTAGAAGCATTATATAAAAAACATTTATTCGAATTTATGTTGGTTAAAACTTGCAAACGATATCTCCAATTGTTTCTTGGAAATAAGAACTTTAGCTCAATTCAATCGGTTGAACTCACAAAGAACAGGACTGATTTCCGATTTGAAAGACGATGGCTTGAAACTTGTTAAAGAGGTTCGGTTAATTGGCTGGTTCAAGCGAAGAAAACCTCTTCTAATGGGTTCGGTTCTGGACCAATTTGCAGCCTTGAAACAATTTTAATAAATTTCCAACTTACCATTCGCTTATAATAATATCTGAATAATGCTTTTATGACTGTTTTAATCTGAATAATATCATATAATAGTATCTGGTATAATAATATCTGAACTGCATTTGGGACTGGCCCATTGTGGCTTCACCTTCGATTCCTCTTCTGCCTCTTCGTCTTTGGTGATGTTCGTGGGACTTTTGAGTGCGATTACATCCCTGGGAAAGGTTCTATCCCCACGTGGTCGAGTATGAGACCTGACCAAAGTCTTTTTCGGGACAACAACAGATGCTCACGCATCTCAGCATGTACCTTTAACTCCTTCGGAGAGCGCCGAGGTACAACACACATGGTGAACTCATCGTACAGTTCGCCACGTTTCTTAAAAGGACGTATAAACCGCTATTCTTCCGATTTCTAATGGGTGACTATTACAAATCTGCTCAAAAATCTGCTCAAGCTCAAGCTTTTTCATGCTTTCGGGATGACATTTCTTTCTCTTTGTTCTCCTGTCAACACGTTTTCATGCCCCCTGACAAAAATTTCGACAAATAGTCGCCATCATGCCGTCCGAGCAAGATCGTCTTTGTGTTCGCGTTGTAAAATTCTACGAAATGCACGCTGACAAAGGTAAAGTGTTTACAGTAATGCGTAAAATACGCACCATTTATAGTACATATTTTGCAACGAAAAATAACAAAAAGAGAACTTGGAAGTGGTCGGAAAGCAAACATTATGACCGGCCAAGCTGTCAGAAACGTAACCCAACTTTTTAACAACAAAGACAACATAAGTCAACGAGATGCAGCCAGAAAATTTAATTGCAGCCAACAACACATCAGTAAAATGCTGAAAAAAAATAATATTGTTGCCAGACGTAAGCAAAGAGCACCAAGTTACACACCTGACCAAATACAAACTGTCACAAATTTGAAGTGAGTGCGCCAAAAACTCGCAATATCAACGGTGGATGTGCAAAACCAAACGCCTGTTTTCCGGAAGCTACGTCGGTGCTATTACTTTTCGCCAATAGCCTTTTGCATATGTAGTCATAAATAAACTGTTAATTCATAAGATGTTGAGAGTGGGTTGGGCCTTTAAAGTGGCAGTTGTTGTCACAAATGGAGATAATTTTAATCTTGTTTTGTGTTACATAGATAAAGAGGCAGTTTTATTAGTAAAATCAAGGCTGTCTTTTTTATTCCACAATACAGCTTGCGTTTTCCTCCCCTTCACCCCGGAACGTTGCGTCTCTTCTCTCTTTTTCCATATGATCTTGGTTGTTCCCGATGCTCTCGTCATTTGAAATTTCATCTTCTATTTCAAAAAGTACGCTTCTCTCGATGCTACCACAGTCCCCGCCCATTTCGTTATTTCGCTCTCACACTCAGTGGAAAAACGCAAAGTAAAATCTATAACAATTATTTTTGATTTACCTATGCTTATTTCGTATTAAAATTTATTAAAAAGCAAGCTGAATTGACTAAAAACATATTTGAAAGGCGAAATTTAGTTACCCTTTTTATATTCCCAAGGCATGGAATTCCAACTTGAGAATTACAAGCGGCCATACAAGAGACAACATGCCAGAAATATATTGTAGTATACTTTAAGGCATTTCAATATAATTAGAGATTTAGCCGTGTGAAAACCATCATGTGCGATAGTGCAACTGGTTAAGTCGGCATGCCAATCGTGTTCAAATGCAAAGGTCCCGAGCTCGAGTCCCCCACAGAGTATTTAACTTATAAAATTCTTGGTTTTTCAGAACCAAATCATTTAGAATTCTTCTGCTCTTGGATTCATTGCAAAATAAATTGAGTTTAGAGTGGCTGGTAAAATTTTTAAATACAAAAAAAATTTTTAACTACTGCCAATATTACATTTTTAGTGTTAACACTTTAGATATACGAATTCCATATTTAACGCTAAATCAATGGTGAAAATAGTAAAAACAATGTGCAAATATTTTTTTTTTCATCAAGTGCAGACGGATGCAACGACCATGAGCGAAAATTTGTTCCGTGCAAATTTTAAAATGGAAAGAAACCTATTTGCCAAGGGCTGCCTTTGAACGGAAAAAACCTATTTCCTCAAATGGCGAAAAGATGCGAACCTAAGACTGTGCATCCCAATAGTCTGCCAACTATGTAGTTTTGCTAATCAAATTCAGACTGCCATATTAAAATCATTCAATTTACTTCTGCAAAATAACGGATCAACTTAAGTGGTTTTTATACCCGTTACTCGTAGAGTAAAGAGGGTATACTAAAGTCGTGCAAATGTATGTAACAGGCAGAAGGAAGCATCTCCGACCCCATAAAATATATATATTCTTGATCAGCATCAACTGCCGAGTCGATATAGCCATATCCGTCTGTCCGTCTGTCTGTATGTACCCCATATCTACAATCTTTGTAAGTTTCATAAAGATCGGACAATAAAAGGCAGAGTTAGAAAGGTTATAAAAAAACGTTTCATACTTTTAGACGCTACGTGCACTTTTTGCTCACATGATGTTGAAATGGTCAAATTAATGTTAATGCTCTGTTAATTAACACAGAGAAAGGCTATTCTTCGTCTCTTCTTTGGCCTTGATGATAGCATCACAACCGTTTTACGGTCTCGGCCGCTGCAACTAACATTGTTACAGTTTTGATTGGCGGACGTAATAGACGGAAATCGGGTGTCAAGCCCGAAGTAGCGCCCCCTTGTTGTCCCAGGGTAGGATCGACGCTCACTTTAGCCAGCAGCTTTGCGGGCGCATCGGTTACCACGTGGAGGTGTGAGTCGACTTGAGACGCTGTAAGCTACATACACCTCCATTACCAAAGGAGAATAACTTTAGCAATCTTAAAGATATCAAACTCACATGCAGTGTAGTGTATGTGCCCAATAACTAGAATCTTTGCAATTTTCATAAAGATCGGATAATAAATGGCAGAGTTATAAAAGGTTTAAAACACGTTGCATACTTTTTGGCGCCGCAGGTAGTGTTTGCTTACGTAATGTTGAAATGTTCACATTAATGTTAATGCTCTGTTAACTAACATAAGGAAGGCTATACAACATTTATTCCCCTGAGTAACGGGTATATTGAAGTCGGGAAGGACCGACTTTAACTTACGCTCTCGTTTCATTTTTAAATGGTGTTTCTTCAGGATTGGAATAGCACTCACTCTACTTTCAACTTGTTGTTTTCTTATGTACCTCAAAATTCTATATCGAAAACCTAAACAAATTAGATTTCTGAAAAGGCATCAAAATATTGTTGATTCATTGGACGAAGCTTTACTCCTTTTGCAGTTTCTTTAATTTAAATAAATTGGGAATTTACGTTTCCCAAACATTAATAGTAGCCCACTTAATGTCTCCTCCCATTCCAATTATTTCTGCGACCAGAAAATTGATTCCACACGAAATTTTAATCAAACTTTAAGAACTAAGTAAAACAAATAACAACAACTTGATGACAAATCTCGATGAAGTCATCAAATGAGTCAGCTAATGACTTAATGCCTCAGACGCTGCTCCTCCTCGGCCTGTTTGTAGTGATAGCCATCCGAGCGCAGTTCATGGGCGGGCTGGGGCTCAGGCTCGTAGGCCTGCATCTCGGCATCGGAGGGTGCCATGGGCTGTTGTACATCCAGAATGTAGGGCATCTGCTCTTCCTGCTGTGGCTGTTGCTGCTGCTGCTGCTGTTGAAGTTGCTCTTGGTACTGTTGATAGGTGAGTTGCTGGGGCTCCTCGGCTTGTGGAGCAGGGGCCTGATAATGCATGGCGGGCATGACATTCGACATGTAATCCATAGCAGCCGGCTGTTCGGGCTCTGGGGCCATATCGGCCGTTTGCATCATTGACTCGACCTCGGCGGGTTGGGCGGGTTCTTCCGCTTGAGGTTGCTGTGCAGGCGGCAGATAGCGAGTGGCTAGCATGGCTTCCATTTGTTCGGCTTCCATGCCAGCAGCAGCGGGGGGTGTTAGCAGACTGCTGGGCATATGTTCCATGGCGCCTTGTTCATTTTCGCGCATATATTCCACTTGCTCGGGCAGCTCTCTTAATTCCTGTTGTTCAATGCTCATGGAGATGGCCTGCTCGGGCTTGGCCGGGGGCAGATAACTGCTGGACAGATGCGAAACATCCGCAGCGGCCAGGCAGGCACAGATGGCGAGGGTCAGGAAGCTGGTTCTCTGCAAGGAGTATTCCTTAACGATTGGTGGACTAGCTACATCCCATTCCTACTTACCATCTTAGCTGTTGTTTGGGTCTTGAGCGTCTGATGTCCAACCAAGTGGGTCTCTCGATATTTATACGATCTCCGCCAGCTAGACCTTCGACTGGGCAAATGTTTAAATATTTGGTATCGAGCCATGTTCCGTTATTTGTTTTCTGCGCATCTTATCAAACAAACATTCGAACATAGCGCTGAATCATCGCCACTGACCACCGAACCGAAGCGAACGGATCACAGCTTCAATTGGACGCAGTTTAAGCGGCTTTTTGTTTGGCGACGCTGCCACTTGACGGGGCATTTGACAATCTCAATTGCTCTAGAGATGTACGGCTTGAGGCGTGCAAACTGGAGCATGGTTGGGGTGTGGAGTAGCTGTCCCAAGGTTAGCTTGGAGTTTTTTTTTCGCACAGTTGACTTTAGTTTCGTGTGCCTTTTGCTTTAGCCAGCCAGAGAGGTTTCACGGTCAATGGATGGTCTTAAGTGAGGTAAGGAGTTGGGTGGCTGATTTCTCGGCATCATGTGATATCAAACAGGTGAATGGGTTTGGCCAGCGGCTTGAAAAACTTAGCTATTGGATTTTGGAAATTAAACAAAATAAGAGCGAGTGTAACAAATTCCCACACGAACAAAAGAGTAGATAATCAAGAGATAAAGAAGTTAGTGTATTGGGGATGCTAGAGGCAAATTCCCGAATTCTATCCCTATCGGCTGGGGCTGAGGACTCAAATCTGATGCGGAGATTGCAGTTGAAATTGTAATAGATCTAAATGCCCGTGAAGAGAAGTGCGGAAATCTCCTACCACATGACTTTATATAAAGGCAACTGGCTATCACAACAGCCCTAAGATTAAGAGAATCCGAGAATTCTTTAACGGGGGTGATTCGGGATACTCAACCAAATTCATAGACCAAGTGGGTATACGTATACCATTAGTTAAATACTGACTACTGTAGGCCACAAGCAAGTCGGACCACAGATGAGGAGTATGTGACTTTCGGTGAGGACGAAGTGAGAATGTCCATAGGCCTAGACGGTTTTGCTTCCATTATGCTGAAGCACATTGGACCGGGTGGCTCTGTGCAAGAGGTCCCGCCTCGGAACATCTAATGCAAAAGTTTTTTCTTTGAATAAACTTTACACCCGGTCACCCCTCTCTGCTGTTGGCGCCAGCTTTGTAGTAATTAGCCATGAAAATCTTCTCAAACTGCCGTTCGGATTCGGCGTTAAACTGTAGGTCCCTTTCTCTTGTGCGAAAATTAGAGGCGCACAAGCCAAGTGATTGAGAGGAGCTCGGCTTTGGACCTTTGGGGCTCTGACAAACTATTTTAAAAATAAAACCCACTCTGAAGGATCACCTCCTTCCTGCCTGCCTTCAACTCGCTTCAGAACAGGACGCAGTACCACAACCTTTGCAAACTCTCCACCTCCATCGCATCAGGGCAAAATAGCCTCCAACCACATGAGAGCACGATTGGTGGGGCTTTTGATCTATCGAAAGCTTTCGATATGGTTGACCATGCCACACTCCTTCAGGACCTTTAAGATATCAGACTACCTAACCACCTCAAAAGATGGCTGTCTGGCTACCTCTCCGGCAGACAGGCTTTCGTAGACTACAGATGGAAAGAGTCCTTGATTTCATGTATTTTCACAGCTGACCATGCTGAACCCCCCTCTCCATAAAGAAAAATAGTTTCGTGTATAACTTTGGTGTTTTTCGTCGGATGTTTTCAGAATATGAAGAAGCTGGGCCTTTCTTAATTAATATTATGTCACAAGCATTTGCGGCCGCTGTGCAAGAGGTTGTGGGTTCGCTCGCGCCTCAGAACATCTAATGAAAAGTTTTTTCTTTACTTTACACCAGGTCACCCCTCTCGGGGGGGGGGGGGTTTTTAAAAGGTTATTTAAAAACAGAAAAGTAAAAAAAACACATAAAAATTCAGAAAAATGCATGGAATCTTTATTTGAATCGATAGTACGGTCCATATAATTTAATGTTTGAAGATTATTTCATGCAAATGTTGACCGAGACTGCGCCTCAAATGATCCATCCGCTTAGTCCAATTTTGGCATACTCTTTCCAACATTTCGGCCGGAATCTCACGAATAGATGCTTCAATGTTGTCTTCCAATGCGTCAATTGAAGCGGGCTAGATATGAGCTTTAACATAGCCCCACAAAAAATAGTCTTAAGGCGTTAAATCACACGATCTAGGCGGCCAATTGACTGATCCCGAACGTGAAATAAAATGTTCACCGAACTCGCCTCTCAATAAGTCCATAGTTGCGCGTGCTGTGTGGCATGTGGCACCTTCTTGTTGAAACCACATGTCATGCAAGTCAAGCTCTTGCATTTTGGGCAAAAAAAAAGTTGGATATCATCTCACGGTAGCGCTCACCATTCACAGTTACGTTACGATTCGCATCATCTTTGAAGAAGTACGGTCCAATGAACCGTCCCATAAACCGCACCCAACTTTGACTTTTTCTGGATGCATTGGTAGCTCTTGCAATGCTTCTGGCTGATATTCACTCCAAAATCGACAATTCTGCTTATTTGCTTACCCATTGAGCCAAAAATGAGCTGAACACAATTTTTCGGTAAAATAGGTCGTTCGGCTTCAATTCTTGCACCAGCTGTATTTTGAAAGGCTTCACACCTAAATCCTTCCGCAACATTTTCCAGGTTGTTGAGTAACAGAGGGCCAGTTGCTGCGAACGGCGACGAATCGATAATTGATGGTCATCATTAACACTGGCCGATACAGCTGCGATATTTTCTTCAGTTCGCACTCTACGTAAACGTGTTGGTGGTTTAATGTTCAGCAATGTAAATTTGGTGCGAAATTTAGTCACAATAGCCCGAATAGCCGCTTCAGTGGGTCGATTAAGCTGACCATAAAATGGAAGAAGCACGCGATGAACTTTCTTAACAGAGCACTCATTTTGATAATAAAATTCAATAATTTGCAAACGTTGTTCGTTTGTATGACGATTCATGGTTAAATTATAGACCAAACTGAAGATGTTTGACAGTAAAACAAAAAACGAAACGTGCGTGAGCTGTTTAAACCAGTGTTGCCAGAAAGATAATAGCTAAAAAATCACCCTTTAGTTTTGAGCTCTACATTCAAATTCTACATTCTTTCTGGAATAGAATACATTTTGTAGAATCCAAATCGATTTACTTTTCGAGATCCTATACGCTTCTGAATGATGTGTTATTTACGATGCGTGAAGAGTAAACGATGAGGCACGCTCGACGCTCACGAACGAAGTTCATTCCTGAGTCAGCTAGGGACACTTTCCCCTTATAAACGATCACAATACAAACTAGATGTACCACTACAACTATTGCAACCATTAAAAGTCCCAAAAATATTTTTTTTTTGACTTTTGTTATTAATTGGGTTACATCATCCAAAAGTGAAAATAACGATTAAATTAACAGGGTTTTCAAATTTGTGATTAAAATGAAACAAAGTGTTCGATATCGTTGTAAATAGCATCCACACTACAAGTTGGACAATAAAACAACGAATTAATGATTGAAAGACAATTTTATTAGCTTTATTTTGGTGTATAGTAATTTGGTGCATAGTTCATAAGTTATTTAATAATTTAGATATTTGTAGTTAAGTGAGATCTTTTTCAAAAATGCCAAAAACGATCATTTCGGATTATCTCGAAATCTGTTCTACTTAAAAATTTTTTAGTCTAGATTCTGATTCAGCGATTGATTTTACATAGGGAATGACAAAAATTTGTCCAGGATGAAAAATTCATTAATAATTTGTAATCTTGTGTTATTAATGCGTCTGCGTGGCGCCGAGTGCCATAAAATACATCTTGGGAGCAATCGGAGCAAAAAGAGCAAGGCCGTGCCCACCAATGATTTAAAATATCGCAATGTGGGAGAGCTTTGAGGACTTGCCAATAACTAGCTCGCTTTTTGTTTCAGCAGGGGAAAAACAAGGAAGAAAGTCGGTCAAGCCCGACTATATTGTACTGTGTACCAGTTGGGGTCGCCGCTCGCATTTGCTCCCGATTATATTATATAAAATCGGTATCCAGGGGACACCACGAGGAGGCCATTGCAATAGCAATGGGGTCGATATATGAATAAAGACCTACGAGTCGACTTGAGTTGCTTAAATAATTATCATTTAAGGTGCTGTTACATACTTTTGCACAAACTTATTATACTCTATGTACCTTTGGTACAGAGTATAATTAGGAGAGAGAGAGAGAGAGGATTGGCACGCGCCGCAGTCAAAAAAAAAAACCTTTGCATTTGCCAGAGCTAAAGATGGGCGTACATCGAAAACTACGCGGGACTCCGGAGTGACCAGAATGACTTAACATCATTGTGATTGCCTGATATTATGTTAGAATTATAGAACTAGACTATTTTTATATTATTTGCAATTTAAACAATCCTCGTCTTAGTATTCAGATGGGTATCGGGCGATATATTTGTCCCGCGCCAATCTCTAATTTCTCTCTCTCAATATTGTGTATGTGGGAAAGGGAAGGGGGGAAATGAGAGCGCCCCAGTTAGCTGCAAGAATAGCTGTTAGGTTTTGTATAGGATTTCATTGTTGGAATTACTGACAATATATTTGCAGGTTTAATTCATTTAAAAGGTGGAATTTTTGGCGGGGCGGGGTCATCACACCCACAACGATCCAATATGAATAGTTAAATAAAAATTTGTCCTAAAATATTGTTGGCTAAAACTTTGCTGTGTAGTCGTTGCTCATATATACATACATCTACATACATATGTCTGTGTTTTGCTGCTACAGGAGCAGCCCAGATATATGGAATTTTCGTTTGCTCTTATCTTTACTACCGTTCATCCGATCTTTACCATTCCTTTGGCAAATCGAACAAAAATTGTTATTAGAAAATATGCCTAGAAGGTTTAAACCTTCTATCTATAAAACTGTGGGAGATATTACGTTTTTTCCAATTTGCGGGGGCGGGAGGGGGCGTGGCAAAAATTGAAAATAAACTTGATCTGCCTGCAAGTATAAGAAGCATAAGTCCCATACATGTCAAACCTCTATTTCTTACCATCTCTGAGATCTGTGCGTTCATACGGACAGACAGACGGACAGACGGACATGGCTATATCGACTCAGCTGTTGATGCTGATCAAGAACATATATACTTTATGGGGTCGGAGTTGCTTCCTTCTGGCTGTTACATACTTTTGCACAAACTTATTATACTCTATGTACCTTTGGTGCAGAGTATAACAATGGAAGGCAGAAACTGTGTGGTAAAATAAAGTTAGGCACAGAGAGGAGAAAAAGAATGTAGGAAGGAATCTACGCTGAGTCTAATGCTGCTGTGCTGTAAGGCAATACAGCTTACTCCAGATTGTTTTAAAATCATTTGAGTTCATTTAAAATAGAATCCCAGTTCACTTTGAATAGTGCGCCAAGCGTATTCAACTTATAAATTTTAGTTTCTGTTCCAGTACTCTCCTCACCACTCGTCAGTCGAACAGTAAAGCTGGTTCAATCTGAATTATTTTAATTTTTTTACATTGCATACATTTACATGCGGGGAGTTTTTATTTAGTATTTTGGATAATTGTGTATACAAATTTTAACCGTGGCTAATAGATACTCGTTGATGAGGATGTTTGTGTGCACCAAGTGTGGACACCAGAAGTCGGAGCTCAGCACCATGCCGGAGTTCGAGTTTCGGCGTATGCGACAGCAGCACCGCGAGCGTTTCATTGAGGGTGTGTCGGATTACTGCAGTGTCTGTAATGCTCTAACCTTCTGGTTCAAAATCGATCATGATGAGGGTGAGGATTCATTGGTCTATCAGCAAAAGATAACTGCTTTGGATGCTGCAGCTAGAATTAAAATGGCCAAGGATAGGCAAATGGAACAGGAACAGCAGAAGGAAAAGGCATCATCTACAAAACGAGCTCATAACGTTTACACCCAAGCCGATCCTCAATTGGGCGGCTCAAGAGCTGCTCCCACACCACCAAGATGGCCGTTGCATGATTTTTTGCGCGAAGCGGACAAATCAAATGTCCATAATGGCCGTAAGCGCTCGCTGACCGAACAGCGACGTAATCGACGACAGCAGGTCACTGGCACTCAGAGACGGAGTCAATCTATGGACAGACCATCAGATGTCGTACATAACTCAGCTAATCTAAGTATGCGGAAAGCTCGAAATGAGGACCCCAACAACTCCCTGGAGCCAGAGCAGGTGCAAAAGCAGGACGATTGGTCTTTAGACTATCGGATGACTCCTATCTCAGAGAGAAAGTGCGAAGAGGTTGGACATACGGAACAGGAGTTAGGAATGCGTGAAGCTGTGCCATACAAAAAACAAACTAAGGAGGACTGCGTCATTTACTATCGTCAACCTTCACCAAAAAAATCAAAGGCGGCGAGGAATCTGGAGAAGCGTAAAGAAGCCAGGCTAGCCAAAGGAAAAACCCAAGCAGAGCAGACAGATAAGCCAAAGGTCACCAACTATCAGAAAAATATACCAAAAGGAGGAATGCCCGAGGAAGTTAAGCATCCGGCACAGAAGCTGCAGAAGCGTGACGTTACGCTCACTCAGGAAACGAAAGACTCTACAAGGCGTGTACGTAGATATGAGGACAACTCACTCGAACAAACGCAGGCAGAAGAGCATGGGGTCAACCATAGAAAAAATGTACCGAAGAGAGGAATGCCCGAGGAGGTTGAGCATCCGGAACAGGAGCTGCAAAAGCGTGACGTCACGCTAACTCAGGAAACAAAGGACTCTACACGGCGTGTACGTAGATATGAGGACAACTCACTCGAGGAAAAGCAGGCAGCAGAGCATGGGGTCAACCATAGAAATGTACCGAGAAGAGGAATGCCCGAGGAGGTTGAGCATGCGGAAAAGGAGCTGCAGAAGCTAGAAGAAGTCAGGTTGGCCAAAGAAGTGAACAAGTTGGGCGCAACGCAGCATGCAAGGAGCGAACGCAAGGAGGAAAAACCTGACAACTCGATTTCTACTAATGGAAAAGCACAGTTGGACATGCAAAAATTGGAACAAGAATTGCAAAAACTTGCAGCAACTCGCGCGGTCTTGCTAAAGGAACAGGCGAAGGAAAGCGAACGATGCGCACGCATAGAAGAGGATCTTAAGAACTCACTGGAGCAAGAGCAGGCAGATAAGAATCGAGAAAATATACCAAAAACCAGAATGCCGGAGGAAGTGGAACATCCGAAGCAGGAGTCGATAGAAAGGAAATCGTCTAGACGGAGCGTACTTAAAAAAGAGCAACTGCTGGGGTATGAGCTTTGGGTCAATCACTATCGTAATTTCATACCAAAAACCACAACATCTGAGGAGTTTCAAGAAGCTATGAGAGCCCAAGAAGAGCGAAAAGAAGCTGCGCCACCGCACTACCCACCACCACCGCACTACCCACCACCACCGCACTACCCACCACCACCGCAGCAGTCCAAAAGGCAGGAGGATTCTAGCAACTTACAAGAGCAAGAGCAGAGACATGAGACGATAATTTACTTTCGTAAAAATGTACCAATAGCCACAACGTCGGAGATAGTTGAGAAGCGGCATGAAGAAGCAGCACTGCCAGCCAAAGGCGTCACCAAACTAGATGCACTCCCAACAGCGAGGCGGGAAGATCCCAGCAACTCACTGGAGCAACAGCAGGCAAATGAGCATCGGGTCACCGACAATCGAAAAAATGTACCAACCAGAAAAATACCAGAAGAGATGGTGCATCCGGAACAGAAGCTGGAGCAGATAGAAGAAACGAATGACTACAGACGGCGTGTACGTAGAAATGAGGATCCCAGCAATTCACTTGAGCAAGAGCCCGTGATCACACACCACCGGACAAATGTGCCAAAGAAAAGTATGCCAGAAGAAGTTGGGCATCCGGAGCAGGAGCTGGAGAAACGTGAAGAAGTCCTCCTAGCCCAAGGAGTGACCAAACTTGGTGCAATGCAGCAGGGAAGACGGGCACGCCCGGATGAAGAACTTAACAACTCACTTGAAGTGGACAAGGCAGTAGATGATGATGATCAATACAGAAAGATTCTTCCCAAAGCTAAGGTACGCGAAGAATTGGATCAAATGGTACAGAATATGGAAAAGCTTCAAGAAGCCACCAAGGCCAAAGGTGTAACAAAACAGGGCAGGTCCCACAAGGCACATTTAACTGTACACTTCTCCAAGCCTGACACCTCGAAGCAGTCCAAAAATCGTAATACTGGCATCAACGACAACGACGCAGCTTATGTCAAGCCACGTTCCGAGCCCAGCTGCTCTACACTACAACAACAATTTGAGAAGAAGAAGGAATTGGCCACCCAATTGGATTTAATGCAACGTCGCCTAACCAAAGAGAGCGAGCGGGTTAGGACAGAGCTCTACCAGCTTCAGTGCCAGAGGCCAAAGGATTTCAAAGGACATAACCGTTCCAAGAAAGAAACCACTCATAGACAGAGCGGAGGAGCTCATGTCACCTATGCCCCTAAAGTTGTAGGAGATGTGGAACCTAACAAAGCGGAAGATAAAGAAAAATCTGCTTTGGAACCAATAGCAGAAAAATTTGGAACTTTGCTAAAGACTTTTCAGGAAGAGACAGGAGCTAGCCAACCCTCAGCTCCTCCTGTCGATTCTTGTAGTTCAGAGCCAGAGAGTACACTGGAAGAAGTCAGAGAGGTAACTTCTACGACGCGCACCAAAACACGCGTTATCCTGCCACCACAGAGCATTTATGCACCTTCGTGGTCGTCACGCTGTCCCAAGAGTGGTGTATTTCGCTCTGAACGTATAAACATGGGTTCCAAGATGTGGTATGCTGTGTCCAGCGTCCAGCGTGCACACTATAGGGGATTTGCCAGTGATCCACGTAAAGCCGCGCAGCTCCTACAGCAATTGAGCTTGGAAAGTTCGCATGCCTTGCAACGTGGTATGGAACCGCCAGTGGCACAGTTTGCCACCATACCCTGCACGAAAGAGGAGTTGCTGTTCCTTATGGATAGAAAACCCTACGTAAAAGAGCCTTCAGGTGCCAAGGAACTCAACGTCTCCCGTTTGCCTATTAACTGTCCCGATGCCGATTGCAGACGCTTGTCTTTTATCTCCGACTTCAACAAACATCTCTTACACGACCACCGCTCACTCACCATGGAGCGTATGAATATGCGTCAGACCAAGACCTTTTTCCTGGATACCAATGTCACCGTACTCAACAGGGGCAAGTGTCATATGCTTTACCTGGTCAGAGACAAGATTATTGACACTCAAAGCTCAGATCTGCGTGATCTGTTACCCGTTCTTGTGATGACCTCACGCGTTCGCATGTCCGATGTCTTTGGCTTTGCACGGACCGTCCAGAAATACGGCGTCGCTCCTCACACCCTTGATACAGAGCTCTTTCTCATCTGGCTGTGTAGCATTAAGCCAAATGATATGCGCATCATAGGCACCATTTCGGTGTGGTCAACTCGCGACTCGCAGTTAATTGACTCGTTGTTCGTGCACACCAGCGAGGTCTATGACATTCGTGATCCGCAGGATGTAAACACCATTTGCCGAAGCAGCAGCTCCGTGGTTTTGCCTGGTAATCTAGTCAAACGTATGACCCACAATGGAAAAAAGTTCCTGGCCATTCAAGTTCAAATTTATTAAATGTATTTTAGTCTTCAAATGGATTTCAAAATTTTACGGTATAAATGGGACCAATAAGGAATATGATTTTGGCAGGACTCGAAACGAAGTGACCATGTCAATGAAAAAAGAGTTCATGGCCATTCAAGCTCAAATTTTTTAAAGGATTTTAATCTTTTAATGGATTTCAAAATTTTACGGTATAAATGGGACCAATAAAGTAAATGTTTTTGGGGTATGGAAACGATTTTGTTTGTTTTTAAGATTAAGAGCTCGTGGGCCGATGGTGAATCTTTATCTCAGTTAGGTATTTGACGTCTGGCAGGACTCGAAACGAAATGACAATGCCAATCACATTGCAAGTTTACAAATTAACTCGGATCCATTTGACTTGAAAATACTTTTAACATTCTTTATAAGCAACTAATCTGAACCAATTTATTCAAAAAAGTTTCTTATGGAGAAAAAGTTGCTTATATTTAGTTATAGAAAAAAGGAGTACCTAGCTCAAGATTGACAGTTTTTCTGATTTATAGATAAAAAGTCGTTGAGCATACAGTTTTAGTAGAGTGAAATCTAAACGATCTTGAAAATAGTTCAGTTCTTGTGTTCGGTTGGGAGTTGGAAAAGGTTTTTTTGATTTCTGGACGCAAGTCTTTTTAGTGAAGTTTGGGGGGGGGGGTTAAACAAAAAAGTTTTTTCAGAACTACGTTTTGTCTGATCTTAGATACAAAAGCTATACAGTTATTTAAAGCAAGAAGTTATTTTCCTCTGCCCATTTTACCGCGATGTTGCACGAATCTATCAAAATTTCCATGCTGATTCTGCTCTCTTCCATATAACTTTGTTTGCAATGATCTCGTCATCTGCTATTTCAATTTTTATTTCCAATGGTATGCTTTTCTCCTTGCTACCAATCCAATGATGTAATCAAATCTCGTTTATGGGTCCTTGTTGCATTTAAACAATGAATAATGGTGACCCTTTGCTTTATGGTTTTCCGTCCAACAGTAGCTTATTCGGAAAAGGTAGCGTTTGATTTCTTATGCAAATCTTTGTAAACCATACCGATTTTGTCACAATTGTAAATCTGTTTCGGTAACTATCCATCCAGAAAAAAAGAGATCACGATAATCTAGTATCATATTGGTATTTTAAGCATCAAATCGGCCTTCATCTGCAAAAATACCAAGTTGATATGATCGAGTCCGTATATTTAGGAGTAAATAATATCCTTTTGATATGAAAATAGTTATATTATTGGCTGAAATTTGATATTGGTATTGATATTTTGGCAGATGAAAGCCGATATGATCTTTTTTTCTGTGCATTTTCGGCAATAATAACGGTTGTAAAAGTAGCAAAACCTCAGCATTGAAGTAAAGTTTTTCACCGAAAAGCGATGGGCTTTTACACCCTTGCAGAGGGTATTATAAAATTGTCCGGATGTTTGTAACGCATTGAAGGAAGCATCTCCGACCACTTAAAGTATATATATTCTTGATCAGCACGACGAGCTGGGTTGATTTAGCCCTGTCCGTCTGTCGATTTGAATGGGAGGAAAAAAACCAACAAAGCGTATAGGAAAATCGAAAACTAGGGACAATTCTAAGAAACTTTCACCAAGAAACCATGGGGCTAAGATGATTTCTTATACCGCGCGTGTTGTCGCTGGTAATCTTCGTTCCGAGGTAGACAAAGTCCTTTACAACGTTAAAGTTGTACTCTCCCATTGCAACAGATTGTCCAAGACGCGTCTTTTCCTCAGTTACCGCTAAGCCCATGAGCTTTGACTGCATACCAGGGATTTGCCCTGGTATGTACGTTCCAGGCGCTCATAGAATTCGTCTTTGGTCGCGGCGTCCTTGTCTTCTGTTGGGGCGTGAGCACTGATAAAACTAATATTAAAATATTTTGCCTTAAGTCTGAGTACGGCTAGTCGCTTGTCAACTGGTGTGAAGCTGATAACAGAGCGACGCAGTCTTCCGCAGACTGCAAAATCACACCCAAAATCGTGCTTGGAAGCATGTCCGCTATAGTAGATCTCCCAAGGGGCATTGGTTGATGCTGTTTTTCTCAACGTTTTCCCTTGTCCAGTCCATCGCATTTCCTGGAGTGCGGTAACGTCTGATGACTATTTTTCGAGGACTTTCACTTACTGTTTATCAGCACCCTCCCTGTTGAGGGTGCCCGCGCAAATCAACTTCAAATATTTTAGTAAATTTAAAAAAATCTAGTAAGAAAGTTAATCAAGCTCGACAGCTCTATACCCCCCAAAACTTGCATATATCTGATCAATTAAATGTAGAAGCCATACAAAGTGGCAAAAAGGCCATAGAGTGTCTAATGTACTGTTTTCCTTATAACTCGACCATCGTTAATCCGATCTTCATGATTCTTCGGCAGATCGATAAATTTTGCTGATTACTATATGTGCGAAAAGGTACGTACCATCTATCTACAAAGCCGTGGAAGATATGAAGGGGGCGTGGCGAACTTTGACAACAATCTTGATCTGCCTGTTAATATAAGAAGTAAATGTCCCAAACATCTCCAACCTCTATCGCTTACCATCTTTGAGATCTTCAATTTTTTGTACAATAACTTTAACATAACGACAAAAATGCATGAATTATAACATGCGAGTTACATCTGCTATTATCGCGAACATCAATTCCAAAGTCCAAACATGCTCTTAGAATTGTCCCTAGTTTTCGATTTTGCTATACCCTGTGTGCGAAAAAAAGTCGACCTCCCTAGTATACCTGTCATCAGTCTGCATTCTTTTCTTAAAAGTTAAAAGTTTTTGTCGCCCTCTACTGGACAGTATTCTCTTCTTTTCTATTGTACTTCTTCATTTTAATTTAATCTTATCGAAAATTTTCTCATTCATTAAAAGGTGCATAATACGTATTCTCAGGAGAGTTTTCGAATCATTCCTGATTATTATAATCAAGAAGGTTTGTAAGATGCAAATAATTAACGTATTTCTTTATTTAGACCGACAAAAATTCTCCGTTTGGTATTTTTCATTTCCAACGTGCATTCCAAGAACAATTTAATATGAAGAAAATCATTTCAAAATTTTTGAACTACAACCGCACAAGCGCCTTTTTTCATTATTTTTATGCATGTGTTAAGATAGCTAAAATTGTTTTAATGGTACAAAGAGTTAAAAAATGCATAACAAACTACGTGATTGCATTTAACTCTTAAGTTTTTGCTTTGCCTTAAACAGAAACCACATAATTATCTTGATGGAAAAAAGTGTCGCGTTCGACATGTCACGTATCGACACACATAAATATATTTTTTTGGAAAAGTACAGAAGATTTTCAAATCAAACAAAATACATTTTAAAGGCCAAATCATTAGGAAGATATTCGGCCCTGTTCCGAATTCGAGTCAGTTTTCGCGTAAGCGTTGCTTTTCAATGTAAAGTTCACAATTTTATATGAAAAGTAAGCAGAATGTCTGTGGCTACAAGATCAGGTCTTTTCTTTTTGACGAATTGAATCCACTTGGCAATTCCGATTTTCGTCAAACCTAATCTAGTAACCGTTGAAATGCTTGTCACCTTCCATATAACAATGTTAAGTTTAAACTCTAAATGCAAACGTTTACACGAAAACCGACTCGGAATTCGGAACAGGGCCGATTCAAAATATTTCGGCTTAAGCATTGTGTCTGGCCTCCCTAAGCTTTGCCTTTATATAGATGGGCTCAAAAACCACTTCTGCACTCAGAGAAAAAAACCAAGAAGATCGTTCCTGATATCAAGAATATTTAATGTTGAAAGTACGGCAAGAACGAATACGCTTGAATTCAAGAAAAAATATACTGAAATCAAGAATAGAATTGTGGTAGTAGCACAAAACCAACCACCATACTTCCTTTTGTTGTGGGTAATTTAAAAATTTTTTTATTTGTTTTTATTTTTTACTTACCCTGACTGGGACTCGAACTTGGAACCTCGAAAGCCTACACTTACTGACACCACCGCTCAGCCAACACCACCACACCTCGTGTGTTTACCGCGACTTCTAAGTCCTATTATAAATTGACGGTGCCAGTGCCAATGCTGAGAGCGAGAGAAAGAATTGTTCTCATTTGTTGCTCGCGCTCTCCGATTTTTGGCTCCCCGCTCTTCCCTCGCCATCAAGCTCGAAGTCGAGAACGATTGTTTCTTGGATCCGAGAAGATTTCTTATTAAAACAAGAAATAAAGTAGGTCAATTCCGACTATGACATACTCTGTACCTGTGAAGTGCTGCCCATCACCGTTGCAACCGAAGCTGCCCATAATTATTTGTTTTCCTTATAGCTCGACAACCCTTTATCCGATCTTTACCATTCCTTTATGTCCAGAAGAAACGAACCTTTTATCTATAAAACTGTGAAAGATATGATGTTTTTTCCAATTCGCGGGGGCGGGAGGGGGCGTGGCAAAAATTGAAAATAAACTTGATCTGATTGCAAGTAAAAGAAGCATATGTCCCATACATGTCAAACCTCTATCTCTTACCATCTCTGAGATCTGTTTGTTCATACGGACAGACAGACAGACGGACGGACAGGCGGACATGGCTGGATCGACACGGCTGTTGATGCTGATCAAGAATATATATACTGTATAGGGTCGGAGATGCTTCCTTCTGCCTGTTACATACCATTGCACAAACTTAATATACTCTGTGTACCTCTGGTACAGAGTATAAAAACCAAGAAGAAAAATACTAAAACCAAGAAGAATTCGTTTTCGCCGATTCGTTCTTCATTTCTCTGGGCGTGTTTTTGTCACGTTCGAATCGTTTCTTATTTTGCCAATATATTTGATACAGGATTTCACTTGCTCTTCACTTTAGCACTAATTAAAGTTCTGGCACAGAGCTATATAATAAAGTAAAAAACGAATTGAAATTGCGTTTTATTTGTACTTTTTTCACTTTGAATGTGTACGAACGTCTTGTTCGACAGAATAGAAATGCCCATATCATATGAGATCTCGACAAGTGAAAATATAAACACGTGACTGTGTTGTTTGCTTGATATCAAGAAGACAAATTCTTATTTTTGTTAGCTAGTGTAACTAATTTGATGATATCTCGAAAAAACTAGCAGCTACGATTTCACTGAAAACTGTTTTATGACCTATAATCAAACTGCATTCACAGTTTTTGACGTCATTTCAGTCAAACCTAAATGATGTTGAGGAGCAAAAAAATGTGAATACATTATAAATTTTCTAAAATTTCCTCATTCTTTGAAAATGAATTTGAGTCCGATAGAATGAAAGACAAATAAGTTCTTTATGTAAATGATTTCCGCCAATTTTCCTAATTTTTATTGAACAGCCAGAGGGAAGCATTTCCGACCCTATAAGGTATATGCATTCTTGATCAACAGTTGAGTCGATATAGCCATGTCAGCCTGTCTGTCTGCCCATATGAACAAATAGATCGTAGAGTAGAGTACTGTGAACAATTCAGCTTCATATCTGTTATCATTTCGGACGAGCGGTAGTCAGCAATGAGCCAGTGAATGTTTTCTCCCTGTCTGTTCGCTCAAAACCTAACGCTGCGCTGAGACTCCAAAAGTGTT
Source organism: Lordiphosa collinella (assembly GCA_018904265.1). Lineage (NCBI taxonomy): Eukaryota > Metazoa > Arthropoda > Insecta > Diptera > Drosophilidae > Lordiphosa > Lordiphosa collinella. The sequence goes on along the minus strand of JAEIFV010000191.1, from coordinate 23,501 downwards.
GCATACTTTTAGGCAGAATTGTTTATGGAATTGCAAACATTGCCATATTTGTTTGTACATTAATTTTAGTAGCCTTTTCATGTTCGTTCAATATTTTAGTCGTAATTTAATGCTTTAAAAATCATTTTAAAAAAATTTGTGTTACAACATTATTCGGATATTGAACTCTACAAATTTTAGAATCTACAAATTTATCCGGTTCAGCAAATTGTTGCATCTCGTTAACATTAAGATATTTAAATTTAGTTTGAAGGGACAATAGAAGTGCAGCTGCCGAAGTCAACATGTCATCGCAATGGAGTGAGAAGCGAACCACTGGAGGAGGTAACGATGACCTTGTTGGGGTGGATCCCTCTGAAAGTGATTATGCTTTAGAATTAAAGCCGACTCCGAAGCAAACATGCATACCATTGAATCAGCGCAGTCGTTTGGTTAGCTCGGATATCAGGTCAGTAAAATTGAAAAACAAACAAGGATCCCAGCTTGACTTAACTTGCCACTCAATCAGCGTTTCCAAACGTCCAGCGGATCTTGATATACCCGACAAGTCGTGGTCGGTACTCTATCTGGGAACGTCCAAGGATAAATAAAGAAGCTCCAACTCCAAACTCTCGATACCATCTGCAATTTTGAGTGAATTGTAAGCATAAGTCTGGCACACCGCATCGCTTAGTCTCCCATTTTGGACAACGAAACGTTATATTAAATTTGAGTTCCAACTCGTGCCAGTGCATAAACATGCCTCCGTCTCTCGTTCTTCAACTCTTCTGTGGGCGGGTTGCAGTTCGTCTAGATCTCGTACGATTGTGATTAATGGTGACAGCGTCATTGAACGCGATCTGGCGCTAAATATGCATGACAACAATCATATCCATGATGTCATTCATGAAATGATAGCCACATTTGATGGCACTTGATAGAGAAGTCGCGTTCGCCCTCTTGAGGAGTGACAGATGAAATTATCTGAAACAAGCGGAAATAATGGCTTAATGATATAAATGACAGCTTCTTAAGTTGTACGTGTCAACCATATTGTGGCTCGGTCATGTGCTAGTGATGTGGTAATTGATATGAAGTTTAGTTTTTGCAAAAAGCTTGACAAATTGTGCTAGAAACATGCATAAGGTCATCTCTTTTGTGGTCTGTTGGCTTTTTCTGAAGACCTTTTACCACAAAACATTTGAAAATAGCTTGAATAATTGTCCGCCTGCCAGAAACTAAAATGAGCGAAATTGCCTTAATGCAAGATGGAAAATAAAATACTTAAATTAATGAGCCAACAGACATAGCGCGCTCCCAGACAGACCGATTCAAATTGGCCTGGTTGGAGGGGCTGGCGGTGTGGGATATGTAGACGATGATGCATAGTTGGCTTGATCTTGTAGCGTATGGGTAGACACATGGGTTTGTTTGATTTGATGAAAAGGATCTTCTTAAGGGTGTCTTAGTTGAACACTACAAATAATTGTAAAGAAATTACCTGGCGGTTATACATGGTAAAAAAAGCATCAGATTCATGAAAATTTCATAAGCTAATACACATTAATTTAGTATATCTACCTGTTTTGAGGTGTTCATTTTAAAATAACAATAATAAATTACTCTTGGTATTTTTAGCAATCTTTGGAGAACAAGTTTTGGTTCAGAAATTCGTCTGGTTGAGCCTTTTTACAGATATAAGGCACCTTTCAAAAAGCGAAGTAAAACAGTTCTAGTTGACTTTGTGCCAAATACAGCTAAACAAACAACAGCGTCCCACAAAAAGAGTCCTCAATGACAGTTTAGCGCAACTTTAGTAAATCTGCACACATTGTCCGAAGTGTGATTAAAAAGACATCTTACTTGACTTCCCGCCACAAAGCAACACGCGGATCAATTTTGGACTAAATAACTTAAAATTCTACTGACTCGGCAATCAAAATTTTACAGTTCTCTCGCTCTTATCTACTCTTTATTCTGATGATTAGTTCGTGATGCTCTAAAGGGTCGGAGATGCTTCCTTCAGACTGTCACATACTCATACTCAGTTCTCACTGCACCGCATCTGTAACTTACAAAAGTCATGGGAGCTACTGGGAGCAAAAAGATGAGTTCCATTTTAATGTTCCTGCATCTATTATACAGTTCAACAAATATTAGGTCATCGCTGACCATCGAATGAGATTGTAACCGTTCGACTTAGGCCTTCAAGCTGAATACAAGCCACGTCAAGTTATTGAAGAAACAATGGTAAAAGTAGTTAAAAGTGCCTTAAATGACCCTTCAAAAATCTATTAAAAAGCAATCTTAAATGGAATAATGCGGTTGAAAATGTAAATGCATAAAGGGAACTATAACACGGTGTGACAGTCAAAAGAACTTCTGTGATGCAACATAGTGTAGGTTGTAAGTAAAACTAAATGTAACATTGTGTCATATCACCAATTTTTCTTGCAAATCAAAATTTTGAATAAATATAACAAACCGTATTTTCGAAGTAGATATACGTAAAATATCATTAAAATTAAGCTGTATATCCTATAATCAGTTTATCCTATAATAGTTTGTAATACGTCGTTGGAAAGAGAAATCTAACACTTTACTACTGTGGGCAAAAAGTAGTCGGAATTTGTCGATTTAAATCACGCGGGCTAATATTTTCGCCCGAATATTTTATTTTTTTTAGTTGGCAGCACTGTCACTGACTTACATGTCAAATTTCATGTCAAAATATTCATTATTGTTTGAGTTACGCTTGGTTTTGTGACACGGAAAAAGTGGTTTCGGCGATTTTTGAAATGTCTGAAATTATTCAACAAAGAAGTGCGATTAAATTTTGCTTCCTGAATGGAATTACCGCTGCGGAAACGTTGAGAATGTTGCAGAAGGCTTACGGCGACCAAGCTCTGCCAAAATCAACAACATTTGACTGATACAAATGGTTTAAAGAATGCCGAAAACACGTCGAAGACGAACACCGATCTGGACGACCAAATCAAGGTCATGCTGACTGTTTTCTTCGATTATCGTGGTTTCGTGCATTATGAGTTTCTTCCACCGGGCCAAACTGTCAACAAGGAATATTATTTAAGTGTTATGCGTCGTTTGCGTGAAGCTATTCGCAAAAAGAGGCCAGATTTAAGGGCCGACTACTCTTGGCTTTTGCACCACGATAATGCGCCATCTCACACTGCGCACGTTATTCGCGAGCATTTGGCCAAAAACAACACCATCGTCGTTCCGCAACCACCGTATTCGCCTGATTTAGCTTCGTGTGACTTCTGGCTATTCTCCAAACTCAATAGACCACTCCGAGGACACCGTTTCGAGTCGATTGAAGAGATTAAACGTGAATCGCATAACGTGAATTGCCATAAGTGCATTGCATGGGGAGGGGATTACTTTGAAGGCGATGAAATTGATTTGGAAGAATAAATAAAGATTTTTTATTTATAAACAAATTCCGACTACTTTTTGCCCACAGTAGTACTTTGCAATTTCGGTGAAAATTGGGGGAGCGAATAAGTGAGTGCATGTGCAAAAAACGGTTTTTTTTTCCGTTATTCAAAATTTCGATGTGCACCAAAAAATTCTAGTATGCCACAATAATCTATTAAACTACAACCTACGCTATGTCCCATCTCAACAGTTTTGTTTTGATTTTTTTTGTTACATTGTCCTATCTTTGGATCTCCGTCGAACGGTATTAATTACATTCCTCGGCCCGCATGGACCCAAAATTTGTTGAACTGGGTCATTTTTCGAGTAGTAACTTGACAAGGTATCGATTACACAGGGGAACAAAATGGGCGTATTCAGCAGATAAATCCGATTTTCGATTACTGAATTATGAATGCCGATCTTAAGCGGTGAATACCGTGATTGTCGATTGCGACTGATAAATTTGTTAATCATGATTGGTAAGACAGTTTATCGACTGTACGGTCAACTGCTAACGGCAAAATTGAGAATGAACTGCCGAACTTACAGCGTTAAAAGCCCTCAAAAATTGTGACAATGTATTTTTGACCAAATGTAATAAGCCATAGAATGACCTAAATTAAGCATTCAGTATCATTCAACAGAGAATCATCAGAAATTGCAAGTCGTAAATCATTTGATGAACAATTTTGGTGCAGTTTTGTTGTTCTTCTTCTTCTTTGGCCAGCACAACCGTATTACGGTCTCGGCCGCTGCCACTAATGCCCGCCACTCGCCTCTGTCCCGAGCGACATTCCACCAAAAGGACACTCCCAGGTTCGCAATGTCTCCCTGCACCTGGTCGCGCCATCTCCGCTTTGGTCGACCAAGGGGGGGAATGCCTCCCAACTCTATCGCATGCCGATTGTACACACGCTTTGCTGGAGCGTTATCATCCATACGGGTAACATGTCCTATCCAGCACAGCCGCTGTTGTTTTATGCGCTTGACTAGGTCAGTGTCCCCATAGAGCTCATACAGTTCGCGATTCATTCGGATGCGAAATTCGCCGCCAACGTTTAGAGGTCCATAAATCCTCCGAAGAACTTTTCTCTCGAAACACGCCAATTGCCGCCTCATTCTCTTTTGTCATTGACCATGCTTCTGCGCCGTATAGCAGGACTGGGATGATAAGCGACTTGTATAGCGCAATTTTCGTTTTCCGAGAGAGGTCTCTGCTCTTGAACTCCTTATTGAGCCCGTAATAACATCGGTTTGCAAGAGTAATTCTTCTTCGGATTTCCAGACTGGTGTTGTTGTCGCTGGTTATCGTCGTTCCCAGGTAGACAAATTCCTTAACAACCTTGAAGTTGTAGTCTCCCATTGCAACAGATTGTCCAAGCGTAGACTCACTGCGCGTTGATTGTAGGTACTTCGTCTTATCCTCATTTACCGCTAAGCCCATAAGTTTTGACTGCTTCTCTATCTCTGAGAACGCCTTTTTTACCACAGATTCGCTTTTGCCGATGATGTCAATATCATCGGCATATGCAAGTAGCATGTTATCTCTGGTAAAGATGGTGCCCGTTCTGTTAGCATTTGGGCACTGGCGCAGTATGTTCATCAGCAGATTAAAGAAGTCGCACGATAAGGTATCACACTGCCTAAAACCTCTTTTGGTATCGAAAGGCACGGAGCGGTCTTTACCTATTTTGACGGAGCTTTGTGTGCTTCTCAACGTCATCATGCAAAGTCGAACGTACTTTGCTGAAATACCAAAGGTAGACAGGGCTTCAAAGAACTTGGACCTTATCGGCGTGTCAATGGCGGCTTTGTAGTCAACAAAAAGGTGGTGGGTGTCGATATTTCTCTCTTGGGTCTTCTCCAGGATTTGTCGCAATGTGAATATCTGGTCCGTGGTGGATTTGCCAGGTCTAAAGCCACACTGATAAGGTTCAATCAGTTCACTTATTCTCCTCTTTAGACGTTCACATAGGATGCATGATAGAACCTTATATGCGATGGGAAGGAGACTGATCCCGCTATAATTGGCGCAAACCGCAGGGTCTCCTTTTTTAAATATTGGACAGAGTACACTTAGGTTTGTGGAGTGGCTCAGTGGTGGCTCAGTGGTTAGTGTGCGCGACTGCTGAGCATGAGGTCGTGGGTTCGATCCCGCCTCGGAACATCTAATGAAAAGTTTTTTTCTTTGAATAAAACTTTACACCCGCCACACCTCTTGCTGTTGGCGCCAGCATTGCAGTAATTAGCCATGAAAAGCCTCTCAAAAACTGCCGTTCGGATTCGGCGTTAAACTGTAGGTCCCTTTCTCTTGTGCTAAAATTAGAAGCGCACAAGCCAAGAGATTGAGAGAGGCTCGGCTTTGGCCCCTCGGGGCTGTTGTCATCTTGACAAGCCGATTTTACTTTTTACACTTAGGTTACAATCTTCGGGCATGCTTTCTTCGGACCATACTCTGCATAGGAGTTGGTGCATGCACCTTACCAGCTCCTCACCGCCAGCCTTGAACAATTCAGCAGGCAGCTCATCAGCGCCAGCAGATTTGTTATTTTTTAGCCTTTTTATGGCTAACAAGACTTCATTATGGTCCGGCGGATCTATCTCTATGTTATCGATTGGTGGTGTCGCTACTTCCCCAGAGGCGGCATTGTGTTCGTCATCACCTCCCAGCAGGTTAGAGAAATAGTTTCTCCATTTGTTTAGTGCCACTTTCGGATTTCTGACCAGATTTCCGTGCTCGTCCTTTAATAGTGTGACTCTGGGCTTAAAACCTTCGGTTAGTTGCCTAATCTTTTGGTAGAATTTTTGAGTCTCATTCCGAACAGCACTTCGACTTCCTCCCTTATGCGCTTTTCGTGCTCATTTTTCTTCCTTCTGAAAAGGCGCTTCTCCTCTCTCCTTTTCTCCCGGTATCGCTCATTAACAGCCCGCGTTGCTCCCGACTGCAGAGTTCTCCTGTAGGCAGCGTCTTTCTCTGCAGTAGCGCGGCGCGGCATCATCGTACCATGACTGTTTTCGGGAGTTTTCGGCGAATCCGAGAACCTCCTTGGCAGCTGTACTCATAGAGTGTGAAATATAAGGTTTTGCCCCCTCTAATTCAAATCCTGCCTACGCCCTTGAACTACATTCTTGAATTTCAAATTACAAACTTTCAAACCGGTTTTTAGTTGAATCAATTACAATCAAGTACGACTCGTACTTGAAATTAGGTAGGTAGATGTCAAGGATCTATACTACGCATCTATGGTAAATTGTATTAGTTTCATCTTTCAATTAGTTACCTTAAGCCAAATTTTCTTTTTGAGTACTTAAATAAAACTGTCTTATAATTTGGATATGATCGAAAATACCTATTTTTGTAAAGTGTTGAAGCATTTTCCTAATTTGTTACCAAATATATATGAATATGCATTATTCAAGGTTAAAAAAATCTTATTTTGATTGCACCCACTTCTGAGTCGCGAAAGTTTTACAAACATTGCTTTAATCCCTATCCAAAGATGAATGGATCAATATTTCCTATGATATATTACCTCCCATTCAATATAATTTTTGGCAAGTTATTAAAGGCAAGTTGCCTAGGCAACCCACGTACAAACCTTAATTAGTATTTAATGAAATCTTTTTTTTTAAATCGAACCTTTTTCTTAAATGACGGTTTGAGTTCAGATACGTGGGGTCATTAATTTCTGAGTGATTAAAACTTTTCAAGCATCCCTGAAAAGCTGCTTCATTTCCGTTTGAGTTGTTTTCTAATAAATATCTTGGCACTCGGCCACTTCCTTAAGCCCCCCACTCAAGGCGACTAATATTTTCGCTGCATTTATTAATTGAATCGCCCATTTAGACCAAAGTGGCAGTGACATCAATTGGCAGCGGCCATCAAAAAAAAAGTATGACTACAATTAAAGTGAAAAGAAATGGAAACTTGTTAGCCCTCATGTGAGATCATCAGCAAATAGTGTTGAATTGTTTCTCGGGGAAATTCCCAGGAAAAGTAATGTTTCATTGGCTGGCAAACGTGTGCGTTCTCACCATTTGTTAGTGTAGTTTATGATCTTACTAGCCGCACTCATAAATCTTTTATACCATTTGAAATGGAACACGAAATTGGTCTTCCTTTTTTGCGTTCTTTGCTTTGCATTTTTCTGGCGCTTGCCGCCAACTTCAAAGTTCCTGCTCGTCTGATTGATGGTTATGATTGATGGGGAAGTCTGTTGGGTTAATTTTTATTTTCTGTTTTTTTTTTCTTCTTCGCCAAATTGATACAATTGAACTTTGTTATTAATTTTTCAAGCTTTTTATTGAAAAAGTCGCATTTCACATTTCTCCATTTTTGTCTCATTTGCATTAAATAAACGCCAAAAAAAAACCAAAGTCCAAAGTGCCAAAGTCGCCTGCCAGACGTTTTCATAAAATTTTCAATTTCATTTTGGCAGAAATCTCACATTTCCATAAAGCAAACATGAGCATAAGCATAAAATTAAATATGCATAAGAATCGGGCAATGGCAACTGCACTTCCAACTAACGGCAAATGCAAATGGAGATGTAGATGGATGAATGAAGCAGCCAGCGGTTGGTGGTGGAGCAGAAGGAAGTTGACTTTGTTTTCGTTTACTTTCTGGCAATTTCGCTTCACTTGTTGTGTGGTTTTTGTTGTTATTGCAATGGTTGCCTTTTGGGACAATGTGTCATTGACATGGTTCGTGGTCTTCGTGTCTTTAAGTGTTGGCAACTTAAATGGTTTTGGTTTTGCATAATTTGCAGTCCCGACAAAGCAGCAAAATGCAATTATTTTTACTGCGAGTGCAACTAATTTTTCGGTTTGGGTATACCCTGTATCAATATTAAAAGGGTATAATACATTTGCGCAAATGTTTATGCAACAGGCAGAAGGAAGCACATTCCACTTCCTAGGGAATATACATTCTTCTGTCCGTATAAATTCAAAATCTTAGAGAGCAGGAACAGTGGAATTGCTTCTGGAGAATCAAGGCCAACAAGCTCTAGATCAGCTAATTAAATTATGGCCACGAAGGAAGTATTCTCCCTGCCCCTTCAAACAGCTAAAACCAGTTTACAGCTACAATTTTTAAGTTAACATCAAAGAGAGCTTTAACATTAGTAAAGGCTTCCCACAAAACGCTCTTTAAAGGGCCCAAACTATTTATTTTAAGAAATTGTAAGCTTAGATTACTAAAGATCTTTACATGATGGTCCATTTCCGAAAACAGACTAGTGTTTTGTAGAAGAAACCCACACAGAGGGAAAAAACGTGGTCAGAAAATAAGATTTCTTCATCTCAAAATATGAACAGAATGTTGTCTCAAATATTTGAGCAAAAATGTTCCGAATGTTCTTGAAATGAGCACAATTCAGCTCACCTCAACCACCCCACCGAAAAGTATATGTAGGCATTCAGACGTGCGTCTTCAGACGCATGGCAATAGCCTAACCGTCTACGACGCGTCGTGACGGCCGCCGTCGTTGCGCGCGCCAAAAGGTCTTGGGCTCTACTCCCAGTTAGTCCCGGCAGAAAATTTTATTTCTTTGATAAAAATAACCAAGACGGGTAGGGTGTTGTACAAGTGATGTCTCTGCGGACCTGGACGGTGGATCTGGACTGTGGGACCTGGACAGTGGACCTGGACCTGGACGGTGGATCTGGACCTCAAAGTTTTTTTTTTTTTGAAAATGTTCTCAAAAACGGAACATATCAACTCACATCAAGATTTTGCGTTCTCAAAAAAAAGTTCTTGAAGTGAGAAATTGTTCTTAAGGTGAGAAAATCCGGTCATGATTAGTTTTTGTGACCGAATGTGCTCATTTTGAGTCCAATGTTCTCGGTTTTTTCCCTCTGTGCATCTAGAATCACCACCTTCTCTTCAATATACTGAAAAAATTTTGTTTTTGTGGACTTGCGAAGTAAAGGCTCCCCACATAAGGCGTCTAAAAGTAGCCAAAATAGTAATTTTAAGAAATTTTAAGCAAGGCTGCAAACCGATCCGGAACCGAACCCCTGAGAATCGGTTCGGGTTATTTGGGGTTCGCAAACCGAACCATGAACCAGTCGCTTTAAATTTTTGGTTCATCGAACCCGAACCGGACTATATTTTCGAAAAATGGGGTTTGGTTGACCAATTCAAGTAATTTTTTCAACGATAGATTCAAGGAAAAATTGGAAATCTCTGAAGATTTAAATATAAACGATTGTATTTTTAACTAAGCGTGGATGATTTGTTATGTAAGGTAACAAGATAAATTATGATAACTAGGTTAAACAGAAGGTTTCATTTACTTAACGTTAGCTTTCTGATCTAATATCAAAATATATTTGTTAATCTTCTCATATAAAGGCAAACCGCTTCTGCGCAATTAAAGCTGCCATTGTGTTTGCTTTTTCTCGTCCTCGTGGATATTAAAGTCCAAATATATAATACGAGGTGTGTTCAAAAAGTATCGCGAATTTGAATTTTCGCGGGTTACCTAAATTCGAATTTCGATTTTTTTGTGGCGTTATGTTGGTACTCATGTCTCTCACTTATGCCGACAAGCTCGGCCATTTTGAATGTTCACTTAATTGTTGACAGCTGCTTTGCTTGCACGTGTTTTGGATCGTCTTCGATTTTTACCTATTCAAAAAAATGGATCAAAGAACCTGTATCAAATTTTGTGTGAAAAACGAAATTAAGTGCGCGGATGCATTCCGAATGTTGACTGTGGCATACGGAGAAGCTACCTTGGACCGAAGCAACGTTTATCGGTGGTACAAAATGTTCTCAGAAGGCCGAGAAGATGTGAACGACGAAGAGCGTGCCGGACGCCCGAGCACTTCAACAACAGACGAAAAAATTAATGAAGTGGAGAAAATGGTATTGGCCAATCGTCGAATCACCGTTAGAGAAGTTGCTGAGGACCTAAACATATCGATTGGCTCGTGCCATTCGATTTTTATCAATGATTTGGGCATGAGACGGGTCGCCGCGAAATTCGTACCAAAATTGCTCAATTGCGACCAAAAACAGCATCGCATGAACATTGCTAATGAGATGTTAAACTCTGTCCGCGACGACCCAAATTTGCTCCAGAGGGTCATAACTGGTGACGAATCGTGGGTTTATGGTTATGACGTGGAAACCAAAGCTCAATCATCTCAATGGAAGCTGCCGCACGAACCAAGACCGAAAAAAGCGCGCCAAGTTCGGTCGAATGTGAAAGTTTTGCTGACAGTTTTCTTCGATTGCAGGGGCGTGGTGCATCATGAGTTCTTGCCACAGGGAAGAACGGTCAATAAGGAATATTACCTGCAAGTTATGCGCAATTTGCGCGAAGCAATCCGCCAGAAACGCCCGGATTTGTGGAAGAACAAAAATTGGCTTTTGCACCACGATAACGCCCCTGCTCACACATCGTTGCTTGTGCGCGACTTTTTGGCCAAAAACAACACACTAATGATGCCGCAGCCACCGTATTCCCCAGATCTGGCCCCCTGTGACTTTTTCTTGTTCCCTAAACTGAAGAGGCCCATGAAAGGACGACGTTACGCTACGCTTGACGAGATAAAGACGGCATCGAAGGAGGAGCTGAACAAGATAAAAAAAAAGATTTTTTGAAGTGCTTCGAAGATTGGAAAAACCGTTGGCACAAGTGTATAATATCTCATGGGGATTACTTTGAAGGGGACAAAATAGATATTCATGAATAAATAAATAATTTTTGAAAAAACACAAAATTCGCGATACATGAAACATTCAACTACTCGTTATTTCAGGCCATTAAAACTACTTTGTCAAAAGGAAACAGCAGACTTGGTACGTGATGAAGTAAATTGCCCAAATACAGCCAACCGGATTAGAAAACTTCACAGTTCATCATCAATTTCATATGACTATGATCGATGGAAAGGTATTTAGTATTGTCGCGGAATCATCATCCCAAAAATGTGGAATTTGCGATATATCACCCAAAAATATGAACGACTTAAAAATGATAAAAAATGTACCTTGCAAAGAGAATTTATATGAATGTGGATTATCAACACTACACGCGTGGATTCGCTTCTTTGAATGTATTCTGCATATCGTCTACAGAATTCCAATTCAAAAATGGCAAGTCCGCAGTTCGGATAAAGCGATTTTTAATGAAAAAAAAAAATAAATACAAAACAAACTGAGACAGAAAATGTCTATATTGGTTGATATCCCTATGCCTGGATCAGGTTCAACCAATAACGAAAATACAGCTACAAAATTTTTCCAGCAACCTGAATTAGCTGCGCAAATAACTGGTGTAAGCCATTCATTAATTAATAGATTTGGTGTTATTTTACGCACAATGGCTTCTAGCCATGAAGTAAATACAGATGCCTTTCACCTTTAAGCATATGGAGCAGCAACTGTATTTGTAGATGTGTATCCTTGGTTCTATATGCCTGCATCTGTGCATAAAATTTTGATACATGGTGCAGATATAATCAAACATTTTTCTCTTCCAATTGGTATGTTTTCTGAAGAAGCTCTCGAGGCCAGAAATAAAGACCTTAGAAAATTTCGCTCACATAACTGTCGAAAAAATTCTCGTGAAAATACCATGGAGGACCTGGCGCATTCCCTTTTTATTTCTTCTGATCCTTTCATTACAATGCTATCAAAAGGTTCAGCGAAGTCTACAAGAAACTACGAACTTTTAAATAACGATGTATTAAGTCTTCTTTTGATAAGCAATGAGCATTATATGTCAGATGAAAGTTGTTCAGATACTGAATAAGTTCAATAAATTAAAAATAAAAAAATTAAAATGTTTAGCTTATTAAAAAAAAATTTTTTTTATTTGTTTATACTAATTGTGTTTTTATCTGTAAAAAAAAATTAACCCGACAAAAATCGGATCATTTTTTAAGGAGTTATTAATAAATCGGAGCTAATCTGGCCGTTTTTCCCACTGTGCAGTGTTGCCAAAAAGATAATAGCTAAAAAATCACCCATTATTATTGGTGGGAGTATTCACTGGGCACTGCCAAAGTTGTGGCAGAGTGAAATCATTTTGCGAGGCAAAAATAGACTAGATTAAAGCAGAACTTAAAGAAACTGTAAGAAATTATAAGCTTTGACAGGTACAGGGTATATAATAGTCGGGCTGGAACGGTTTTCTTACTTGTTTTTTTTAATGGCAAAATGGAATTTCACTCTTCGCAGCACAAAAAGTCTGCCGGTACCAAGCGGCGTATACTTGCTTTGGGCACACACACACACACACGCACATAATTAAGTGCGTGCATTACATACTTTCTATGGAACATTCCACAAATGCTTATGAAGGCAAAAATTGATTAATTAGCCAAATAAGCGAGAGTGAAATGCAAAATAGGCAGTAATAATGAATGATGCTTTCTATTTAGTTGTTGCTGGGGGCATGTGGGAGTTTAAGGTGGTTTATATCAGTCATTAACTGGTTGATTTTGTATACACAGGATTAGAATTTAGAAGATAATAAAAAAATGGTTTAAATAAACAGAAAATTGTGCCGTTAGTCATTCCGGTAAACAGGTAAAAATGTTTAGATGAATCAGTCATGTGTCATGGCATTTGGATTCTCAATTAGTCACAGAATTGCCAATGAGTATTCAGTGTTTGTTTTTTTTGATTTGGATTAACAATTTGAAGCAATTTTTCAATTTTGCCTAATTATGCCAAACTATAGACCCAAAGATGGCGGCACTCGATAGTGATGCAAGTATAAAGTAGTTGCCAAAAAATGATCACATCTTTCGCTGCTTGGCTTTGCCTAACCTTCACATCTTCTAATCTCTTTGCTTTCCAAAAAAAAAATAAAGACGCTCCCTAATTGAACTTGAACCTGATGTTAAGTGACAGCAATTGGGAATGTCTTCATTTCACTGAAAAATTTAGGTCAATTTGGCAATTAGTAGTATTTTCTTCTTATAAATAAATATATTCTTTAATTTAATCTTGAAAAATTGTGGCACAACATGTGGCAAAGTCATTTATCATACTCAGTTATGTAATATTTTAAGTGTTTAAACTGCAACGTGTTTTTCTCTTCTTTGGGGTTAAAACAATGCCCCCAGGCCAAATATGTAAATGCTCACATAAACATTTAATTATTGAAAATCAATTAGTGCAAAGCTTACAAGAAAAACCACACAACATGCAACTGACAATTCTCTCGACACCATCAAGGCTTCCCTCAAACAAGTGAACGCACAATTCTCGCCTGCACTGCAACTGGACAAAGTTTGTTTACTGCCAGTGGCAGGTCGGTTGCAGGCCGCCACTCAACAAGTTGTCTTCAATTAGCGCCAATCGCAGCGCAACAACGAAAAGCAATTAAGTGACGTTTTTGATGAAGCCCAACTTGGGGGTTCCACATAAACGATTGCTTATCAAATAAATTTTTTTTACATATTAAAAAATACGCCAAACTGGGACTCGTCGTAGTCGTCGTCGTTGTGGTAGTGCAAAATGTGGCATGTTATTGGATTTTTGCATAATTGGAAACACGTTGCCCGGGTTACCGGTATTAATCATCCGTCGCATTCGATTTGCAGTCTTCCCAATTTGCATGCCGTTACTCACTAGGCGACATTTTCCGAGCCAGTGAATCAGTTGGCTGAATTAACAAATTGAAAATTCGTGACCTTCAGCGGATATTATGGCATCTGCCCGTACATATCAAGTATTTCGCACGCATTTCATTAAAATTCGGCATGCCCCGACATGGACTCGGCCATAACCAGGACGGACATTTCGGACATGGACCGCATAAGTTTCACATTTGCTGTTGTAGTCTCTGGAAACAAGTGCAAGTTTGCGTATCCCATTGAATTTGTGTATTTCGCATACACAACTTGTTTATTTATACTATAAGACGGGCATTAAATTTTATGATTTCAGTTTTCTTTTTTTTCTGGTTTAGTACACACAAAATTTAGCGCCCATTTTGACCCAATTTTTGGCGAGCTACGAGAATATTTCTTAGTGGAGCATAGCCAGGCACAGATCCCCACAAAACGCATGTGGTCTCTGAGCGGCCAGAATGTGCGAAAAATGGAAAACTTTTGCCACATCTGGCAAGGGAACAGGGGATGATGATCGTGGGGGCCTAGAAAGGTCGTAGAGGATATTAATTCGGGTAATTTGGTTTGTGAATTCAAGCAATTTAAATAGGTATTATAGAATGAATTAGCTTTTTCGTAATCTTTATGTTTTAGAAACTTATTGTTTACTGCTAAGATATTCTTACAAATTTCATTTTCGAATCCATCGAGAGGCGGCTAAACTCAGAAAGATACAGGTATGATAGTTTTTATTAATATAATTTTTTATTTATTTTTTTATTTAATAATTAATTTTAGTTAAAAATATTAAAAATAAAATTATTAAAATATATAATAAATATTAATTAAATATTTAATTAATTAATTTTATTTTTTATTTTAAATTTATAATTTTTAACCAAAACCAAAAATTTTTAACAAAAATCCAAAATATATTTTTTATAAATTTAAAATTGTGTTAAAAATATGTTAAATAAGTGTATGCCTATGATAAGGACGTTTTTCATTAAAAACAAAAAGTTTTTCTCACTAGAACTAAGTTTTTTCGACCGATCGTTCCCTATATATGCTATAGTCAACCGATTTCGACCAAACTTAGTGAAATCATTTCTCACTAATACTAGTTTTCGACCGGTCGTTCCTATGACAGCTATATGCTATAGTCATCCGATCCGGCCGGTTCCGACAAATGTGCAGCGTATATGTACCAAAAGACTTCGTGCAAAGTTTGGTGAGGATAGCTTAAAAACTGACGGAGGAGATAGCATAGAAACAGACACCCTCTGCAAGGGTATTAGAACTAGGTGCGGAAACACATTACCAAGCTAGGTGTGAATAATTGGTGGCAGCTATCCGCTATGTTAATACACGTACTATCCGCAAATGTTAACGAAGCATTCACAACATTCATTGATGTTGTTATTGGAGCTTTTTTAAAATTTGCAGTTACGCCAATGTTATATCAAGTAGTCTTTTTAGAACTCCCTTTAAAAATTTGGGTTGGAATTTAGTTCTCCTCCCATAAATTAAAATCATGATTTTCGGGCTTAACATGCTGTAATTTTGCGAATGTTTCTTGGAAAAATGCAAGAAAACTTGCATAATTAGCAGGGATGCAGACCGATTGGAAATAAGGACTGGTTCGGTTCAATGGTTCACTAGTTCTTGAACCACCGGTTCGGTTTATTACATGGCTTTTGAAGCCAGCTGATCAGCGGTTTCGGTTCGGTTCAGTGGTTCAGTCTTTGTTTATTATAAATTTAATGAAGGCCAGTGTCTGTTTTTGCAAATAACCCTGATCTTCCCAAATTTCTGCGCGGAAAGGAATTCGCAGCGCACTTTATGTTCTTGGATGCCGAAAGTCTGTAAAATCTCAACCCTTAAAGCCCATCCTTAAGTTTAACGACCAGATATTTTCATATTTATATTTAAAAAAATAGGGAAAGTTAACTTCGGCTCGGCCAAGTTTTGTATACCCTTGCAGCTTCCATTGATAACAAAAAGTTTTTCTAAGACTATTTTTGGGACATTACTTTTCTATGGGATCTATACTATAAAGATGTCTGATTTCTATTAAACTTGGTGAAATCATGGAAAGGCATAATACACTGTTAATTGCGAAATTTGGAGGCGATGTCATTTAAGACAAAAAGTTTTTCTAACTTGAACTTCTTTTTCGACCGATCATTCATACTGCAGCTATATGCTATAGTCATCCGATTTTGACCAATCTTTGTAGAAATGTGTCCAAAGTAAATAAAATAAGTGTATGCCAATGATAAGGACGTTTTCATTAAAAAAAAAAAAAGGTTTTTCTCACTAGAACTAGTTTTTCGACCGATCGTTCCTATGGCAGCTATATGCTATAGTCATCCGATTTCGACCAAACTTAGTGAAATCATGGGAAAGGATAGTAAACTAAGAAATACGTACTTTGGAGGCGTTTCCATTAAAAACAAAAAAAGAACTAGTTTTTCAACCGGTCGTTCCTATGGCAGCTATATGCTATAGTCATCCGATCCGGCCGGTTCCGACAAATGTGCAGCGTATTTGTACCAAAAGACTTTGTGCAAAGTTTGGTGAGGATAGCTTTAAAACTGACGGAGGAGATAGCATAGAAACAGACGGACAGACGGACAAGGCTAAATCAACTCAGCTCGTCGTGCTGATCAAAATATATATACTTTATGTGGTCGGAGATGCTTCCTTCTATGCGTTACAAACATCCGGACAATTTTATAATACCCTCTGCAAGGGTATAAAAAATGACAAAAACTTATTTCTAGGATCGCCCTGATTCCCGCCGAACATAAACCCTTAAGGATAACGTCCCGAATTTTGCTTAAATCTGTTCGAAAATCTATTTCTTTTCAGACTTTCGATGGTAAGGCAGTCCAAAAGTTGTCAAAAATGCATTTCTGTTCAAGGATCGTTTTTAATTTTGCCGAGTCTCAAGTACTAAGCCATTTCTTAAGTATAAAGCCCCAGTTGGCTCTAAAGTCTGCACGGAAAGATATTTTCCGATGTTTCGAAGGAAAGCAGTCTGATAACGTGTTAAGAACTCCATTATTTTCTTGGATCGCCCTTATTTTCGCCCTATATCAACTCTTAAGGCCTTTTGTTGAGTATAACGTCGCCAATTAACCTAAAATTTTTTAGACTTTTGAAGTTTCGGCAAGTCCAAAACTTCTTTTTGTTCTAAGATT
Organism: Lordiphosa collinella; assembly: GCA_018904265.1. Lineage (NCBI taxonomy): Eukaryota > Metazoa > Arthropoda > Insecta > Diptera > Drosophilidae > Lordiphosa > Lordiphosa collinella. The sequence goes on along the minus strand of JAEIFV010000191.1, from coordinate 6,297 downwards.
ACCTTTCATTCCACCAAACCTTAACCCTTTAAGCATATTCTGCAGTCTAACATTTAAAAATATCCTTACATCTGTTCAGAAAGTAATTGTTTTGGACTTTTGAAACCGCAGAAGTTTCAAAAACTATAATCCTAGGTAGGACTTACTTTGTGAATTAAGTTGGATTTGAACACATTATAAGGAACTAGTTTTAAGAGGTATTACACCCCGGGTTTTGTTTGAACCGACTCTATTTCGTCAAGCTAATCTTTTAAATATTTAACATTTTCTAAGAGAAAGCTATTTTACGCCGAGAAACATTTTAAAATATTAAAGCTCACCTATACCTTTTCCCCGAACTTCTGCTTAATTTCAGTTTGAAAATATGCAAAATCCGAGGTCTACTAATGAGAATATCGTCCCGTAAAGGAAATAATATATGCAAACAAATCGATTAGCAAGTTCCAAAGAAGGAATGTTATCTTATGACAGGCATATTCAGAGGTCGGTGGATAATATTTCAAAATGGTTGGGTGCTACATAAATCCGGTATTATTAAGGACTTATCGTTGCAATTCGATCAAAATTCCCAAAGTTTGTGCGTCTTTAGACTCGTCAGTACACTGAACCGAACCGTTTTCATTTGTGGTTTGGGGTGCGGTTCACCAGCTGAAAAAAGCGGTTTGGTTCGTTTTGGTTCGGTTAGGTTCGGTTTAGAGCCGGTTTTCATCCCTGATAATAAGTGCATATGTTAATTTACTTAATTAGATGGTTTCTTTAAATATTCAACAAAACCAATAGCTTGTAGCAGGTGCTTAAGTTTGGCAAAGTTTCAATAAATCAAGAAAAATTTGACTTTGCAGGTCAGTTTCGACACCATTGTCATTGCTTAAGGGGGTATTGCTCGTTTGTCAAACAATTTTTTCGATTTTTTTTTTGCATATTTTTATAGCTTGGATATTTGAGAATATCGTCCAAAAGGATTTGTTTGAAATTTTTTTGACTTTTTGACCATTCAGAAATATATAAGTATTATGTTAGCCACACTGCAGACTCTGCAACGGTTTTTTTAATAACACGTTTGGCTGCCATTTTTCACATAAACGAAATGCAAATTTTAATTTGAAATTCACAGTATGTAAGCAACTTCCAGAGTTCTCAGTTTAGGTTAATCGATAAATTAAATCGAGTTTATCAAATAAAAATTTGGTATTGTATATGCCAACTCCATAAACTTGACAAGTACTTTTATGACTGTTTTAATGACCTTTACAAATGGCTGTCTTAGTCTGTCTTTTTGGTGTTTTGCTCTCAAGCTGCTTTTGGAATTCCCAAACAGTTTGCCGTCGCTGGCATCAAGAGGCTGCTCTTTGAGTAGACATTTCAGGCTCAAGATCCCTGATGGTCCCTCATGAAACGCGTCCGATCAAACCTGAATCCTCCTTTGTTGTGGTGTGTGCCTCTGTTTAAAGTTATGCCAATAGCATAACAAGACCTCGAGCCAGTAAAAACTGCAAGGTTATATATGACAAGTGTACAGGCAGCTTCATACCGCGTGTTTGATTTTTCTCTTTTGCTTTGATATGTTGACTATCCTAGGGGCTTCATAAAATCACATATTAATGCTTGGTGTGGCCTACAAAAATTCTTAAACGGTCCAAAGTCGGCAAAATGGTTTTCCGCCAATATCTTGGAAACGGAAACTAAGTTATGACTTTGAACTTCCAACTCGTAATCAGCATGGGTTTGTCTACAGGAATTAGTGAGAGAACATCACATTGCCATAGAATGAATGAAAAATTGAAACAAAAGCGTATCAAAGTATTTTTGGTGCGTGGAAAATTAATTAGGCTGCCCTTTTGATGGCCCAGAATGATTGTATAAATCATTGCCACACACCAAAAAATGCTTGACCTTCACCAGCGGCTGGCCAAGGGGCAATTTGATGGCAAATATCAAATTGTAATTTATTCTACTCGACTGACTGTTTGCCTTTTGTTATTGTTGATGTTGTTGTGGTTGTTGCTGATGTTTTAGTGATCTTTTTTTGGGGGAGGGTGTTAATGGCGTGGAAAACTTTTTGTGTCTGCTTGTGGATGTAATATGGATGTCTATGCAAAAATTTGTTGGCAACGAGACCGGGCGCCACCCACTCAATGCCAATTGTATTGTAAGGCACTGACTGACCACTCGACTCATGCTCGGAAATGTATTTCCATTGGGTTGTCATCTTTATTTTTAGCTGTTTTAAATTACTATTCCACACGCTGATCAAATAATAATCATAATTGATTTTTTTTTTGTTTCGGGGCCTGTTTACATTTGAGAAATGTTTCGTATCATAAATTATATTCCCTAAGTAAGCAACTTTGTTGCCACGTTTCCATAATGTAAACACATTTCGTTTTATCAGCATTTTTTTTTTTTTAATGCAACATATTAAATAATAAACTGTCCCAGTCCAAGTCCAGTTTCAAGTGGGGACACTGCCGACTCCCGACACCCGGCACTTCAATGTCTGTGTCAATAAACAGGAAATGGGTCAGGCGCGCACAAGCAATGAAAATTTGTTTTTGATGTTCCTTTTTTTTCCATCTTTGTTTATGCTTGTTGTTCTTGTTACACTTAATGGTCGACTCTCCAAAAGCAACAAGTTGCCAAAGTTGCGAAGCTTTTTGTCTACATGAATAGAGAGCAAAAGTCCTGTTAAAAAGTTTAAAAGAGCTTAGGGGCTAGACATATTTGTAATTTAGTGAGAAAATCAAAATCCAAATTTTAGTTTTGTAATTTTGAAGTATGAACTTGTTTTACATATAAAGGCTACTTGATGTGTTTTTGTGTGGGGTACTGTTTATATGTCGGGAGCTAGTAACACCAATGTCAATAGTTAAAATCTGGTAATACCAAATTAAAGTTTTGCATTTTTATACCCTTGCAGAGGGTATTATAAAATTGTGCGGATATTTGTAACGCATTGAGAGGGCATCTCCGACCACATAAAGTATATATATTCTTGATCAGCATGACGAGCTGAGTTGATTTAGCCCTGTCCGTCTACCCGTCCGTCTGGCTGCTTATATGCAATCGCCTCCGTCAGTTCGAAAGCTATCTTCACCAAACTTTGCACGTAGTCTTTTGGTACATATACGCTGCACATTTGTCGGAACCGGACAGATCGAATGACTAATATAGTTGTCATAGTAGGGTTAACTTCGGCTTGGCCGAAGTTTTGTACTCTTTCGTGCAGCTTCCATTGAAAACAAAAAGTTTTTCTAAGACTACTTTTTTGACATTACTTTTCTGGGGGGGGATCTATATTATAGAGATGTCTGATTTCTATTAAACTTGATGAAATGATAGAAAAGCATAATACACTGTTAATTGCGAAATTTAGAGACGATGTCATTTAAGACAAAAAGTTTTTTCACTTCAACTTCTTTTTCGACCGATCATTCATACTGCAGCTATATGCTATAGTCATCCGATTTTGATAAAACTTTGTAGATATGTGTCCAAAGTAAATAAAATAAGTGTATGCCAATGATAAGGACGTTTTCATTAAAAAAAAAGGGGAGGTATACTATATAGAAGTCCGATTTCGACCAAACTTAGTGCAATCATGGAAAAGCATAACAAACTGTTAATTTCGAAATTTGGAGGCGATCCCAATTAAAACAAAAGTTTTTCTCACTAGAATCAACTTTTTGACTGATCATTCATACTGCAGCTATATGCTATAGTCATGATTTTGACAAAATTTTGTAGAATTGTGTAAATATTCATTAGCCAAATGTTAACAAACGTTTGTAAAAAAAATTGTGTGGGAGCATATAAATCCAATTACGTGCCAATTTTGAGCACATTTCCGTGAAAACAAACTTTTTCCCAACTAAGACTACTTTTATGACGCTACTATAGATGTCCGATTTCGACCAAATTTGGTGGAATCATGGTAAACTAGAAACACAAAGCTTGGAGGCGATTTCATTGAAAACAAAAAGTTGTTCTCACTAAAACTAGTTTTTCGACCGATCGTTCCTATGACGGTAGGACTTGAGACGGGCGAAGCGCTGTTAAACGACGGTTTTGGATAACTTTGTGTGGTAAAGACATTCGGCCTAAGACGAGGGTTGTGAGGACTTAAACCAACGGAATCTAACATCTTGCTGTTAAATCAAATAAAGCCATTATGTCGCGGCTTGCGGAGTTTAAGAATATTCATGAGTTGCTACACGGAGAAGAAGAGAAATGTGATGCTTTTACATAAATTTATTTTCGAGGCAGAGGGAGATCGAGAACCGAGAACGTTTGGGGAATTCAGGGTTCGATTATAACGAGAAAGTTGCACCCTTTTGACAAAAGGGATTACATAAGAGAAAATCTTTCCAACAGTGATCTGGCGATTATATGCAACCTACTAAATTTACGGCATAACGGACTTGATCTCACATGGCACATATTTCGAAATCTAAAGAAAGGAAATTTGCTTCTTTGTTACTGACCCTATTCTAATAGCTCTGATGACGAACAGGAGAATAATGATATTGAAATTGAGAAGGGCGGTACCGAAGCGGAGCGTTTGGAAGCAAACATCGACATGATTTCCAATAGATCCGGTCATGAATATGTTAACAGCAGCGCAAAAAAAAAGTTATGGTATGTTGTAATCAATTTGCAAGAAATAGAAAGGAATGAAATTGCTCAAGCAATACGAGGTTCACTTTAAATTTTGCAACCTTGAAGATTCAATTCGTGTCTTTAGTGCAGATCGTACTTTCTCTCAGTTGAAGTGTGGATCGCCGAATTCGAAGATATTGCATCTATGTTGCACTAGGATGACCATCAGAAGTCTATTTTCGCCAAACGATCTCTTAAAGCTTAGCGAAAATGTTTATAATAGGAATGAAAATTGGCAAACATTAAAAGGAGTCACTTGTTAGTGAATTTCAAACTAGTGTTAATAGTGCGCAGCTGCATACATTGATGTCACAGACCAAAATGAAAAAGTCTCAAAACATACAAGAATAATCTATTCTGTTAATATCAGGTTCCACATATTTGGTAACACAAAATATAAACATAGAAAGTCAGTCTTCTCCCATCTGTGATAGCAAACAGTTCAAGATTACAACAATAGAACTGTGCTCAGAATAATCTATTTGGACTTGAATATTTTTATGCAAAACTGTCTTCAAGTTCCACATAAAGTATATATTTTAAGTTCGGCATAACGAACTGGGTTGATTTAGCCCTGTCTGTCTGTACATCGTATGTTTCTATAACCATCTCCTCCGTCAGTTTTAAAGCTATCCTCACCAAACTTTTCCACAGTCTTCTGGTACATATACGCTGCACATTTGTCAGAATCGGCCGGATCGGATGACTATATATGTTGCCATAGAAACGATCGGTTAAAAAAACGCCTTAACGAAAAAAACTTTTTGTTTTTCTGGCAACGCCTTTTTTAAGTACGTATTTCTTAGTTTACTATCCCGATCCCATGATTTCACTAAGTTTGGTCGAAATCGGATGACTATAACATAACTGCCCGTAGGAACGATCGATCGAAAGACTAGTTCTAGTGAGAAAAACATTTTTGTTTTTAATAAAAACGTCCTTATCATTGGCATACACTTAATTTATATGACTTTTACACAATTCTGCAAAGATTGGTCGAAATCGGATATAAAGCTTTCAAAGTAACAAATGGTCGAAAAACTAGTTCAGTGAGGAAAATTTTTTTTTTTTTTTAACAAAAACGTACTTTTATTGGCATACACTTATTTTATATACTTTCTGGACACATTTCTACGAAGTCTTATCAAAATCGGATGACTATAGCATATATCTGTAAGAATGATCGGTCGAAAAGAAGTCTAGTGAGAAAAACTTTTTGTTTTAAATGGAATTGGCTCCCAAGTTTCGCAATTTTTAGGGCAGTTCTGGGAGTTAGTTGCAAAATACGTTCTTGGTGCGACCCGCGATCATTTGAAAACGTCTGTCAAAGTTTAAAAATCTTTAGTTGTACGGTTTTACGCTGTGGGTCGATAGAATCTTAATTTAATCTTGCTGTGATATGTATTAAGATTTGCATGAACACATAGCCGTAAAAAAGCTTAGCTCGCTCAAAAAATGGCTCAAGTAGTTAGATTGGTGCTAAAAAATGATGCAAAAATACAATCGAGGTAAAAGGCGTTTGCAAGATCATCACAGGTGACGAATAATGGATATATGCGGATGAGCCGGAAAGAAAACGGCAATCCGTATGGCTATTCCAAGACAACCAAATCCCCCAAAGTAGCTGCGTACGAAACACCG